>CM070877.1:89973521-90383521 GCA_036365515.1 Torymus aiolomorphi
TTAGCTATTGGTTTTGAGGTTATGTGTCAAAAACATGGGAAAAATGCTTAAAAAATCGGTTTTTTCGAATGTTGAGTATGTTCCGGCTAGAAAACGCAAATTCGGACATCGCCATTTGAAAGAACGGGAAAAAATACACAAAAAATCATTATTTACAAGTTAGCCAAAAATTACCTACATAACAAAAAAAATCATTGAAAAATTAAAAAATTTTTTCTGAGCTAAATTTTTTTAAAGAAAGGGTTGAGCGGAAAAAAATTTTTTCGAAAAAATACGTTTTTTTGGTTAGGAGACTCAAATCATCACCTAGAGAGCTGAAAATTTGGCTAGAGAGGTTTTCAATAATGTACTTTCGAATGGCCAATCCCAAACAAAATCCAGGTGAGTGCAATTTTGACCATCTTATCCCGCTATAGCCTTTGCTAAACAACATTCCTAACACATTTTCTCAAAAACTTTTTTTTTACTATCACAAAGCTTCCTCTAGGAGGAAGCAAAACGTTCGGGTCCTAGAAAAATTAAAAGTTTAATGAGACAATTGTTTCAAGGGTAATCGATAGTTTTTAAGACGCGTAAACAGCACCGGTAATTAGTTTTGCAATAGACCTAATATTTATATAATTATCAAATCGGTCCTTAAAAAAGATAGTTACGGATAGATATTAATTATAAATACTCAAAAAGTAGAAAAAAAGAGTTTATGTAAATTCATCATTATTGATTATATTCATATATTTACTAAGGTTGGAATTAGTTCGAAAAACAAGAAAACACCTTTGCTAAGAAGAAGCTAAGTTGTTGATTTTATCGTTTGTGATCAGTCGTTGCTTAATCTTTGAATAAGATACTAATCAAACATGAGAATAAACGAAGCTTTAGAAGCATTTTGTGCTTATTCTTAATATTTCTCAATCACCCGCCGCGAATTCTATTTTGTGCGGAACAGAGATATAGTCTCTTTCATTAGAGTCTAGATGACATGAATAAAGAAATAATATCCCTCTTTACTTAGACGATATTAAAGAGTCGGTAACAGGAGGAATATTATTTATTTAGTCAAGGACCGCAGTGTCTAACTTTCGATTCACGCGCACGCATTTGATCAAATATGTGAGTAAGAGTCAGTGCGTGGCTGAGAATTTGAACCTTTTTTTATTGCATAAATACTTGGCCTATAATAAAACTAATTACGGGTGCTGTTTGTGCGTGTTGAAAACTATCAATTACCATTGAAACAATTGCCGTATTATCAATTTTTCTATGAAAAAATTAAAACTTTTAATTTTTCTAACACCCGAACGTTTTTTTTATTATCTAAAAAACAAAAACACAGCTAACGTTTACTTTGCATTTTTATGAATCATTTTTTATGCGCAATGGAATCATATAATAACATTTGATAGTTTTTTTATATGGCGTGTCAACTTCTAGGAGCTGGTTTAGTGGACCAATACATTCGATAACGAGGGTATTCTATAAATGTCATAAAAAGATGTCGAGAGTGGGAAGAATTCTTAATCACATTAACATTAAAATCTCATAAAATGATAATATTTTTATATGATTGAGCTGGTTCATCGATTATATTTAAAAATTCACTAACAAGGAAACCGACCGAGGTGTCCGCCTCCGATTTTCCTGAATTTTTGATATGTTGTAGAGGACCGAAAAATAAGAGACTCGCAATTTTTTTTATCGGCCCAATCCCTTATTAAAGGGGTGAAAACCGCCCTTAAAGTTTACCCCCGAAAACGTTTTTTTTTTAATATCTTAAGTTCTAATCGATATTTTGAAATGAAACAAAATGGAAAATATTTCTCTTTGAATTATATAACCATCAAGTATAGTTTGTTCCTCGAGGGTGCTAACCCTTACTTTTTATTTTAGAAAAACCTTATTTTTTAGACTATTTCTGCATATAATATTTGCAATAAAATTAATTAATTATTATAAAAATCATTTTTTGACTTAAAATAAAAAATAAAGTTTACGTGTTTCAGGGTTTTTGCAAATAAACACGTCATCAGGGGTAAACAACCCTTTAGGCATAAAATACTTTCAAACTATTAAAATTAATATTTTATATATAATGCATAATTTATTTTTATTTGGGCTATTTTTTCTATGGGCCCAATTTCCTATTAAAGGGGTAAAACGCACCCCTAAAAATCACCCCTAAAATAGGTTTTATCTGAATATCCCAAGTTCAGATTCAAATTTAAAATGAAAAAAATGAAAAATATTTCTCTTTGAAATGCCAAATTAGTACCCTTATATTTTATTTCGGAAAAATTTTTTTTTTTTTATTTTTTTTGTATACAATATTTGCAATAAAATTAAATAATTATTATTATAATTCAAAATCAAAGTTGACTTGTTTTAGGATTTTTTCTAATAAAAGCATTATCGGGGTTTAGCAGCTCCTTGGACAAGTATACATACAATTGAACCATTGAAATAAATATTTTGAGATGTATAATGCAGATTTAGTTTATTTCTGTGTCAGTTTTTTTTATCGAGATAGCGTAATTAATGAAGTCACTTATAAACTCTTATACTTATTGTGCAATTTATATTCGAATATTTTGTTCGTATTTATAGGTAAATAAAAAGGATGGAACTGGGAAAAGAATAGGTGAGTTAAATGATTGACTAATCTAACGAATAGAAAAATATAAATAAAAATAAAAAAATTAAAATATAAATAGAAAAATATAATATAAAATATTAATTGTTATTATGTAATTAATTTTTATTAAAAGTAAAATATAGGTATATTTTCACAAATAGTCAAAAAATATTCAAAGAAACTCTATATAAATGAGCTTATAATTTAGTTCTTATCGCAATTAATTTTGTTTAAGGATTATAGGTTGAACAATAATGAAAATCATCAAAAAATGTTTTAAGCAGAGTGATTTCTGACTCCATGAACATTTTATAATAGCAGTATTTTTACATCCTGGTACCTCACAATGAGCTCGGGATCCACCAAAGCTAAAGTCCACCGGATTTAAAAATTCATTTGGTTTATTATCGATATAACCGCTTTTATACCAAAAGTATTTAAAAAGATTTACGTATCGAGGAGAAGATAACTGATTGTGCATCAGAGAGTGCAATTTAATTACATTATTTCGTACGTGCAAACTTATATCCTTATCCAACAAAATTACACTATCGGAAAAGTGTCTCACAAAATTTTTCCATATACGAAAACCAAACACATTCAGCGGTTGTATTTTCCCAGTTGTACCTTTAGGAATTATGAAAAGTTTGATGTTTTTATCATCAGGTTTTTCTCTTTCGACTGCTTCTGTGCAATGTCCACTCCAAGAATCTAGTAATAATATACTATTTTTTCCAACATTTGGAAAAAATACATCCCTTAACCATTTTCGAAAATGATCTAAAAATAAATTGTAAACAAATAAATTTTGCAGGTCATTATAGTAAACTATTGCTATTTGTATTAATATATATATATATATAAACTTGTATAACGTTAGTTCCCAGGACCCCATGTTACTGTATACCTATACCTGAATAAAGAAATAATGTCTCTTATGGGAGCTGATGTCCTCAAAATTGACGTTAAACATATGTAGATTCAGGGACTATCCCCAAAACTAACAAATGTCCCTGAAACCAACGCTAAACATCTGGAATGTCCTGGAAACTAACATAAAACATAAATATATATATATATATATATATATATATATATATATATAAATATATAAATGAGTGTATGCGTAATTTCTGGTACTCCATAAGAAAAAGTAAAGTGGGTTTCACAACAATGTCTTATACACATGTTGTGAAATAAGCCTTTAAGAGGGGAATTTGATGCTTGACTAAAGAAATAATGACCCTAAGTGTGTTGTGATTCGCAGGGGGCCTGCGGCGCCCGCTTTTAGTACCGAAAATATGAGAAAATAACTAAAAAAAGTAATGCTTTCATGTTGTGACAGTTAGCTTAAGGCATCCTGGAAGTTAGCGTTACGTATAGAAGTCTTCCAGGCTGACTGGAAGTCACTCGACAATCCCAGAAGTTGGCGTTACGTACACGAAAAGTCCCAGATACTAGCGTTTCATATATATATATATATATATATATATATATTCACATCTGGGACGCATTTTGAGGATTATATAGGTCATATATACCGAATTTTGAGGATTTTGTAGGCATTTTGAGGACTCTCCTCAAAAGTCCAAAGCACTCGAGAGGCATTTTGAGGATTTTTTAGCGGTTTCCACAATAGTGTGTTAATACATCGATTTCGGAAATTCCGTGATATTTTTCCGTAAAAGCGGGCGCCGCAGGCGTCGTGGTGTTAGTCAATAACCTTAGGGTCATTATTTCTTTAGTCACGCGCTTGTTTATTGGTTGTTTATAACAATGTTTATATTTGTGTCACCACTATTGTACAAATTCTTTATGAAATCCTCAAAATACCGTCCAATGATATTTATATATATATATATATATATATATATATAAATATATGAAACGCTAGTTATGCAGACACTTTCCGGAATTGAAATAGACTTATGCAGACAGAGACCGACTTATGCAGACGTCAGCATAAGTAGAGAGATTATTTCTTTAGTCACGCTAGACTTGTGCAGACACTTGTATAAACGGTATTACACTTATGCAGACAGGTCACGTGGTCTTATACATTGGTGTCAGCATAAGTCGATGTTCATATGATTATATATATATATATATATATATATATATATATATATATATATATATATATATATATATTTATATATATCGATTTATTACATGAAATCAAATTAACAAAAATAAATAATGAAATTCATTGATAATTTACAAGAACTTTTTTATAATTTTCGGAGTTTACGTTAAAATACCTTATTTTAAAAATAATTTACTAATTATTGTAAATCTTTTTTAATATGAGTCTACTGAAATTAAAAGTTTACATTTAAAGTTTAAGTTTAAATCTTTAAAATAGATATAAGCTACAAGTTTACAAATACAAGTACACTTTATTTAATTTCACTCACATGATGTCATTTTGCCAGATTTAGATGCCATCAAACATACGTTATCTGGCTGAAATAAATTTTTTTGTATTATTGGTCCAAATTCATCTTTAGTCTCTTTAAAACTATAAATAATGGAGAGAGCAATTTTCCAGCAGCATTAATTGTAGGTAATATTGTATAACTATGTGTTGTTGATGAAACAGATTGCACAACATATTCAACAGTCTTTGTTCCTTCTTCTGCTAATGTACGACCAGTATGTAATTCTAATTGAAATCCACTTTGATCAGCATTGTAGGTATTTTCAGTTCCAACTTCTGAAATCAGTAGTTTGATGTCGGCTACAAATTTACTGGCTTCTTGATTTACAGTTTCTTTGTCCTCAAGAGTTTTTTTTTGTTATAAATTTGTTGATTTTTCTACTGACAATTCTGTGAGCTTTCTTAAATTTTCGCAGCCAGAAATCACTTGCTTTGAATCTAACATCATTAAATTCTAAATTATTTTTAGCTTCTAAGGCCCACCTACGTATATCAATATCGTGAATAATATGGCCAGCTTCGAGAGATTCTTTGAGATTTTTTAAAACAAATTCAGAAATTTGATATAATTTTTCTTTGTAAGTGTCACCTTTGTTGATTTGACTAGCCCATCGACGCAGTTGCCGTTCTGAATTAAGTAATTTAAATCGATGTTTAACACTTTCTATACTGCGACTTTTTTTAGTTTTACCTGATCTCCAATATTCGACTGCTCTTTTTTTATAATCGAAGCTCAACTCTTCATCATCGTATGAACATACATCATAATCTTTTTTTTCATTGAAAATTGCGTCATCTTCAATGGCTTGTACTTCATAATTTTTAAATTGCTCTTGAAAATCTAATGTTTCTTCTTCCATTGTTTCAATTGCATTAAAATTATTCATACTGTCGTATAAAATATTTTCGAATTTTTCAACAAAATCCATTTCAACAAGATTAACAGGACTTTCTGGTATCTGAAGCCCTGAGAATGCTGCCAATAATAAATTTATGACGTTGATAGGATTTACCTTCATTTTCTCTATTCTTTGATTTTTATGAAATAATAAATTCTATTGTAGGAAAAAAACAAATAGCGGACTCTCGAAAATTTGTACCTTGCAACAGAACCGATAAAAATATACTGACTAACTAATCCGTTTTTAGGCAGCCGTGGACTCCAAGCTCACTTGCGTCATCTTTGCTTATGCATGTTTACAAGATGGGCTTACAAAAAATCGCGTATTCATATATATAAATAGAAATCAGGAAAATATTTACTTAAAAATAAGTATTTATGAAAAAGTACAAATGAAATATAATGTGATATGCCTAAATACGCAAACATAAATATTCTAAAATTATAAGTAAACTATAATTATCAAGCAGTGATATAAAAAAAAAACTAATTGCAAAATATACCATGAAAATAATTTTAATCCTGGCTCAGCTTTTAAAAGCTTTTCTGCATACAAATATTTATGCAGAAATAATAAAAATATAGTCATGTAATTATTTATTCCTCTATTTATCTTATGCTATTATATTTTGAACATTAAAATAACGAAATTGTCAAATTCTTTGTCAGTGATTTTTATTCATTAAATAGAAAATTGGGCTTATAGACAAATCAATCTGCAATAAATAAAATATCCATGATTATTTATTCTGATTATACGCACCATACACCTCAAAATATTTATTTCAAAGGTACTAATTGTAAGTATACGTGCCCAAGGAGCTCCTAAACCCCAATAATGTTGTTATTAGAAAAAATCCTAAAACAAGTCAACTTTGATTTTGAATTTTAATAATAATTATTTAATTTTATTGCAAATATTGTATACAAAAAAAATTAAAAAAAAAATTTTTTCCGAAATAAAATATAAGGGTAGCTAATTTGGCATTTCAAAGAGAAATATTTTTCATTTTGTTTCATTTTAAATTTGAATCTGAACTTGGGATATTCAGATAAAACCTATTTTAGGGGTGATTTTTAGGGGTGCGTTTTACCCCTTTAACAGGAAATTGGGCCCATAGAAGAAATAGCCCAAATAAAAATAAATTATGCATTATATATAAAATATTAATTTTAATAGTTTGAAAGTATTTTGTGCCTAAAGGGTTGTTTACCCCTGATGACGTATTTATTTGCAAAAACCCTGATACACGTAAACTTTATTTTTTATTTTAAGTCAAAAAATGATTTTTATAATAATTAATTAATTTTATTGCAAATATTATATGCAGAAATAGTTTAAAAAATAAGGTTTTTCTAAAATAAAAAGTAAGGGTTGCCACCCTCGAGGACCAAACTATACTTGATGGTTATATAATTCAAGGAGAAATATTTTCCATTTTGTTTTATTTCAAAATATCGATTAGAACTTAAGATATTAAAAAAAAAACGTTTTCGGGGGTAAAATTTAAGGGCGGTTTTCACCCCTTTAATAAGGGATTGGGCCGATAAAAAAAATTGCGAGTCTCTTATTTTTCGGTCCTCTACAACATATCAAAAATTCAGGAAAATCGGAGGCGGACACCTCGATCGGTTTCCTTGTAAGTACATGTTCTTCCTCGTGTCTATACGCAACTGCTAGTAATAATTTCGAAGCGCCGGTTGCAGACGAAGACGCTATTTCCAATATTAGGAACTCTGTCTCAATGATATCTGAAATGTTTGACATAAATAGAATTTGAGAAGTAACGGACCTGTGAATGTAGCAAGCTACTCTACCTACCTACATGTACCGAGTCTTATTTTTGTTTTTCAGGCCGCGATAATTTCTTACTAGATTGAAATTATCATTTTGTACATGTCACGTTGGAAATTTCGGGTCGAGCCATGTTTCCGAAATGGCAATTATAAGTGGCTTAAAATCTTCGATACTTCGATCTTTTATCTTCGACTTCGCGCTTTCGCTTTAGTCAATTTATGTTCATATGAGAAACTAAGAGGTGATCGGTGCAAGGTGTTAAATCGGTTGACGAGGTTGATGACGAATCAACTTCTCGTCAAATCAACTTATTGAAATCTGACCTCAGGCGAAATTGATATAACTTCAGAATCGGAGCTTTTACGGACAAAGATCTGCTCGTTTCTAACCGAAACTCTTTCGCAATAACGAGCCTTTACACGAGCTCTAACTAATCTTAGCTACTTATGCACTTCTTTGGCGAGATATTCATTGAAAAAGACTATTTTCTACAATGTCTGCCATATCAGGGAAGATGTTAACGACAGAGATGTTCCCTTTATGAATCTTAAGTCTCCTAACCTCATTGCGAACTTGCACCGATTTGAACAGCAGTAGAAGCGAGTAAGATCTAGGAGCAGTGGTGCCGTCATTAGTAGTGCTAGAACTCTCACTCTCTTTAACACTATTAAGTTTCTTAATACTAATGACATCGCCTAGGAATCTTGTGGCTTGAATGAAATTAAAAATGCGGGTGACTATTTCTTCGTATGGTAACTGACCTCGAATGGACAAACCTGTTATAAGAATTTCCGCGGTTGACTCATGAGGTCGAACAGTTTTTACTGCCCGCTGCTCAAGGCCTGTAATCGCGCGTTAACTTGACTAAATCGATCTGAAGTAGTTCTAGCGATCTCGTTTAGCCTAGACTCTAATCCTGTCATATGCGCATACATGAACTCTTACAACCGAGACATCTTTGCTTCACTAGCTATATTACTAAAACGTGACATTTCTTGGGAAACTGATGATGTCTGCTGGTGCTGTTCCGGCACCGTCGGCGCGCTCAGCATCGAAACTGCTGATGCCAGTGGATGTTGTTGCGACACTATCGGCGCACTCGCTACCGAAGCCGCTGCTGTCTGCGGATATTTTTGCGGCACTGCCAGCTCGCTTGCAATAGCTATCGCAAGCGAAAAAAACCGCTTTTATATGCTTTAAAACACTCAGCCGGAGTTAGAAGAAATTAAGTGATAGAAAGTTAATTCGGTCAGTCATCGGTAATGCAGAGTGCATTTACACCCGTTTCCAAGTGATATAGAGCGAGAATGATTAACCGTAAGTAAAAAATAATGTAACTGCAATAATTACTCTAAATAACATGAAATGTAATGCCCGACACATCCGAAATATAAATAACAATACTGAAAGGCTACTATAGTACTAAATACAGCCATTTATTGACTGATGCAGAATTAGTAGAGGTAACGCTATGCTTATAATTACACTACACAAAAATTAAAAAGTAACTGAACTAGATTATATAACAGGCGCTCACGAATAGCATAAAATGAACGCAAAGAAATTAAAATTAATGCCACCGAACGATTAAAAAATAAAGCTGAATACTTACAGATATAGTATTCACCTAAGAATTTTGTTCACGATCCGTCATAAACGCAAGATTCGCGCGTCATGAACTGAGACAAGCCACACGCAATTTTCGAATAGACGTAAGCGAAACGCACGGCTGCTGTTGATGAAGTAAGTTGTTCGGAGTGACAGCATTGGTCAGCGTGACGATCAGATGAAGGGTTAGCGGTTGAATTGTTGAATTTTTGCCATTTCATAGAGTCGAGGATTGTTTTCCTTGAAAAAATCAGCCAAATAAATGGGCTCTCGCATATGTGTGATTTTGTATAGTAATAAAGCTGTATAGTATACTCTGCGAGAGTCTAAACGGAGCCAACCCAGGCGCCTCTCGTAGGATGTGATGTGTGCATCCCTCCTAGCCCCAAAGATGTATCTTACAGTCGATCAATCCTGGTCTGCTGGACTTTCGTTTTAGAACCAGGGTTTCAACTAATCTTTTGCGGAGTGTCTCGGTGGTACATGCCTTAATAAACCACAGGCTTTACAGGGCTTTATTTACTTTCTTAGTAACTTGAGTAATATGCGATTTCCACGATAGCTTACTATCCAAGATAATACCCAGACTCATAACCTCGCTACTGAACTGGATGAGAACCCCATTCTGCAACCCAATGCCTGACAGACTCCATGAATATATATCATTGATATTCTTCCTGAAGCCAAATACTATTGCTTGAGTTTTGCCAGCATTGACACGCAGGCTTGAGTTTCCTACCCATTCAGACATTATTTGCACCGCATCAGATAGCCCAGAAACAGCTTCCAAGATTGTATCTATGGTGGTGTGTAGATAAATCTCGAAGTCGTCTGCGTAAAGAATATGTTTGATTGTATGTTCGTCAAGTATGCCTTATAAATCGCTTACATAAAGGTAGAATAGCAGGGGGCCCCAAGACGGAACCCTGTGGGACACACAAATTGGTTTGTAGCCCGTCAGAGTTACCATTTTTATTGGTAATAAGCATTTGGAAACGACCTTACAAGTATGATTTGACCCACAGGAGAGCCGACCCGAAGAATTCCAGCTGACGGAGCTTTCGTAGTAGCTTCGATGGTGATACTGTATCGATGTATCGAAGGCCTTGCTAAAGTCGAATAATTATAGTAGCATCACTTTCTTTTTGTCTATGGCTATGCTTATGTCGTCAGTCAGTTTAAGTAACGCTGTCTGGATACTAAGTGCCTAAGAAATCCGTCCTGGAGCCAATCTTTTCGAGGAACTTGGAGAGGAAACAGAAAGAGGGAAAGAGAGAGGGGGAGAATCTACGTAATTGATGTAAGAGGTTTAATAGATTATATGGTTACGATATTATAGATTAACCTTTAAAGGATAAATGTATTATATTAAAGGATAAATACATTATACTTATGTTAAAGAGCCTCTAGTGTTCCTGAAGTTCTAATATGTAGAATACAGAATGGCATATATATATATATATATATATATATATATATATATATATATATATATATATATATATATATATATATATATATATATAAATTTATTATGGCACTTTGTCAGTTTACTAAATAATTTAATCTTAAAGGCCTATATATATATATGATTTGTCCTGAATACAACTCGAAAAGTAAAATGTTTTTATAAGCATAAACAAATTTTTTATTTATTCCAGCTTTTTTTTACAACTGAAAAACATTAAACGATAACAAAAATTCTGATATTCGTGAAGGTAGTGCATTCATTCATGTACTATGAATAAAAAAAAATATTTTCTGAGTAATTTATTCCAATTTTTCAATAAATGATCTGTAATAATATAAATAGTTTGTAATAATACAAAAGAACGCAAGTGCTTGTATAGTTTCTAGATAGTGAATGATGCCTTAATATTACTGAAAATGTAATTTTTATAATCTATACTTATTTTCATCATTCACCGACCTTCGACCGAAGATAAATTTGTATTTTTAACTCGTTCGTTTTATTTTTATTCGTTTATTACGTTTCTGTTTTATAATCAACAGTCAGTTGTGTTTCATAGTTTCAAAACGTAAGACGTTCATTGTTTTAAAAGTTGTTTTTATTACTATTATATGTACTGTACAGTTTTCTAAATAAGTTTACGAAGAAAAGTATTAAAATGTTTTTAAGAGAGTAACTACTTGAGTTAAAGAGGTAAATACCTATTGCAAAATAATGTAATATTAGTTCTATTGTTTCTATTCTTCTAATTATAAATAATACTCATACTCATAATACGCATACACTCTGAAATCCGAGGTTGTTGTAAGGGTAGAAAAAAATACACGTAAGTAAACATAACTTTTAGAGGGGTGTCTATAAGCTGCACGGAGCCTTCTTCCCAATCTGGGCTATTCGAGTCTAGATTTTCTAATCTGCCATACTAATTCTGGAGGTCGACCTAATTTATACTATTTTAGTATTGTAATATCAAAATGTGATATTACAACGTATTGTTATAATTATAAAGTAATATATGAAAGTTCTATGAAGTAATTCTATGACATCACCATTGGTCACCTATATTTATCTTTTCAATAACCTCCCTGTATTTTGTATATTATATATCAAGTATAAATTTAATTATTTATAAAAAATAGTTTTTGAATATCTTATAATATTTTACAATCATATATGTTATTATATTTTCGATGAATATTTAAGAATTTTTTCAAGTTCAGGAGTTATTTTTGTAAAAAATAATACTCCGGAAGGTAGATCTCACGTGAATTAGAGCTTTGTGAAATTTCTTTAAAACTTGGTATACATTAAGATTACAAAAATAATTTTTTAATAACAAAATAATATATTTTTAATACGTATACTGTTTGTTGCATACTTTCTTTACAAATGGTTTGTTAATGAACACATGCATCTATAACAAAAATTTTCTTATTTGACAATTTTTTGTATAAACAAATCACAAATATTTTCTGAAAATTCCTTTTTTTTCGTTTTTAATATCTTTTGAAACTATCATTGACGAATAAAATAAATCGTATGTATTTAATATTTCTATCTGATATGTTTAGTAGAAGCTTAAGCGCTTAATTTTTATTTGAATGAATGTGAAAAATACAAACAAATTAATAATAACATAAGTGAAATCTATATTATGATTCCAGTGAAAGATCATAATCTGCGTATCTACTCATAAAATCTTTAAGATTTAATAAAAATTAATTTTTCCGTTTAAAAAAACACTTTAAAATAAGTAACTGTAAATTATATAATATTAATATGAAATAATTATTTTTAGATAAACAACTTAGGAAATGACTATTAACCCGGTCAACGTTATAAATTTACTTTTACTGTCCTTTCAAGTAATGAATATAAAAGAAAGTCCTACTACAACAGAAGAAATTGCATTGAAGGATAGTATAGAAAAGTTTTTACTGGATTGTATGAATGACTTTAACGAACCAGAATTCATTCAGCAAGAAAAATTGGATTTTCAAGAGCCACTCAAAGATGTTGAGATGCAAATTGTTGAAAATAATGATAGAATATGAGCAGCAGACGTTGATGAAAGTTCACAAATATGTACTATGGTTGAAGAAGATCTAACATGGGATTATAAATCTAAAGCTGTGGAGTACTGGAGAAGTGGTGTTACAAAAAATCTTGCTCTGAAAACTGTACAACATAAATTTCGAAAAGTTAAGTCAATTACACAATTAAAACGATGGGCGCATACCTTAAATAAAGGAGGCACCTACAAAGAAAGAATTGGAAGAATTGCTAAATTTGTGTTAAATAATTTTCGTTCTGCAATCGACGCTGAGAATACAGTACATGACTTAGACTTACGAAAATGGGCTTTGCAGTCTCAAAAAATTATTGGAAACGAAGATATAAGTTTTAAAGCGTCAAATCATTGTTTAAAAAATTTTAAAAAAGCCCATAGAATAGTCAGCAGAAAAATTAACAAATTCATTACGAAAAAAACTTTAGAAGGATCATAACATTTACAAAAGGTAGCTAATGCTTTTGTTTCTGAAGTAAAAGAAATAATTAATATTAAAGGTATGGAATCTATTTTTAATTCGGATTAAACTGGGTTTCAAATTGAAATGCATTCAGAAAGAACATTATCTGTAGAAGGAGAAAGACAAATCGAATGCCTTGTAGATCTGTTAGTTCTACAACGCATAGTTACACTATTCAGTCCTTAATATCTAGTGACGATAAGCTACTTTCTCCCTTGTTTATTGTATTAAAGGAAACTAAAGGACAGTTTGGACCAAGAGTAGAAAGTACGCTATTTAAACCTTCAAATGTTTATGTAATGGCTTCTAAATCTGGCAAATTAACTTCAGGTATATGAAATTTACTATTATTATAACTTTTTACTTTTATTATACAAACATAAAAATGTATGTAATTATTACAGAGCATTTTAAAACGTGGTTAAAAGGTGTGTATTTTTCCAACGTTGGTCATTCAAGTGTTTTATTAATTGACTCTTGGAGTGGACATTGGCCTGATGCAGTGAAGGAAGCAACACCTCCAAATAAAAATGTCGATGTTAAACTAATTCCAAAAGGAACAACCAGTAAAATTCAGCCATTAGACGTGTTTGGTTTTAGGATTTTGAAAAATTACGTAGCACACTTTTCCAACAGTGTAATATAGATGAATGAAGATTTAGAACTACATTTAAGAAACAACATAATAAAACTTCAATCATTGGTTCATAATCACTTATCATCCCCTCGATATGTGAACTTATTCAAATATTCGCGGCATAAAAGTGGCTACGTTGATGCAAAGCCGAGTAAATTTGATAATCCAGTAAAATTTAGCTTTGGAAATAACTGTAATGCTCGTTGCGAAGTTGCATAATGTTCTAATCCAGCAATCATAAGATGCTCTTGGTGCAAAAAATCATTATGTTTGAAGCACTTTTTTGATGATTATCACTACTGTGATGATTATAAAGAATAGTATTAACAATAAATACCAAAAAATAGTCAACAATATTTAATGTTATTAATAACTATTGCTGTTGGTTTATATTTAAATAAGTATAAAACACAAACTATTTTATTAATATTTTGGAAGTTTCATCTGTAAAATATTTTTTGTATTCAAAATGCATGAATAGGATCTTGCACTATCATTACAAATATGAGAATTTTTGTCCGCGTTTAACTTTTTTTCAGCTGTAAAAAACTAGAGTGAATAAAAAACGTCGTTATACTGGTAAATACAGGGATACTACTTTTCAAATTGAATGAATTAAATCAATTGTATCCTATAGATTAGTACATTTCCATATTTATTCACTTCTAATTTTCTTTCAAGATCCAAATTTTTGAATTTTGAATATGGGTAACTAATGAAGTATATAAGCGGTGAAGATTTCTATTTGTATATTTAATTTGCCAAAAAAATAAGTTTTAGAATTAAGTAATCATAGTTGCGTGAAGAAACTATTTTATAGTTGATCGAAAATCAAATATTGTAATAAGGGGTTGTTTACCCCCTGAAGGGGGTACGTACTTTTTAAGCGAGTTAATTTATTAAGTTATGATTAGTTTTGTGTACCTAGTATAACTAACAAAAAAATTTATTTATTTATACATATTTAATATTGAAATAGCATTATATCCGTTTTAGGGGTAGTTAACCCCTTGTAAAAATCATTTTTCGTAAAACACCAGGACACATCAACTTTATTTTTTTAATTTGTTTATAATACAATTTTTTTTTTAGAATTTAATCAATTTTGTAATTTTTTGAACGAAAACATTATCAAAATTTTAGGGTTTTCTTTTATAAAAATTAAGGGATGCAACCCTTTTAGGTAGAAATATTGCACAAATATCGTTTTTCAATTGCGAATCATATCCACTTTGTTTCAACAAAAAATTCCAATTTGTTCCCGAGATATAAGAAGAAGCTCCTAGACGATTTTCTTCGGTTCAGCAATGAGGTCGACTTGCGTATTACTCAAGAGCGTGACTATTTCCTCCATAAACAACTGTTTGACGCTCTTGATGAGAACAAGGGTATATGGAAGGAAACGCGCAATCTCGGTCTCTTGTCTAAGCGGAAGAAGGAAGTTCATCATGGCTTCACACATGGACAGCTAAATAGTCACTTTGCAGGAATTTCTGTCTCTCCTCTTGAAAACTTGGAAGATGCAATGGACACCATAATGACTACATAAGAGGACGGTTTTTCTTCTAAACCGGTGAATTTAAATGATGTAGTTCTTGCAATACCACATTTCTCCTCACAGGCAAGGGGAGCTAACGGCATTCCCCAAAGTATGGTTGTGAAAGCTTTGCCTAATATTCGCAATTACATCGTACATTTTCAACTCCTCCTATGCTCAGGGTATGTTTCCTGGATCTTGGAAGCAGGCGCAGATAATCACGATTAAAAAGATGGTAGCTCCATCAACTGCCTCGAACTTTCGTCCGATAGCGCTGCACTGTTTCCTTTCGAAGGTACTCGAAAATATCGCCCACGACCAAAGTAGGGAGTAGCTAAATAGCAACAATATCCTTGATCCCCTCTAGGTCTGGTTCAGACGATATCACAGTACTCAGACTGCGCTGCTGAAATTGACGAATGGCCAGAGACAGAAAGTGTGCTAACACTTTTGCTGTTATTTAACTTTAGTAAAGCTTTTGACACCATGTCTCCGTTGCAATTAATCAACAAGCTTCGTCTCTTAGGGTTTTCCAGGTCGGCTCTTCTGTGGATTAAATCATATCTGCAGGGTCGAACGCAGATGGTTGTTACAGCTAAAGGAAGTAACTCCGATTACCTAGAAACAAATCTAGGAGTTCCAGAGGGTTCCGTCCTGCGCCCCCTTCTATTTTGTCTCTATGTCAATGACTTTCAAAACATACTTGATAAACGGACCCTAAAGCACATCTTCTATGCCGATGACCACCAAATCATACCACCAAGGATAAGATTTTCGAGAGCGTCGCTCGACTATCCGATGCATCGAAGCTCGTGTCTGGGTAAGCAGAGGGGGCTGGCCTGCGTCTCAACACTACAAAAGCTAAAGCCATGTCGTTTTTTTCGAAAATGGGTAATATAGTTAATTCCTTGAGTTTTCCGGGTGTTGAGTTGGAGTCTGGAGTCCTCATCCATTTCAGTAGAAAGGTCGTGAGTCTTGGAGTTACTCTTGGCAGTAAGTTGTCGTGGAAACCGCACATTAACATTGTTGCTAACAAAGTGAATAAGGCCTTGTATAGTATGCGGTTTATTAGGACGTGCACTACCGAGACTCTTCGCAAGCGGATAGTCGGGGCTTTAGTTCAGCAACATGTGGACTACTGCGCAAGGGTATACTCTGACGGGCCAAACGAACAGCTGATTAGACTACAAAGAAGGGACATATCACCCCCTATCGAAAGCGATTAGGCTGGCTCCGCGATAAATCCAGAATCCAGTATCATGCTGCATTAGTAATGTATAAAGTATTGCGCATAAAGTAGCCCAGCTATCTAGCTGCCCTTTCCACGTAATAAACTACGTCCAACTTTTAGAGGAGTGCCGCTAGAACTCTGCCAACCTGCCCCAAATCAGATGCGGGTGCAACTTCATTTCAGGTTCGGAGAACTATTCTTTGGAACTCTCTCCCCTCCTGTCTATGCTACCTTCCATCATATTCTAAATTCCGAAGGGCGGTGCGCCAACACTTTTTTCATCACGACCCCATTCTGCCGTATGTGTGGAGCTACCAGTGCCGCAATGTAACATAGTTTTTAGTCTTATTATCTATTTATTATAATATAGTAAATTTTAAGTACTGTAGACTCGGTTATAAGGCCTAATTCTGATAGATCGCTAGTTGCACGCACTAGTCAACTAAAAAATAATTTGAAATTGTCATTTCCCTATAATAGAAATTTCAATTATAATAATTTTTGTAACTACTGTGATGTAATTTTTCTATTATGACTTATTAGTTATTATTGTTAATGAGATAACGCAAACTATATGCACAGTATCAATACAAAGTAAAATGAAAAAATGTACTTTTACTCTGATAACTAGAACAACTAGAACAAAATTACATAGAGTAAAGTCCTCAGAGATAGATATTAACTACCTGTACGAGGGCTGGTACATGAATACTTAAGACTATACTTATACACTAAAGCTTATATACTAAGTATTAAATATTTAAACCATAAACATTTAATATTGTCAATATAATTCTCAAAACTTAACGCAAGTAAAACAATATGTATACATTTGTTTATTATATATATTTTTTAGTTTATTTTTTAGTTCATGTTTCCTATTAACACTTTTGCAATAGAGCTTTTTTAAAATTTTCAATCTCACTGCTAAAGTTTGTATCACTTAAATTAAAAGTTTGTTGATCCCTCTTGCGTATTTTTGGTAGGCGAACTGAGGCTGAGGTCTTGTTGTGAGTAGAATCTAGATCTTGTTGTTATCGATGTAAGTGAAGACAAACTTCCAAGCCTGGGTTTTGCCAGTATTAATTCAGTTCCGCCCATCTGAGTTTGTAATGTAGTTGGTGATTTAGTTAACTCTTGCGTCCGTTTCTTGAAGTTATCTACCTTACCGAGGTATCTCGGTAAGTCTGGTTTTATTATATATTCAGTAGTGTTCATAGCCTTGTTTACCTTAGCATTCAAAATTTTGCATTCTTGTCTGTCAGTGGTAACATGATCAGTATTATAGTCGTTTCCAAATGTCTTATTTGAGAAGCTACAGTTGACGCAGCACTGTTTCTCTGATGTGCACTTTTCTGTTAGATGCGTTCCCGCACATTTTAAACAGGTTGGGTTGTTCTTACACCTTTGGCCATTATGACCCAATCTACCACACTTATAACATGGTTTCACATTTATTATATCGTAAACTTTGCAATTCTGATAACCAACGAATAATCTGTCTTTATTTTCCTTAATATGTTTGTGCATTTCACCCGTTATTTGCATGATGACCGTTACTTTACTGCTTTTGTCATTGCCAGCTACGTGTAATACGGTACCCTTTGTATCTAAATTTGAAAAATTTCTTTGGTTTATGTCATTTTCGATTGCTTTTATATCAGACTTGAATTCATTTTCGATGCCAGTTATTCTTATGACAGGCTTACTAAGCTGTTCTTCTTCGACCTTGTAGAGGTGGTTGAGCTTGGCGTCTAGTAATCTTCTTGCTGTCTTGGCACTTTCCTCGTTCATGCATGTTATTGAAATTACATCTTTACTTTTCATATCAATTTTTTTCGTTTGGATTGATTTTTCTTTAAGTAGATAGTGGAATACTTTTTCCTTTATCACCGATTTCTCTTCTTTTTCTTTTCTTGTCACTACAATTTTCGGCACTTTTTTGGATTGTGGTATGTGTATCTTTTTTGACATTATATCTGCATATGTTTCCTTGTATTTACTCGGTCGTTCTTTTTCTTTCGTTAGAATTTTGTTTAAAAGCAGATTTTTATGTTTCAATTCAGTATTTAGTTCCCTAAGCAGCTGGTTTTCTGTTATTAGTGCACTTACTTTATCACTGTCCTTGTCTTCGCATGTAGTCTCATCCAGCTCATCAACTTGCATTCTGTTTTCTTGAAGGAGGCCTTCATAGTTGATTTTAAGTTTACTGTACTCTGATTCTATTTTCCTATAGTTTTTACTAAGATTCTCAATCGCTTTAGTTTTGGTTTGCAGATCTTCTTGTAGTTTTAGTAACACAGCACGTGTGGGATCTTGATTTGAGGTTATGTTCAAATCGTGTTCATCACAAACAACTAACACACTGTTTATGTATCTTACATTTTTTTTTCTATTAAAGTCACTTTTATGAAAAACATTGCAACACCATATACATACTACCGTTTTAACCGCTTGCGTATTGTGACATCGATAGTATATATCGGGAGGGACTGCCTCCGGTCGCAGCCCACTATCCTCCATCTTGGATTCACCATAGTTCATAATAGTTAAACTAGATTCATAATAGTTAAACTTATTATTTTATTATGATAATAGTTTCACAACTGCTGTGATGTATGGTGATTCTCCCTACTGCGATTTTGATTATTATTAACATTATTAAGTTGATAATTCATGATATGTGATATAATAGCTTCTAACGATTGCACGAAACCTGCACCGTTTGTGACAGAGAATAACTTGTAACACTTGTGATAGACCAACAAGAAAATTTATTCATTCTTGTTTACTGAGTTTTTGTATATATTACGATGTATTTTTAATTATTTTATTATTGTTTTGTATGTATTATCGTGGAAATTTTAGCCGTTGCGGCGAATAATATACATCTCTCTCTCTCTCTCTCTCTCTCTCTCTCTCTCTCTCTCTCTCTCTCTCTCTCTCTCTCTCTCTCTCTCTCTCTCTCTCTCTCTCTCTCTCTCTCTCTCTGTGTGTCTGACGCGACGTAAATTCGTTACCAAGCAACGTGTGCGCGTCCGGTGTCGACCCTCCGGCGACAAGGCGCTGCGATTAACTTAGTTAGTGAGTTAGTTGCGCGGATTCGGTAACAATCCGTAGTTTTGCCTATTTCTATGTTACAGGTGACGAGCTAAGCGGACAGCGGTCTACAATCCTTGCTGTTGTTATTAATTATTGTTAATTCTTCCGATTTGTTTATTACTTTGTTATCTGTTCTTCATATATTTTTGTTAAATAAATACTTGCTTTGGTTTTGTACATAATATCTTACTATTTACGCCACCTGACATCCCCTTTCTCCCAACCCAAATCGTGATGAACTCCTAAGCGTCCGGCAGGGGGTGGAGCAACCTTACATACCTAAGCATTATAATAAGTGAACATCAGCTATAAATAATAGTTTTCTAATAAACATAACAAAGCCGAGTGAGCGTCATCGAGTGAGGCAATGCAGCTAGTTAATAAATTAGTCACTAGCTGAAAATGCAAAACGTACATCAGCAAACGTAAAATATCGGGTATCTAGAATTTTCTATGTTCGTAGACTCAATTTTTTAATTTTTATTAAATCTAATCTTATTAATACATTTGTAAACATAAACAATATTATGTAAAAATAAATCAATTTATTAAAAAGAATAACAGAAAAAACTGACAAAAATCAATCGAATGACGTTTCGAGCACGTACAATACATATATTATACGTGTATAACTACTGGTATAATCTGTAACATTCGTAATTCATAGTGTTTTATAGTCAAAATATCTCGAATAATATAAAACAATTGAATATAAAACGATTGAATATAAAACAATTATTATACTATCGATTAATATATAACAATTACAGCTCTTCCTTAAAAAAGGAACACGTCTTTTTAAAGCTCGCTTGTGATTGGCTGTCAGGCGTTATCCCTCGCTATTTGTCTATTTGTGCAAGAGCCCTTATTGTATAGAACGATTTGGAGCAATCTGGCTTGAACTAAATATATTTGGACTATGATACACCACGAATTACGTATGCTATAGATTGACAATTCCACTTTTGTTTCATATGACACAATCATATGTAGAAGGAGTCCTGATCATTTGACACGGTAACCTACTTCTAGCCCTTTAATTTGTGTGACAGCTGACAGTTGAATCGGATGCTTCTATTATTAGGGTTGGTTTTACATCGCTTTTAACGTAAAAAGTGTTTTTTTTTGTATTTGCGGTTCGTGTGTTTATTTGACAGCATAATTATTGTATTTATTTTTTTTTTAGTTGTGTGCTTGCTAAAATACAAAAATAGTGTTTCAAAAAATTAAGTTAAGTGACTTTTAACAAAGTTTGAAAATGGCTTCAATGAATGGACGAGATGCAAAGGGAAGATTTAGTAGTACGCATCCTGACAACCAATACTCAAGAGGAAGCACCAAGAAGAGGGTTAGAATTTTTGGAGGAAATATGCATAATGAGGAAAATGGCAGAAAGCGAAGAAGAACATCAACTTCAGCTAAAAAGATGAGAGATAGATCAACATCTTCTCACTGCAACACGCAGAATAAAATAAACAACATTAGCATTCTGTTTCCTGAGCTCGAAAGAGCTTTATGTTGTAGTGAGTGCCATGGACCTGTTCATATAAGCGAATCCAGCCTTCGATGTTTTGTATTTAAAATTGATTTAGTGTATGACCGATGTGGCCAAATTGCAGCAATAAACTCCTGCAAGAAAGTTAGCCCCATGAATAATGCATGGGAAATAAATAGAAGGAATCTGCTTGCCATGCGTATAGTTGGCCACGGTTACACTGGACTATCAACTTTCTGTGGAATCATAGACTAATCACCACCAGTGGCTCATTCTGCTTACGATAAAATCAATGAACATCTTGGAAATAGTTGTGCAGAAGGGGCTCAAGAGTTCATAGACACAGCAGTGAAAGAAGAAGTCTAGTTATCAGCACCAAATACTGGACTTACTGCTTCTGATAACGGTTTTTGGAGGAAGAAAGGCTTTTCTTTCTTACAAGTTGTCACTAGTATTATTGGCAACAAATCTGACGAGGTTTTGGATGTTATTATTAACAATGGCTTCAGTAAACGTTGCTCAGTCTAGGAGAAAAAGAAAGGAACAGCCGAATATGAAGAATGGTCTGAAGAGCACGAAACAGGTTGCACAGCGAATGATCAGGGCTGTGCTGGTGGTAAAATGGAAGTAGATGGTATGAAGGAAATGTTTTCAAGATCTGAAGAAAAATATGTAGTGAATTATGAGTATTACATCGGCAATAGTGACTTCGAAATGTTCAAGTCTATGTCAGAAGCAGAAACCTATGGTGATGAGCTGCAAGTAAAGAAGATAGAGTGCATTGAACATGTGTAGAAGGGAATGGGCACTCGTTTAAGGAACTTGAAGAAGGCATCAGGGAAGAAGCTTCTGTCAGATGGAAAACCAATGGGTGGAACCAATCGCTTGATCGGGCAGGTGATATGAAAATTATCTTCTTATTATGGAAAGGTGATCAGAGGCAATTTAGCATCTGTTGATGGTATGCGAAATGCTATTTGGGCCACGTATTACCATCAAATGTCTACTTATAAGAGCCCTCAACATCAATTCTGCCCAAAAGGACTTACCAGCTGGTGTAAATGGCAAAAAGCGAAGACCCAAAGAAAACTCAAGAAATTTAAACACAAAGAAGCCATTCCGCTGTCCGTCATGGATCAGCTCAGAGCAATTTATGAAGACTTATCAAGTCCAGATCTTCTCCAGAAGTATCTCGGAGGATTCACGTAGAACTCTAATGAGAGTTTCAATAACTGCCTGTGGAAGATAGTTCCAAAAACCTCATTCAGTGGCTTAAAAGTCATGAAAATTGGTAATCACATTGCTGTGACCTGTTTCAACCAAGGAAAAACAGGCATACTTTACATCATGGAGAAGTTTGAATGCACTCCTGAATCCTCTGCAGTTCAATGGGTGGTAGCAATCAACAAATTCAGGCTTGCATCTGCAGAGAAGAAGACTGAGGCCAACACCAAGGATGCTCGCAATTTAAGAAGACAAGCACCAGAGCAGCTCCAGGATGATTCATATGCAGCCGGTGCATTTACAATTATGTAAGTACATTTATATAATATATTATATGCGTTTGTGTTTGTACATTCTGAAGTGCATAATATATTAAATAAATAAGTAAAATATGTACATTTATAAATATGTTTTACTAAAATTATGTACAAAATATACATAAGTATACATATTTTTTGTATCGGAAGGCGAAATGCCAAAAAATGTATAATTAATAATAAACTTATATTTAACCTACTGGTTTAAATAAAGCAATTATTATTGTTATTCTTATTATTATATAGAACATACATATATGTGTATTATATTTTTCAAATTTTTTTTTTATTTTTATTTATTAAAGTAAATTTATCAAGTTTCTTTATACTATTGTTTATTAAACCAAAAATTAAAAAATTTATTGTATGTGTTTCAGTGATTTTTAGGCAACAGTGGTTGACAGTCACATCCTGCGACTACCATGGGACTACGGGTTTGACAGATGAGGTTAACAGGACCACTCGCAACAAGACATACATAAAAGCTTTTGACCTAGGGCGAAAAAGAGGATAAATATCTAAGATGTATAAATTAATGCATGCCCTGCCTCAAAAAATGAGCTGTGAAATCTACTACGATTTTGGCCCCATATCGCAGCTGATTTCGCAGCTGCGGCTGCGATTCTAATTTCTTAAATATATTGGTAAAAATATAAACTAGATTGATAAATACGTTTGTTTGATGTCTTCTTTGGCACATTAATTTTAACAATGGCACATTTGATTTAATATATAATTGTAATAGTACAATTTTCATTATAACATGGATTAATAAATTAAGACAATGATAATTTTATTAGGAAAACACTTTATTAACAAAAAGTATTTATGAATACTTATAAAAATAATCATACATTTATTTATTTATTCACTAGTACTTAAAGTAATTACAATATAAGTATATAAGAAAAATACATTGTAAAGCCTACAGAGGTAATCCAAGTTACCTGTGCGTAGGACTGGTATATCTAAAAACTAACTTAAAACTAATTATTATAAATAGAATCCTAGTATTAACGTTTAGAATGTTATATAAGTATACATCCATGCTTTAATAAAATATTTAACAAAATATATTTCTGGAGTAACATGAACAAATATATATATATATATATATATATATATATATATATATATATATATATATATATATATATATATATATATATATATATATATATATATATATATATATATCACATAACCTTCCATTGGTATGACTTTCGCTATATATTATCCAAAATACAGCATTTTATTTTATTTTTCCTAGAAGTTATGTTACAAATTATTTAAGATCATTAGGTACGCTATTAAAAAGACTGATTGCCTTAATGCGACTACTTTTACTGCTGACCGCTTTATATCTTTGTGGTATTAAAATACTCTTTTTCCTAGTAATACTGTTTGAACTTAGAAATCTGTCACTTAATTCTTTATAATGAAAATAAGAGATTCATAAGCAAAAAGTTGTTCTAGATTTAGTGGATTCTTGTCTATTATAAGTTTGTTTTTATTAACTAATTTCAGTAATTTATTTTGTAATTTTTGTAACATATATTGATTAGAAGAATAAACACCTCTCCATGCTATAATACCATAGTTAATAAGGCTATGGAAAAGAGCATAGTATATCATTCTTAGTGTGTCTGTTAGCATAATCTTTGAGAACTTGCGGAAGATGAATACTAGGTATTTAGTTTTATTTATATGTTGGATATGCTCTTCCCATGTCATCCTATAGTCGAACACGATACGAAGATATTTAGTTTGTTCAACTCTTTTAATTCTACAACCATTAATCAGTATATCAAAATTATTAGGGACACTGTTTGAGTAACTTCCAAACGTCATGCACACCGTTTTATCAACATTTAAAGATAGCTTATTTATTGCAAGCCAGTCGTATATTATGCTAAGGTATATTGTTTGCTATGTGTTCATAAAGTTATTCATTTTGACTGCAACAGACGTCCAGGTTTTACCGGTAGCTAAAACTACCGTGTTATCCGCAAAAGATAATATAAAAAACATTGGCCCCAAAATAGTACCTTGGGGCACACCTACATTTACATCGCAAAATTCACTGACTTTCCCATTTACCTTGACACTGTTGGAATATGTGAGTACATTTATATCAGAAAGGTAGAGAGTAGATGTGCAGCGCCACCTTACATAAGACTAGGTAAGAGTATAGCGAGAGCGAGCGGCCGAGCGGGAGCCCACTCGATCGTCACCCTCCGCGCAGAGCGGTTTTAAGAGAGAGAGAGAGAGAGAGAGAGAGAGAGAGAGAGAGAGAGAGAGAGAGAGAGAGAGAGAGAGAGAGAGAGAGAGAGAGAGAGAGAGAGAGAGAGAGAGAGAGAGAGAGAGAGAGAGAGAGAGAGAGAGAGAGAGAGAGAGAGAGAGAGAGAGAGCTGTACCAGAGAAAGCGGGAGCTTAGTGAATAAAGTTATTGTTTTTCGTTAGCCGGTGTGGTTTATTTGAACAAACCTTGCCCATAATTAACATGGTAGCAGAGTGCCTGGTTTATTTCATTATCCTCTACATCGACTCTCGAGTTGTGTAGGGATAATTAAAAAGTACTTTTAAGTCGAGCGCGTGGTAAGCGCGAGAACAAAGGAAGACGCATGAGCGTAAAAGAAGAGCCTCATGAAACTAAGAGTGAAAGTGAAGAAGAATTTTTTGATATTGAAAATAAAGAAGATAAAAAGGAAGAAAAAATGCAAGAAGTAAAAATACCGATTTTTGATGGACAAGAGTACAGCAGTTGGAAGAAACGCATAATGATCTATTTAAAGATGAAAAAGTGTGAGATTGTAGTTACACGTGCAAAAGTGGAAACGGATAAAGTTGATTGGGACGAAAAAGACGTGCAAGCTATAAATTATATTTATAGTGCAATTTCAAACAAACAAATGGAATTGATAAGTGACAAAGAAACGGCGTTTGATATTATGAGAAAATTTTATAGCACATATTTGAAAGAATCGACAGCTCTCCAGATACTTTGTAGAAACAAACTGGAAAAAATAAAATTAAAAGATTTTAGTAACTCAATGGAATTATTTAACGAATTTGAAAAATCAGTGAACGATTTGAAAGATGCTGGTGCAAATGTGACGGAGAAAGAAAAAATGAATTATATGTTGAGGACATTGCCGGATTTGATGAGTCATATAGGAGACTTAATCGATGTGCTGAAAGAAGAAGAACAAAACGTGGAATATGTGAAGAATGAGATTACAATGGCTGAACTAAAAGAAAAGAGTGAAAGTGGAAATTGAAAGTCGAACGTTTTTATGTTCGAAAAAAGGAAAGAAGAGAAGAAAAGGACATGTTATGTATGTGGTGGTGTAGGACACATACAGTACGATTGCCCAACGAAAAACAATTCGTGGAATCGAGAGACGCAGCAGCGAGGAGGCGGCAGAGGCAACACGCAGCAGCGAGGAGGCGCTAGCGGAAGGGAAGCCAGCCAACAACGGGCAAGTTCCAGCCGACGCGGCGGTGTCAGCTACAGACAACGCGGCCGATGCACGAGAGCCAGCGACGACAGCAGCCAAGGTCAACAGAGCGCGGATACAAAAGCAGCGTTTAATGCGAAAGTACAGGCTAGGTCTGCGAATACCGAGAACGGTAACGTAAGCGAAAATAAAATCGAGTGGATTTTGGATAGCGGATGCACAGATAACGTGATCAATAATGAAAATTATTTTAGCGACGCAATTGTGTTGAAAGAACCAATTAACGTTAAAGTAGGCGACGGTAGAAATCTGAAAGCAACCAAAATAGGATATGTAAATAGTAAATTTAAAACTTTCAATAATAATATGACATATGTTGAAATGAAGGACGTGTTTTTTGTTAAAGATATGGATAGAAATTTAATTAGTTTTGCAAAAGTAACTGAAAATCATAAAGTTGTATCTATTGGAGATAGCTCTAAAATTTATGATAAAGGTAATAAATTAGTAGCTGTAGCTTGGAAAAATAATAGACTTTACAAAATGACAAGTTGTTTAGAAAATGATATAGAGTCTAATGTAACAATGAAAAAAAATAATGAGAAAATTACTTTGAAAGAAAAATGGCATAGAATTTTAGGACATGTTAATTTTAATTATTTAAATACTATGTGCAAAAATAATGTTTTAGAGGGTCTGCCTAATGAGATAGAGTCTGGTTATTTTAAATGCGCTAGGTGTATTGAAAACAAAATGCATAACATTCCATTTGAAAATAATAGAAAAAGAGCGAAGGTCATTTTAGAAATAGTACACACAGATTTAAATGGGCCACATTCTGAGGGTTATAGAGGAGAAAAATATTTTCTTACGTTCATAGGCGATTACAGTAAAATCGCTAAAATTTACCCAATCAAGGCAAAAGATGAGGTATATGATAAGTTTGTTGAATATGTAAATTTAGTAGAACATGGAATGGGAAAGACAATAAAGAAATTGAGATGCGACAATGGAACGGAGTATTTAAATAAAAATATGTTTAAATTATTTAGAGAAAGGGGAATTGAGTATGAATGTTGTCCACCTTACGTGCATGAACTTAACGGTACCGCTGAAAGGTATAATAGGACTATCGTGGATAGTGCTAGGTGCTTACTAGCAGAATCTAAAGTAGATAAAAGATATTGGCCAGAGGTAGTATGCGCTGCTGCATACTTAAAAAATAGAACAATTGCAAATACGATAGAAAGAAATAAATCTCCTTATGAAATATTTTTTAACGAAAAGCCTGAAACGAAATATTTAAAATTGTACGGAAGTAAAGTATTTGTTAGAGTACCTGAAAATAAAAGAAATTCAAAATGGGATAGAAAAGCTGATTTAGGAATTTTGATAGTCTATGATGTGACAGGATATAGAGTTTTGATAGGAAATAGAGTCATTGTTGCGAGACACGTTGATGTTATAGAAGATGTAAAATCCATAGGTTTAAATGATAGAGATTTAGAAAAGGAGAATTTAAATCAAAGTTTTGAACAGGATGAAAATTTAAACAATAAAGAAAATGAAAATTTAGAAAATGCAAATGAAAATGATAAAAATGAAGTAGAAGAAGTACCTGAAATAATAAGTTCACAAAGAACGATTACAAAACCTAGTAGATTTGATAATAATTATCTATATAGCGGATGTATCTATGTAAATTATTGTAGTGCAAATAGTCCTGTAAGCTTTAAAGAGCCTATTGAAAGTGATGAGTCTAGTTTTTGGGTAGATGCTATGAACAAAGAAATTAATAATTTAAAGAAAAATGAAACTTGGGAATTAGTCGAAAGACCAAAGAATGAAAAGGTAATAGACTTAAAATGGATTTATACTAAGAAAAGCGAAAATGTTTATAAAGCTAGAATTGTTGTAAGAGGTTATCAACAGAAAGATATGCTGGATGATATTTATTCTCCAGTAGCGAAAACGCAAACGTTGAAAGTATTATTATCATATTGTTGTCAAAATAGACTCTTAATTGATCAGATGGATGTAGAGACATCATTTTTAAATGGGAAGGTAAAATCGAAAGTATTTGTTAAACAGCCTGAAGGTTATGAGGATGGAACTGAAAGAGTGTGTATGTTGAATAAAGCATTGTATGGTTTGCGAGAGAGTCCGAGAGCATGATACGAGTGTCTGGATGATTATTTAAAATCATTAGGATTCATGAGAAGCAAAAATGATTATTGCTTGTATACTTTGAGAGAAAGAGATGAGATTATATATTTAATTATATTTGTAGATGATTTGTTAATTTGCTGTAAAAATAGAGACAATTTAGATTTGATAAAAGGTTTACTAAAAGAAAGATTTCAAATGAAAGATTTAGGGAAAATAAGTACATACTTAGAAATTAATATTGAGTATGATGAAAAGAAAAATGAGATGTCTTTAGATCAAGAAAAGTATATTGAATCACTAGCTAGAAAATATCAGATTGAAGAAGCTAAATTATATAAGACTCCTATGGAATTGAATTTTAAAATAGAACCTGCTCAAGAAATAAATGAAAATTTAAAGTATAGAAATTTGATAGGAGCACTTTTGTATATTGGTTCAGGAACTAGATTAGATGTGAGTTACTGTGTTAATTATTTAAGTAGATTCCAAAACTGTTACGATGAGACTCACTATAAATATGCATTAAGAATTTTAAAATATTTGTATTTAACTAAAGATTTAAAATTAAGTTATAAGAAAAATGATAAAGCAGATGTTCTTGAATGCTATGTAGATGCAGACTGGGCAGGAGATAGCGTAGATAGGAAATCAACGACTGGTTATATTGTAAGATTATATGGACATGTGATTTATTGGAAATCAAGGAAACAAGGAAGTATAACAAAGTCTTCAACAGCTGCAGAATACGTTGCACTGTCAGAAGCAGTAAACGAAGTTTTATTGATAAAGGATTTGTTAAATAGCTTTAAGGTAAAAATTGAGAAACCTGTAAATATATATGTGGATAACTCAGGTGCAGTTAGTATTGCTAAGTATGGTAATTTTACCAAGAAATCAAAGTACATCGAAGTACATTATCATTTTATAAATGAGAATTATGAAAAGGGCGTAATTGAAATTGTGAAAGTTAGTTCAGAGAAAAATGTTGCAGATATTTTGACCAAAGCTCTTGGGCGAGTTAGATTTGAAAAGTTGAGGAGTTTATTAAATTTGATTTAAAGAATATTGTAATAGCGAGAGATATAAATGTAAGGAGACGTGTTAGAATATGTGAGTATATTTATATCAGAAAGGTAGAGAGTAGTTGCGCAGTGCCACCTTACATAAGACTAAGTAAGAGTATAGCGAGAGCGAGTGGCCGAGCGGGAGCTCACTTGATCGTCACCCTCTGCACAGAGCGGTTGTAAGAGAGAGAGAGAGAGAGAGAGAGAGAGAGAGAGAGAGAGAGAGAGAGAGAGAGAGAGAGAGAGAGAGAGAGAGAGAGAGAGAGAGAGAGAGAGAGAGAGAGAGAGAGAGAGAGAGAGAGAGAGAGAGAGAGAGAGAGAGAGAGAGAGAGAGAGAGAGAGAGAGAGCTGTACCAGAGAAAGCGGGAGATTAGTGAATAAAGTTATTGTTTTTCATTTCTATTTTGCAGATAGCTAGTTATAAGTTTATGCGCTTTACCTCTAATACTATATTTGTACTATTTGTTCAATAGAATCTTATGGTCAATCGTATCAAACGCTTTGGCAAGGTCTAAAAAAGTGGCCGCAATCGGAGTACTTTTATCACGTTTTTCGTAGATCAAGTTTGTTACATAGTGCAAGGCATTCTTAGTTTCGATGTTTTTCATAAAACCGTACTGTTTTTTTGAAAAGATTTTTGATTTATTGATGAAGCCTAAGATTCTGTGATAAATAATTTTTTCAAAAATCTGTGCTATGTTAGAGATCAGCGATATTGGTCTAGAGTTAGAAATAAAATGTCTACCCTTAGCCTTATATATCGGTTTTATATCGGCACATTGATTTTTCAATGCTTAGATTAATTATATGAACAATAGGCTCAACAATATGATCAGAAAGAATTTTTATAGTTTTCATATTTATGTTATCGATACCACCATTCTTAATTTTCATATTATTTATAACACATTTAATTTCATATTTATCTGTTAGTGAAATAAAAATGGTCTTGGTGTTGCTAGATGGTAAGATTAGTTTGGAATTAAGTGGTTTTCGAATTTTCTTGCTAAGTTTGGAACCAATATTACTAAAAAAAGAACTCATTGAATTAGATATATGTAGCGGATCTTTAATTTTTTGCTTATTTTCATCATAAATGTAGGTGATTTCATCACTATTTTTAATTTTTTTACCAAGTTTTTTATTTATAAAATTCCACAACCTCTTAGAATTATTGCTATTACGTTCCACTATGTTTCGATCATGCATTAATTTTGTTTTTTTTATTACCTTATTTAATATCCTAACATAATTTTTGTACTCAGTTTTAGTTTCATTATTATCTGGATTGATTTTCCAGATTTGGTATAATAATTCCTTTTTTTACAAGAAATTAACATTGCTTTGGTTATCCATTTACTTCTAGGAATAAACTTAGATTTATTTTTAAAATTTTTGCTACCAACATAGGTTAAGTCTGTACATTTTTTAATTAGACTAATGAGTGAGTTCATGGCATCACTTGGATCATGAATTGACAATATTGATGACCAATTTAATTCATTAGCTATTCTGCTTAATTTACTATAATTAATATATATATAAAAGTATTTTTATTGAGATGATGCTTTATTTTATTTATTGATAGGAAAAGAGGATAATGATCAGTTAAGAGATTCTGTAGTTTAAAAGGTATCGCATTAATAGAGCTAGTTTTGATGAATATATTGTTTGGAGTTGGTTTAGTAATTGTTTGGAGGCCAGGCATAAAACCTTCCTTCAAGAGGTTAGTTAAGTGACCTTGGCTAATATATCAATATTATAGTCCCCAATTAAGGTAGAGTAGGTAGTAGTGGGACAGTTTTGACCATACTTTTTTTATAATCTTTTCTATTGCCAAAACTAAGCACAATACATAAAAACTAATTACCTTAGCAGGTAGCTCGTGTCTCAAGGTTTATTTTAAGAAAAAAAGATGCTTTTTCCGTTGTTGGTGTATTAAAAGAATCTCATTAAAAGAAAATAACTATCGACTAGTGTAGTGGGACATGGTAACTTATTTATGACCGGTAGTGGGACGCCCATTTGACGCAGTTGTGGGACAATACTTTTTAAACGTGTCCCACTACTATGATATGGGAATTAAGAGGTACCTATAGTGGGATAAAGTTTTCGCTATACGTACAGCTCAAACATAACCCCAAAAAGTTTGAATCTTGTTATACATTAGTTTAAGAAGTAAATCAACACAATAATGAAGTGACTACGTAGCTAACATCATAAAGAATACTAATGAAGTAATGCTTTTATCACCTTAACCGTTCATCGTAGTTTTTTACTGCTGTCCCACTTCTGGTCCCAAAATAGGTTTTGTCCCAGTACTCCCTCCTTTACCTTATAAGGAGTTTTTTTATATTTCTCTTTTCAAATATTTTTTTAATTCATATATGAATTCAATTTTTGGAAGATCGTGGGCTCTATATAATGCTGAAATAACGAATTTTTTTACAATTTTCAGGTTTGATGCTTGTTTCTAGGATACAAAGCATTCTGTCATTAATTATTTGAGTAGTTTCTACTATATTATTTTTAACGTATATCACAACACCATCTGTAACATTAATTTTGCTGTTATTGTAGTATATTTCCATCGGTCTTACAGTCTTACAAATTAAATTAAAATAATTCATATTTAGCATATAGGGCAGTCAGATTGCCCTTGTTTATAATCACCCCCGCAGAATCTGAAATAAAAACTTATTAAAACCTGGAAAAAACTTTGTTAGCAAAGGACGGTCTGACTGCCCCCCACCACCAAATTGCCCAACGTTTCGAGCCCGCTCCGACTGCTCCTCAGGGACTGAAATGAAACCCGCGATACACCTCCTTATATACCCCCATACCCTCTTCTTTTCTCTTACCCCCACGACCATCCATTTTCCCCTCGCCAACTTTGCATTCTCACTTAAATTAATAAAGAATGATAAATGTTATCTAATTTACTTGACTCTATCATTAAATTTACATTATTCGGATTTCTTAGAATGTGAATACTTACAAGGCTTTCCCTCTTATATTTATTCTTAATCTCCTGCTCCAAAATATCCACATTCCCAAAATCGAAAGAATGCAAACTATTTAAACAATGTTCTTTCAAACCCGATGTACAACTTGAGTTGTATAAACTGTATTGATGTTCATATATTCTCTTTTTCAAATATCTACCCGTTTGACCAATATAACAACCATTACAATCCCTACAATTAATTTTATAAACTACTCCCGATTTTAAACATTTATCATCCTTGTCGTTACAATTACTAAATAACCTTTCTAAATTATTATCGTTTCTAAAGAAAACTTGAATATTATGATTACTAAAAACCCTTCTAATCCTTTCCGACAAACCTCTAACATATGGTAAACTAAAATATGCGTTCTTTCCATTTCTATTTCTTGTTTGATTATCTACCCGCTGCTTCAATCCACCATTATAAATTTCCCACACTCTCTCATCAATCATTTTATCAATAAATTTTACCGGATAACTATTCTTAATAAATGTTTCTCTAACTAAATTTAAATTCTTTTTCCTAAAATCCTTGTGTGACAATTTAATCGCTCGGTCAATGACACCCTTGATCGCAGCTGTCTTGTTCCCGAATTGGTGATGAGAATCAAAAATTAAAAATCTACCTGACTATGTAGGTTTTCTATACCAATCTAATTTCACTCTATTATTATTAACTCTAATGACTCTAATATCTAAAAAACTTAATTGATTATCTTTCTCAACTTCTTTTGTGAATTTAATTCTATCATGGATATAATTAAGATGGTCTTACACCCAAAAATTTGAAAAAGCAAATTTTTTTTTATTGAATTTTTTGATTATATATGTTATTTCGAACCTAAAAAAACTATAGTTTGGATCAATAATTAAAAAAATTTTAAATAAACCACTGAAAGAGCTTACTATCTTTAAAATGACGAGAAAATTGATTTTCTTGTTTTTTGCCTTTTTTATAGACTTCTGATAGGAAAAAGTTATTTACTTAAATGCATTATAAAATATCAAAAAACATTATTTATATAAGTATATACTTATATAAATCCTTATATAAGGATAAAAAAAATAATTAAATTCACATACAGTATTTAATATAAAAATTAAATAAACCATATTGTGGAATTCGAAATCCAGTGGAATCGTCTTGTGACCATTTCCCACTTCTGCTTCTAGTAAAGTGACCATTCCGTAACCGAAATTCGACAGCAATTCACTATATGAATACTCCCTTTTGTACCTATACCTATATATATATATATATATAAAACTAATGCCAGTGTAAACACAGTTGTACAGCCGCACAGCTGACAGCTCAAAAGCTCAAATGAGTAGAGATACATAACTATGTGATTTTAACAGTTTGTTTTGCAGAGTTTTGGCTTCCTCAAATAGAAAGATTTTTTCATAATGTTTCATTATTTGTATTCATAAGTCAATTTAGGACTGAAAATTTAATGAATTATATGTGAAGATATATATGTAAAAGTATTTATAATTGTGATTATAATATAAGCGTACAGTGACAGTTTTGTTTAAATTTGGAAATTATAGCTTCAGTTCAAGGTGTATGAGATTGCTGTATGAAAGTTAATACAGAAAAACAAGTGGATTTAGTTAAGTATTCGAAGGAAGAAGCTGTAATAATTCTTTACGGATAAAAATAAATACATCTTTTTTCTAAAAAAGATGAAACTGAAATAATTGAGTTTAGCTTACTATAGGATATAATTCAATTCAGAAGAGTTGTGAATTACAATAAGTGTCAAGATGTATCTACGCAGAAAAGCGACAAGCCTGCTTAGCACACAAGAAATATATAATACAGGCTTGAATTGAAGATATATTTAATATACAATATGCGTAATAAAGTGATCATTGACAAAATGGGCTTCTCGGCTTTTATGTATTTATGTACTTTCGGCCATAACAGTGATGGCTTCTTAAGTTGCGATTAGGATTTCATATTTCATAAGACCTGCTGCATATTCTACATTAATCTTAGTATAATAAATAATAATATAACAGTACAATGTGTTAAAAAGTGACTCAACAGTGGATGAATCAAAAGTACAAAAGCGAAGGGCAGATTGTTAGCAATAACTTTGAATGGAACGCATGCTATTAGATTAGTAATAACTTTTAAAGGAACGGATGCATGCAAGGTGCCAGAGCTTCTGTTTCAACATATTTATATAGAAGAACATATCTCAGGTGTACAGAAAACTGAGTTTCATGAAGGGAAAAAAATTGGGAACCTAATGGCTGGTTATTTTTGAAGTTTTATGATATTTTTCATTGTAGGCTTATTTCTCAAAATGTCATTTTTTAAAGTTTGGCGTTACTTTAAAAAAAAACTATTCCATTGATTTTGATGGGAGAGGGTCTGAATTACTTGAAATTTATTTATCTATGGCAGGAAGAGTTGGAAATATGAAAAATATTTTATTAAATAATTTTAAAATGGTAAACTCCACAATAAAACATAAAAATTCATAAAATTCATGAATTTAAAGCAGTTTTTTCCATAAAAAAAATATTAATTTTCAGAAATTTTATTTTTCTAACTCTTCCTGCCATAACTGCATGAATTTCAAGTAATTTAGTTTCTCTCCCATGAAAATCAATGGAATAGTTTTCTTTTAAAGTTACGCCAATTGAAAAAAATTGAAAATGCTATATCTCTGAGTAAAATTGGTCTACAGATTAAGTCTTGGACCATATTATCAGAAATAGTGTATATTTATAGTATACATATTGTATTTTGTTTAAACTACATTTTTCTTTTTTTTATAGCTCATTTTGACCTCAGAAGCCACTAGGTGTAAGGTCGCCTTAAACACATCCACCATTTCATCCATAAAACATTCAGGTACAGCTACAAAAATGTCATCAACATATCTTTTAAAAATAATTGGCTGAAAAACCAACTTTGACAAAGCAACACTTTCCAATTTTTCCATTACGAAATTCGCTATAACAGGTGACGAAGGTGATCCCATTGTACAGCCATATCTTTGCTCATAGAAACTATTATCGAAAGAAAAAATTGTGTTTTTAAAAACCAAATTAGGTGCCTTTATGAATTCATCTTTTGTTAAACTAGTATGTACTTTAATTTCAGACCATTTATCTTGTATAATATCATTCAACAACTCTAAAGGTATATTTGTAAACAACGACACCACATCCAATGAAACCATCCTATGATCATTCGGAATAACAATATCTTTCATTATACCATAAAAACTCCAACTATCTTTAATATATGAATTTGTTTTATCCACTATCTTGAACAATATATTAGACAAAAATCTAGCAAGTCTATACGTCGGAAAATTTATCGATGATATTATTATTCTATAACTCAACTGTTCATAAATTCATAAATTATTTTAATTTAATTTGTAAGACTGTAAGACCGATGGAAAAGTTCTTATCAGTTGATAGTAAATTGCAGTCGACATAAGTAATATTTTTAATGATATTGTAGTATATTTTATACTCCTCTAATGCAAAATACTTATAGTGGCCAAGAACTCTTGTTTCAGTACGTACTATAATACAAGGTTTGATCTCAAGGCCTTTAATAAAAACTTGTAAGTTTGAAAGATTTGCATTTAAACTTCTAATATTAACAAGTAAAATATTTTCTTTTTAATTTTAATAAAATTATTAAGGGCGTTAAGGTTAGAAAAAATCTTTTCTTGTTTAATTATTTCGTTTTGTATACTTTCGACAAATTTTTTTTGTCCATTATCGGTGAAAACGCTGTATAGTGTTTTGTTTTGATGCTTTTCTCCCTGTCTTAGTAGTAGTAGAGGTAGTAGAAGAGGTGGTGGTAGTAGTAGTAGACGATTGTTGTTCCTTAGATGTCAACACTTGGGACTGGTTATCCGGGGCTGTATGATCGACTGCTGAAGATTGATCTTGGATTTCATTGTTGTTGATATTGCTCATACTAGATGGTGACCTTGGTCCAATGGAATTAGGCGTTACTAGCTGTCTTGGATATTTGGTGTTTGAAATATGTACAGCTATCCTTTTTTTTAATATTTCACAAGCTTTGGCATCACTGGCTATATGATTCATACTGTATTTTTCACCAAATTTCTTGTTTGCATAGTTACAATTTGCACATTTATGTTGATTTTTTTACAGTTCTTTGCATGGTGATTTTTAGCACAGAAAACACATTTTGGAGCATTAGTACACTTTTTTTCATTATGATTAAATCTAGCACACTTGGAGCATAGTGAGATATTTATTGCATCATATACCTTGAAGCATTGATAGCCAATGTAGATTTTGTATCGATTGTTTGCTATGTGTTCATAAAGATCCATTTTCATCTCAATTATTGCACCGTGTTTATCGTTAGCACATTTAAAAGTATTGAGAACTTTACATTTAGTGTTTAAATGGCTCAAATTACGGATATTTATGTCGCTTTCCATTTCATCTTTGTTAAAATCTTTTGGAATACCTAAGATTTTCAATCTTGGTTTGTTTGGTTGTTGCATCTTAACCTCAAAATCTTCTCGAAGTTTCTGCCTTAGAATGTCACATGATTTTGTGCGTCCTCACTGTTTACACAATTAACTATGGTGCCGCTATTTTGAGTATTTATAATTCTATTTATTGGTATTACTATTTCCTTTCGCAAGACGTTATTGACATTACTCACAACGGATTCATTGCTAAGGCCCTCTGATTTCTTAACATTTATATCTGGTATTCTTACATGTTTTGTGTACTTGTTTTTAGTCGTTTCCGCATACGTAGGTTTTTTGTTTTTCATAAGTTCAATAGTGTTTAGTAGTAGATCACTTTTGCATTTTAACTATTCTTTTAATTGTCCCAGTAAGATATTTTCAATGACAACATAGGCCCACAAAAAAAAATCTGTCGGTTCTGGGATGGAGACTATACTTTTCTTTTGTATTTTTTCCCGCTGAATGCGAATCCAGCGTTAACAGTAGGGGGTTGGACGCATATTATGAACATAACCTCAAAACACTGTCGAAAAGCCGTGTTTCTGTGGAAAAACTTGAGAATAAAAAAAAACATTGTTTCCATCACATCAAAAATACTTTATTTTTATGTATTTTGGCTTGCTGAATTCAAATTTGTTATGGAAAAAGAGATTTGACAGCAGAGTTTCGGAGATAACCTCAAAAAACTACTCAGTCAATTTGCACAAGAACTAAATTGGCTTACGCTTGCGTATACGCTTGTCATCGAACGACCTATGCAAAGGATTTCTACGCCGCTTTTTGTTATTAGATTGTACATCTCTTTTTAGCATCCAGCAGTAGTTCGCCATCATGTTCACGCCATATTTTCCTTGCCACCTACGTTCAAATTCCTTCATATCCTGATGAAATCTTTCACCATGCTCTTCACTGTAGTCACCTAGGTCTGGTGGAAATTCATCAATGTGCGAATCGAGAAAGTGGTGTTTTAAATTAATTAAGCAACCTAATTTTTTGAAGTTTTGTACCATAGTTTCTACGATGCTCTTATAGTTCTTATCTTTATTGTTACCAAGAAATTTTATTGCAACATCTTTGAAGCTCAACCAGACTGCCTTCTCGGTATCATTCATACTTTTGACGAATTCTTCGTTCCTGAACATTTTGCGAATTTGAGGTCCGTCAAACATACCTTCCTTCAATTTAACCAGAGTTATATTCGTAAAGATGACTTTAACAAATTGTTTCATCAGCCCTAATATGATATGTAAAGGAGGTAAAAGGATTTTGCTAGGATCGACAAGAGGACGATTGATGACATTGCTGGAACCTGGAGTAAGTGATGGCATCGCTGGCCATCCTTTTGTATTATAGTGTTTGCTCTATCTCGACTGTCAAACATGCATAAATAGCATGGGTACTTGGTAAAACCTGATTGTTAACTTAGTATCATGGACAATATTTTCAGGTCTCCGCAAATTAACCATTCGTGCTCACTATACTTTATTTTATTTAAAACCTTTTCGATGTTACAGTATTCTTGTTTGAGTATTATTCTTCCGCAAATTAACGAAGAATTCGTCAAAAGTATGAATGATACCGAGAAGGCAGCCTGGTTGAGCTTCAAAGAGGTTGCAACAAAATTTCTTAAATAAAATTTCTTAATAACAATAAAGATGAGAACTATAAGAGCATCGTAGAAACTATGGTACAAAACTTCAAAAAATTAGGTTGTTTAATGACTTTAAAACTCCACTTTCTCGATTCGCACATTGATGAATTTCCACCAGACCTAGGTGACTACAGTGAAGAGCATGGTGAAAGATTTCATCAGGATATGAAGGAATTTGAACGTAGGTGGCAAGGAAAATATGGCGTGAACATGATGGGGGACTATTGTTGGATGCTAAAAAGAGATGTACAATCTAATAACAAAAAGCGGCGTAGAAATCCTTTGCATAGGTCGATCGATGACTAGCGTATACGCAAGCGTAAGCCAATTTAGTTCTTGTGCAAATTGACTGAGTAGTTTTTTGAGGTTATCTCCGAAACTCGGCGGTCAAACCTCTTTTTCCATAACAAATTTGGATTCAGCAAGCCAAAATACATAAAAATAAAGTGTTTTTGATGTGATGGAAACAATTTTTTTTTTCTTCTCAAGTTTTTCCACAGAAACACGGCTTTTCGACAGTTTTTTGAGGTTATCTCCGAAACTCTGCTGTCAAATCTCTTTTTCCATAACAAATTTGGATTCAGCAAGCCAAAATACATAAAAATAAAGTATTTTTGATGTGATGGAAACAATGTTTTTTTTTATTCTCAAGTTTTTCCACAGAAACACGGCTTTTCGACAGTTTTTTGAGGTTATGTTCAAAATATGCGGCCAACCCCCTAATTTTAACGCCGGATTCGGATTCAGCGGGAAAAAATACAAAGGGAAAGTATAGTCTCCATTCCAGAACCGACAGATTTTTTTTTGTGGGCCTGTGTAATCGATTTTACATCCGGATCTGCATCATTCAAGGTTTTATTGTTATTTCTGGATATCGATAGATTTTGTTCAACTTCTTGATCTAATTTCTGTTGAACTCTTATAATTTCATTTTTCTTATTTCAGCAATTAGTAATCTAACGTCACTGTTTAGATCTATCTCTTGTGCATTTGAGGTTAGGTTTTGATGAGAGTTGCATATTGCAAATATTTCGCTCACGATTTTAGCTTTTTTCAGTCTGCTAAAGTCACTTAGATGGATACTTTCTCACAGATGATACAAACGACAAAGTCAAATCTTGTATCTGGATGACACTTGAAATATTTTTCACGAGGTTTATTGGGGGGATCTGGATCATCCGCCATGTTGACTTAAGTGTACATTATATTATAAATGTATTTATAAACAATAGTGCATTTATAATGGTACTGTATTTCCCAGTTTGGTACTTACAATTTTCTCGGCAGTAGCAAACGACAGAAAAGAGAAAGACGAGACGATGTTTAACGAGTCTCGGGCTCGCGCTACTCAACGCCGACCCACGATATCATAATCACGCGTGGCCTGCATCGAGCGCGCCCTCGTGTACTCAATGGTAACCGCCTTGAGAGACTTCGGCAACGATGGTGGTCGGTGAAACAGGGTTTGCATAAGTACCCTAGGTCCCCAGCGCACACATATGCACTAACACTACCGTGTTGACATAAACGACGCCTATAGATTAAAATTATTCAAACAGTCCTTTTCAATTTGATATATATGGTTAGCAAGGGACATGGACAAGTGCTACTTAATTATTATCATATATTTTTGAATTAGGAAAAAATCAATTTAATAAATATGAAATATTATACTGTTTTAAAGTTATTGTTAAGTGGGTTTCCAATTTCACTGTAAATTATACAAAAATAACGTGTACTTTTAAATATACAATACTTGCAAATCATAAATTTTAATTTAAAAAAAAAATCAGATTGACTTGTTACAATCCAAGACACGCACATGTAAATACTCTAATATATCTAAAGTTATTTCAAAATTATATGTAAATTGCCAACAACTGTAAATGCTTTCTATTGTCTTGTACTGCATCATCTGATATTCAATCTTTTTCTATTGAGAATAATGTACCTTAGAAAAATAAGCCAAAATGCAATTAATTGCATAATAGAAGTATAGCAAGCATCGTTAAATGTTGCTTAGTCTGATATGTTTACGTCACGAGTGGTAATATGAAAGAGTATTGGCATTGCGTATGGCTTTACAACTGATACTGATGCTATTGCATCTTTATTACATTGACAGTTATAATAATTTTGGAAACTCTAATTAAATTTTATTATTGTAACTAAACATTTTATCGATCATTACCCAATTATAATATGTTAATTTGAAATTTACCTTAACAAGATACTAGGCCAAGTATGACAATTTTGATAGGACTGGTACACGTATTATTCGTTGAACATAAGTATGGTATTGAAGGTATAGTGTTTTCTTTCATATTGCTGCCCGATGCTTGCTATTCTGTTATGTTGCTGTTACGTCTGTGACGTATCTCTAAATTCAGTTTAACAATCCATATTTATCACCAGTAATTTTCTGACATACAAATGTCGTATATGTCGTATATGTTTAATGACGTTATTAAATCTCAATATTCATTTCTTTGACCCACGAAACGATGCGAGTGCGAATTTTAACAGTATACAGCAATTTCGGCGCTGCAACAGCCAGCGTGACGTAGCGAGCCACTGACCTTGTGAAACCAACCGCTCATCGCAACTTTGCTTAGAATCAGCACTTTTAAATGTGAAATCGAAATGATGATATTTAAATCTTTACTAAATTTGTTTAAAAAGATGATTTTGACTCAGCGTCAACACACAAATCAGTCATCGTGAAAAGATCGCGGAACTCCGTACAACTCCAGTCGACAAAAGGACTAGCGAATATTTTATACGGGTCAAATACCCCACATTAAATTACGAAGAGAATTTCTTATATCAATAATTTCAATAACATTTCGGTATTAATTAATCGCGCATACTACGTATCTATTTATCCATCAATCGAACCAATCAAATATAATTAGTTGTAAAGCACTAGCGATTTTGTATCAATTCATTGTAAAAGTTCATTTATTTAATTGTTAAATAATTAGAAGTGAAATTGATTGAAACTGCAGCAGTGTATTTATTTCTAAACCCTCAACAGGAAAAAGGTAAATAAGCCAAAATATATTTAACAATACACATATAAGAGTAGATTCCTCGACACTCAAGACGTAACAGTGGTTCCGGTACCGATTGAACAATCGTTCACTAGACTATTTCAAATTAAAGAATAAAAATAACTTTTCTCCGGAACTTAACAGTGGTTCCGGTACCGATCGAACAATAGTTCACTAGACTATTTCAAATTAAAGAATAAAAATAACTTTTCTCCGGAACTTAACAGTGGTTCCAGTACACAGTCGAACGAAAGTTCATTAGATCAGCTAAATCAAACTTTAAACGTTTTAAAGTAGATAAAATAAACTCTTGAAAGACGAGGAAAATATTCTTATATAAATACAACTAACATAGAATAAATCCGAGCTTTTTGCTTTGCAGTAAGAAGTTGGGGGGATCATTGTAGCATGAATCGCCCAAATTTCGGAAGATAAGCAAGTTCGGCTCGTCGAGTTATTAACAAGTATTCAACAAATGATAAATACGGAAATAAGAATAATTTCTACAAAACAAATGAGATTCTTCAAAAATATATTACGCAAAATACAAATACAGTCTAACACAGATTAGAAAATTGAAAAATAAAAATATTACAAACGAAAAAAGTTACGACACTACAAGGAGTAATAAAACAAAGAAGTAAGAAAAAATTTTTAACAACAAATTATATAACAAATTATAGCTGAAATAGCAAGTGAAAAGATAAATTTACAGAGTGAAATCAAGATATATTACACGAAAATAGCAGTCTAATACAAGTAAGAAATTGGAAAAAATCAATAATAAAAAGATATAAAAGTAAAACCAAAAGAAAATACTACAATAGATAAAACAAAATATCATAAAGACAAATTATAATTACAAAAAAATTAAGAACAACGATCACATAAATCGAAAATACAGCACGCGAAAAATAAACATAGAATAATGATCAATGCAGCCCAAGAAAACGAATAATAATATTAAACAAATTGATCAATTAAATAAAAATTGTATAAATAAACATTACAGTTTAAACAATAAAAGATAAAACACTAAAAACTAAGCAAAGGAAAAAATTTATAAAAGTGACAAATAAATAAATAAATTATATTGTCAAATAAACAATTACAAAATATATACAGTAAAATAGTGGAATTAATAATAAAAACATATTTTAAAAGATATATTAAGTATAGTATAAACAAAGAAGTAATATGTCATGTCAAATCAGAAAGGTATAGAAAATAAGGGAAACGAAGGGATTATAACCAGAAGGACTACCCAAAGAAATCCAGAACTTAAAAAGCAAGTAGATGATATAAATAAACAAACGAACATTTGTGAAAGAAGACCAAAAGTGCCAAGATCACCTCCAAATACACAATTAAATAGAACTTCATCGGATATCTACATTAACTCAAAAATACAGGAAAATGAGGAAATACTTTCAATTCCATCAACTTCAAAAATAGACTATAACGAACTAGATGCACAACATTCAGTCAAAAAACAGAATATTAAAAACCCCACATAAAAACACGATATATCAAATAAAAATATAAATAATCTTTTTATTCCGGAAATAAAACGGGATATATTATCACCAACAAATTTTCATACTCCAAACATACCAAGTCAGAGCCCAGTATTTTTTGAAGAATCAATATATGTAGAAAACGGTAGGCAACACGACTACACGGATATAGAAGGATTTTTTAATGAACAAAGTTTGATTTTAGCTAGAGATAATACAAGTAATAACGAACGGCCAGAAATTCAAATAAACGAAGATTTAATAAATCTAGAACCAGAAATGGCAAATCAAGCATTAAAATTACCACTTAAAGAAGTTGCAAAATTAATACCGGATTTTGACGGTAAAAATATCCAACTAGAGGAATATATAGAAAAATTAAAACAAGCAAAAAGAATAATATCGAATAATGATGAATCGAACCTAGTACAGATCCTCAAAATAAAGCTCAAAGGAGAAATTTATAAAGCATTAGCAAATGTAGAAATTGAAAGTATTGAAACTTTTATTAAAACAATACATAAAATATATCCATCAGCGGATAATATACATTCATTATACGGAAACCTAACACAACAAATTCAAAAATCAGATGAAGATGTACTATCAACTGATAAGAATTTTTCCATCGGTCTTACAGTCTTACAAATTAAATTAAAATAATTAATATTTATGGCAGTCAGATTGCCCTTGTTTATAATCACCCCCGCAGAATCTGAAATAAAAACTTAATTAAAATCTGGAAAAAACTTTGTTAGCAAAGGACGATCTGACTGCCCACCACCACCACATTGTCCGACGTTTCGAGCCTGCTCCGGCTCCTCCTCAGGGACTGAAGAGGACTTCTGAAGTCCTCTTCAGTCCCTGAGGAGGAGCCGGAGCAGGCTCGAAACGTCGGACAATGTGGTGGTGGTGGGCAGTCAGATCGTCCTTTGCTAACAAAGTTTTTTCCAGATTTTAATTAAGTTTTTATTTCAGATTCTGCGGGGGTGATTATAAACAAGGGCAATCTGACTGCCATAAATATTAATTATTTTAATTTAATTTGTAAGACTGTAAGACCGATGGAAAAATTCTTATCAGTTGATATTAAATTGCAGTCGACATAAGTAATATTTTTAATGAAGATGTACTATGTTTTGCAAACAAATTACGAGTGTTGGGTACATAAATAATAGAATTAAAAAAATTAGAACCTAATGTAACAGGAGAAATTCTAACAGAATATAAAACTAGATTAAAAACCGTCATACTCAGTAGTTTTAAAAAAGGATTAAAACAAGAAATTAGAATCAAACTCGGAGAACACCAAGACATGGATAACGCAGTACAAAAAGCAATTGAAATAGAATCAAACTTAAAAAAGCAAAATAGCTTAAGAAATGATACTACAAGCATATTGTTTAATTTCGAAACTCCAATTCCAAACACAATTAAACAAGTTTTTTGCCAATTATGTAAGAAAATAAATCACGAAGCATTATTTTGCATGAAAGCTTCATGTGTTTATTGCAAAAGTAAGGAGCATGTATAATATCATTGCAGAACAGCTAAACACGTAACAAAATTAATTTGCAAATTGTGTAGTATGGAAGGCCACTCAATAGATGCGTGTAAGTTAAATAAGATGCAGAGTAATCATTGTCAATACTGCCAAAATATGGGGCACGAGGTTACGCAATGTCCTACTATTACAGAATACGAGCTGTGTTGGAGATGTAAGGAAAGAGGACACGATCCGCTTACGTGTAATAATTCGGTAAGAATTACGGAAGTATGCGACGCCTGTGGCAGCGCGTCACACACAGCTAAAAATTGCCCGTCAGCATTGTGTAAGAGGTGCAACAACCTCGGGCATTTAATGAAATACTGCACGATAAACAAAGGAACGATATGGTGCGCGATAGGTGCGGATGAAGGTCACGAAACCGCGGATTGCGAGAGCGTAAAAGTTTTAATTATGCAAAATAGACAACAAAACTCTCAGAATAAAGAAGTTTGTCAATTTTACGAGATGCATTCAGCAAAAACTTGTAGGAAAATAAGCAATAACCAACAAGGTACATTCCCAAGTAACAATTACAATACCTTAAATAAATGCTATGAACATCGAGATAAAAATAGGAATGGATTTTTTCGAACAAATAACCAGAACAGCAGTCATTTTTCAAGGAATTCAAACAGTAATTATCGGGGGAACTTTAATACACAAAGTATAAAATGCGAATATTGTAATTTCACCGGGCACACATTGGAAGATTGTAGAAAATTAAAAAATCTGACGGCACAAATAAATGCTCTTTTTGCAATTAAAATGGACATCAAATAAACAATTGCCATGAAATCAAGATGCTACAAAATAAATTAGATACATTTTGTAAGATTTGTAAAAACACGAATCACACAACTGAGGAATGTGCGTCGCGATCAGTACTTAATCAACAAACTTCGGAAAACTAACAAATTCTTCTGGAAATGAGGGAACTAGAAGGATTAACAAAAAACCACTTGAAAATAACGCAGATATTAAAATAAGTACATTTAATGGCGATAATATTACGAACATAAATCGCAACAAAGGGAAAGATACGGACATTGATTTATTAATTACAAAGAATTTTAGCGATATTAATGAAAATATGAAGGAAAATCAGGAAGCTAACAAATTGGAAGAAAAAAATGTTAACAAAATCAATTTTAACGAACCCGAAATAAATAGTGTTGAAAAGGAAAAAATACAAGAAAGAATAATGGCGACCAAGATTGCAATGTATTTTCTGAAGTTGGAAAACTTACTTCAGTATATCGAAATAGAGAATCATTATACAAATAAAATATGTAATTTACTCGTAGATAGTGGAGCTCAATTAAATATTATCAAAGGAAATCAAATACCTTCTAACATAATTTTGGAAAATAGAAAAATTCGTTTATCCGGTATCACAGATAAAACTATTGAGACATTAGGAGTAATAAAAATGAAAATCAATGGACTAAATATTGATTTTCATGTTGCACCAGAAGATTTTTGCCTACCCTACGACGGAATTTTAGGAATTAAAATTCTTACTGAACAAAAATTAAGACTAGATGAGGGTTATTTACAAATAAATAATAATAGAATCAACCTAAAACCAGCCCATAAACTAAATCATAATCTTAATATAGTAACTGAAAACCTACAAAAAAACGGATAAAGAAATCAAACCAAGAGTAACAATAGAACAAAAGGAATTTTTAAAGAAAATGTTGAAAGATACGAATGAAAAACAAAATTCAACACCTGTAATTCATAGGGATTGTGAACAAGTAATACAAATAAACGAAAAAACTGAAAATTTTCAAATTGAGGATGAAATGGAGAAATCATCTTGTTTAATATCTTATGAACCTGAGTTAATCAATAAAAATGAAGTAAATATAAATTCAGAAATAACATTATATGATGACTTTATGAAAATTTTAAATACGATTCCAATATTAGAGGCAGAAGGAAAGGGTTTAAAAAAAAAAATGTTAAATGAAATTCTACCAGAAAATATAAATGATTAACATTATGAGGAAATTTTGGAAAATGACGAAAATAATATTAAGTCATTAATAAGTAATATTAATATTGCTTTTGAAAATAATGACCAAGCAAACGATTTTGAGAAAATCGAATCAACAGATTATAAACAATTTTTGACAATAATGAATAAAAAGATTGAAGTAGATTTAGAAGATTATAATAAACTCTATGGAAATGAAAAAGAATATAGCTTTATATCTTATGAAATAGACAATTTACCTTAAGGTTTTCAGATAACAGAAGACTTGAATATAGATGAAAATGAAATTTTAAATTTAGGATCAATAAATTTTATAGGAAAAAATGAGTCAGTACAAGATTTTAAAGAATATAATAGAGAAGAAAGATTATTAGAAAAAATATGTTACGAAAACTTGCCTGAAAATAGTAAAACAATGATTAAGGATCTAGTATTGAAAAATAAGGATATATTTTGGCTAGAGGGAGACAGTTTAGGATCATGTAATGTAGAACAACATGAAATAAATTTAAGAGATGATAAACCCGTATACGTAAAGCAATTTCCTTTACCTCATAAATTAAAAGAAATCGCGATAGAGGAAACTCAAAAATTAATAACAAATGACCTAGTTCGAAACTCAAAAAGTGCTTTTAACGCTCCAGCATGGATTGTAGCAAAAAAACAGTTAGCAGACGGAAAAAAACGATGGCGTTTAGTAATAGATTACAGAAAACTCAACGAAAAGACAATTCCAGATCCATATTTACTCCCAAACATTACAGAAATATTCGATCAATTGGGGAAAACTAAGTTTTATCACGTTATAGATTTAAAGTCGGGATTTCACCAAATTCCTATGAAACCAAGTGATATACATAAAACTGCATTTAGCATCAACCCATTGGGACGTTTTGAATTTCGAGTATTACCTTTCGGATTAAGAAACTCACCGCGTACATTTCAAAGAGTTTTAAATACAGTCTTAGGCGATTTAATCGGTAAGATATGCTTCGTATTCACCGACGATATAATTATTTTTGGCGAAACTATGACAGAAGCCAACGAAAGATTCAATACAGTTGCACAAAAATTACGAGAAGCGAATTTAACACTAGAACCAGAAAAATGTGAATTTTTTAAAAAAGGAGTATGTTATTTAGGTCACATTATTAATGAACACGGAATAAAACCTGATCCAAAGAAAATAGAAGCAGTAAAGAAATTTCCTACACCGAAAAATGTTAAAAATATTAGAGAGTTTCTAGGGCTTTCAGGTTACTATAGAAGATTTATAAAAAATTACGCAAAAGTAACAAAACCCTTAAATATATTGCTAGAAAAAGACGTGAAGTTTCATTGGGAAAAAGACCAACAAAAAGCCTTTGAGGAAATCAAAGCATTATTATGCACAGCACCAATCTTAGAATATCCACGTTTTGATGAACCATTCGTTATTACAATAGATGCTTCGAATTCTGCTTTAGGTGCAGTTTTGTCGCAAGGAAAAATTGGCAAAGACCCAGCGATAGCTTACGCATCACGAAGTCTGCATAAAGTGGAAACTAAATATCACACCTATGAAAAGGAAGCATTGGCAATAATGTTTGCCATAAAAACGTTTAAAAATTACATATATGGAAACAAATTCACAATAGTTACTGATCACAAACTGCTGTTATGGTTAAGATCAGCTGATAATAATACAAGAGTCCAAAAATGGAGACTAAAACTATCAGATTATGAATTTGATATCGTATACAAACCAGGAAAACAGAACGCAAATGCAGATGCTCTATCTAGGAATCCAGTAGAGATATTTGTTATTACCAGAGCACAAAATAAGAAAATATTAAATAAAAATAACGAACAACCTAGAATTCTTAGTAACGATGACAAAATGAAAGTAATGAATGAAGATAGACAGAAAATTAAAGGAAAAAGGGGCAGACCTAGGAAAAATAACAAAAAAATGACTACGGGTAGAAAAAAAGAGAAAATTGAGGAAAACAAAGAAAATATACCGGAAATTAATAATATCATTTATTCTAAAAATTCTATACAATTTAGAAACGATAACATTGTTCATTTAATAAATTTAAAAGGAAAATCATTAGATAAAAATACTGAATTATTAATCAAAAGTAAAAACATAAAACCAAAACTATCACTTACAAAAGATAATATAGATATAATAAATATAGAGAATAAAAAATTATTTATGTTATACATAGATACGTCCGTATCATGTAAATTAATAAAAGAAAATTTAGCGAAATTATTTAATCAATTAAAAGAATTATTAATTACTAAGAATATATGTATTTATAGTATTTCTAGAGATATAGAAATTTTAAATATAAGTTGGTTAGAAATAGAGGAAGTATTAAAAGAAATATTTAGCAATATAAATATAAAGGTAATAATATGTAAAAATTGAAGACAGGGATAAAATTTTTAACATGTATCACTCCTCTATGATAGAAGGACATTCAGATGTAAATAGAACATGTAATAGACTTAAGGAAAAATATTTTTGGGAAAACTTAAAATCAGACATCCAAAATAGAATAAAAAAATGCGAAGATTGTCAAAGAAATAAATTAAAGCGGAAAAAGACTAAACAACCAATGATTATCACAGATACACCGGGGAAAACATTCGATAAAATCGCAATGGATATTGTAGGACCATTTAACATTACTAAAAATAATAATAAATATATTTTATCTATACAGGATCAATTATCAAAATTTGTAATTTTAGTATGTTTAAAAGATCAAACAGTAGCATCGGTTTCAGATGCTTTTATAAAAAGATTTATATGTATATTTGGATGTCCAAGATAGTACTAACCGATAGAGGGGCAAATTTCACAAGTAAAATAATGAAACAGATAGCTAAAAGGTTTTAATTTGATAAAATTGAAACTACAGCTTTCTCACCGCAATCTAATGGTTCATTAGAAAGAGCACACCACCCGTTGTGTGAATATTTAAAAAATTTTTCTACAAAGAAATATGAATGGGATGAACTATTAGATTTTGCACAATTTCATTATAATACTAGTGTACATACTAGCCAACAATTCACACCATATGAACTAGTTTTTGCCTGTCCTGATAGAATTCCGTCTAGCGAACCAGTAAAAAAATCAGAATTATTACCGACCTATAATGGATATTTAGAAAAACTGATTAATAATATGAGAGAAATTGCCTTAATAGCAAAACAAAAATTAATAATGTCAAAAGAAAAATCAAAGATATATTATGACAGATTTATTAACCCAAGAGAATTTAAAATGGGAGACAAAGTATGGTTGATCAAAGAACCTAAACCAGGAAAACTCGAAAAAGATCACTATCAAGGCCCTTTTGAAATTTTAAAAGTAAACGAAAATAATAGCATGGTTATAGATTACAAGGGAAAGGCAAAAACAGTGCATGCAAATAAATTAAGCCTTGTTAATAATAAAAAATAATAACATAACATTTTTGTTTTAGGATATGGACAACATAATCAATATTAACATCTATCATAATCTCTTCTTATTTTTCCAAATTTAATACAGCAATAGAGAATTATAATTGCAGCTGAACTTTTCCATTTGAAGCAAAACCATCCTACTTCTTGGTGAACTAACCCTAAGGTGATCCAGATTTTACCAAATATACAATTTAAAATTACAACCACTTATCCGTTTGTCTACAATTGTTTGTATCAACTTGTCAGAATTTTGTGAAAAGCAACTATATTTCCTAAGAAAGTTAATAATTTTATAAAAATGCGATCGGAATAATATAAGTTTGAATAATGAAATTCTAAGAAATTTTTTACGAAGACAGCAAAAAGATTCACACACGCAAGATTTTAGAAGTAATGCTACGACTAACAATAACATCGTTGAAAATTAAAAAAAAAAATATACATTGTTCTTTTCTTTTTTAACAACAACAACAAAAATATTGCGATTACATATTAAAATACCTCAGTGAAACAAGCAAACGTTTTATTTGTAAAAATGATGTGTTATTAAATAATAGAAATATTTAATTAATTATTTAGTCACAAAGTAGAAAACATTTCAGGGATCAATTTAATAACTTATTATTCTATCTATAGCTTTGAATAAGAAATTATAGAACTAATCCAAAGGAAAAAGAGAAAAAACTATTCCTAAACCTTGCAACCCTATCAAACATAGATAAAAATAATTTGACTGTAATTTTATGCAAAATTAAGCTGTATTTGCCTTCAGAAAAATTGTTCGCACTTATAAGAACAAAAGGAAGAAATCAGGTAGCTATACTCACATTGCTAAGATTATATCGAATATAATGTATTGGAAGTGATCAGTTTCATCATATACTGACATGATCATCCTACAAGATACACTATTCGGCACTGTATTGAGTAAAACAAATACTCTATAATGCAAATATGTGAATAGTACTCATGCCAGGAAAAAAAAATCTTGAGTTCTAAAATGAACATTGAAATGGCTGAAAATTTCCGGGAAAAAAAAAGCAATACAATGATGCATAAGAGCAATAACAAGTCAAAATTAACAAAAATCACTCCGTCCTATTAACCTTCCTTTTTATCAAAAATACTTGCTAATATAATTAAATTTTTCTTTTGGAAATAATTATAATTTTTCTCAGTATACGGTTGAAAAATATTTTTTTTATAATGATAATATCAAAAACCCTTTAATGTTATTCTACTTAAACAAAGAGGAAAAAATAATATATCTTTTACCAAATATCTCAGCAGGGAGGGAAGTGAATGATCACTTGAATCATTCCCTATTATATATTTCTCCTCACATTTTATTTATTACAAAATTATTTAATACACGCATTATTTCTAAACTCAGTTAATCAATGACTTTAATTTATGTAAAACCAGCAAAACAACAAAATTATTACACATTAACGATAATAAAATAATTTAATTAATATCAAGATATATGTTCCTATACAAATTCTAATGCATAACGTATGCTATATTGCTTCCTCCTAGAGGAAGCTTTGTGATATTTATTACGTAACGTTTTATTAATCAATTGTTATATAAAATTAAAACCGTAGGTTTAGTGTAGTCTAGTGTTAGGAACATAATAAATGATTTACTTTATAGAAATTTATAGACGATACGAAATTTTGTTTAAATTTATTGAATTTTTATTATTGTTTTTGTTATTGCTTATATCTATAAATTTTTATTATGGATTTAATGATATGAATTTTTATTATTGTTTTTATTATTTGAATTGTTAGTATTATTGAACCTTTTGTAACAAGAAATTACTGATGGTTCAACTATTCCTATAATTGTTGAATCTCTACGATATTCAACAGTCTAAGGGGGGAGGTGTTACGTCCATAACGTATCCTTAAATTCCATTTGATATTCATACTCTCATCAGTAATTTCTTGATCCACAAAATTATGTGATTGCAAATTTATTGACACCCATGTATCAACTAGTATAGAGAAAAAATTGCAACACAAGGAAATTGTAAACATCCTTCTACGAAATGAACCACAATTTTAAACGAATCCTATTGAAATTATTTAAAAATTTCTCAAAAGATTTTATGAAAGACGTTGTTGTAATTTGAAATTATTGTAACAGAAAATTACTGATGGCTAACTATTATTATACTTGTTGAATCTCTACGATATTCAACAATCTAAGGGGGGCAGTGTTACGTCTGTGACGTATCTCTAAATTCAATTTAACAATGCATATTTATCACCAGTAATTTTCTGACATACAAATGTCGTATATGTCGTATATGTTTAATGACGTTATTAAATCTCAATATTCATTTCTTTGACCCACAAAACGATGCGAGTGCGAATTTTAACAGTATACAGCAATTTCGGCTACGCAACAGCCAGCGTGACGTAGCGAGCCACTGACCTTGTGAAACCAACCGCTCATCGCAACTTTGTTTCGAATCAGCACTTTTAAATGTGAAATCGAAATGATGATATTTAAATGTTTACTAAATTTGTTTAAAAAGATGATTTTGACTCAGCGTCAAAATCATCTTTAACCCAAATTAGCCGCTTAATAAATACGGCGACTCTCAACACATAAATCAGTCATCGTGAAAAGATCGCGAACTCCGTACAACTCCAGTCGACAAAAGGAGTAGCGAATATTTTATACGGGTCAAATACCCTACATTAAATTACGAAGAGAATTTCTTATATCAATAATTTCAATAACATATCGGTACTAATTAATCGCGCATACTACGCATCTATTTATCCATCAATCGAACCAATCAAATATAATTAGTTGTAAAGCACTAGCGATTTTGTATCAATTCATTGTAAAAGTTCATTTATTTAATTGTTAAATAATTAGAAGGGAAATTGATTGAATCTGCAGCAGTGTATTTATTTCTAAACCCTCAACAGGAAAAAGGTAAATAAGCCAAAATATATTTAACAATACACTTATAAGAGTAGATTCCTCGACACTCAAGACGTAACATTGCAATGAATTGCATTTTGGCTTATTTTTATATGGTATATTATTCTCAACAAAAACTGTTTGAATATCAGATGATTAATTACAACAAAATGAAAAGCATATATTATTATGGCCAATTCACACATAGTTATAAAATAACTTCATATATTTAAGAGTATTGACATGAGCGTGTATTGGACTGTAAATAGTCATTCTTTTCGTTTTCTTTTGAGTATTATATTTATGCTTTTCATGTATCCTATATATAATACAACAAGATATTTCTATATAACTTACAGCGAAAGCAGAAACTCATACAGTATTGTTCTATGCTACTCGAAGATTAAAATATAGCTTACAGTTTGTACGCTAAATGAAGCAGTAAATTTCAAACAGTATTATATTTACTACATGGCCTTTTACAAACTGTAAGCTATATTTCAATGATTAATAGCGATACTGCATGGGTTTCTTCTTTTGCTGCAAGTTATATACAGTGGAGCACGGTTATTACGAACACGCTTAACACGAAAGGTCGGTTAACCCGAATAAAACTGAAGGTCCCGATTTATTATAATATTTTCCCATGTATTTTCTTTCTGATAACACGAACTGAAAATCGGTTAGCACGAACAGTCAGTCGTATGTCAATAGTCAAGCAAGCAATATGACGGCAGTTACGTCTTCTAGAAAACGTAAACAATCAGCGCTATCGCTTGAAACGAAAGTACATTTAATTAATGTTGTCGCCGAAGGCAGTAAAACAAAAACTCAAATCTGTCAAGAGTTTGTTATTCCAAAATCAACGTTATCTACCATCTTAAAAAATCGAGAAAAAATTCTGAAAGATTATGAATCCAACAAATTTGAACCAGATTGCAAACGTTCCAGAACATCGAAGTATGAAGATTTGGAATCTGCTCTTTTACTTTGGTTCAAACAAGCTCGATCTGAGAATGTGCCGATAAGTGGACCATTGTTGGTGAGTTTAAAGCTAATTCTAGATGGTTAGAAAGATTTAAAAAAAGGAACCAAATTGTGTTTAAAAGTGTGTGTGGAGAATCTAACTCAGTGACAGCAGATATGACAAACGAGTGGCTCCAACAAAGATTACCATCATTATTAAAAGATTTCTCAAATCGTTGAAGAGACTGTTTTACAAAATGAAGAGAATGAGACTATTTTAGATGTTCGAACTGTTTCAGAGACACTTTGTATGCTGCGAAAAATTCGAAATTTTTTTCAAGTTAATGCACTTGATGAACAATTTTTAGAACAGTTTGATTGTTTAGAACAATTTGTTGAAAACGAAATAATTAAAAATAGTACGCAGGAAAGAATAACTGATTATTCTAATGTTAATATTTAATTTTGATTATACAATTAATAAAATTTGTTCTAACGCCAAAATTTTGTTCAGTTCTTTTAACACGAACTTCGGTTATCACGAATAAAAGTTCTAGTTCCTTGAAGTTCGTGTTAACCGTGCTCCACTGTAACAATAACTTGTACTTTTACGTATAGATAACTTGCAATCTATACATATTAAATTAAACAAAAATAAACTGTTTCAATCGAAGACATGCACTTGTCAATACTCTTTAATATGCAAAGTTATTCCATTGCTTGTGCTGAATCAACTGATATTCAATCTGTTTCTGTTGAGGATAATGTAGGTACCTTAGAAATATAAGCCAAAATGCAATTAGTTAAATTATAAGAGACTCGTTGAATGTAGTCTAGTCTTATATGCTTATTACGTGGGTAGTAATATGCTATTGCATCTTTATCTAATAAAAAATTTAATTAAATTTTGATATTATATCTAAATATTGTTATTATGCTAGTACTGGTTTACTTGGATAGTGGCAGGTGTAAAGTCATGTAATGTCAGTGTTCTTTCATACTACCACACGGGTCATAAAATACTTACTATACCATAAGCGCCATCCTTGGAAATGCGTATACAAAGAAGTCGACCAAGCCATCTCCAATGACGGAAGCCACCCAGATAACTCTAGATGAATAAATAGTAGTTGAAGTAACAGTTGCCATAACTATTAAATATAGTACATTAAGTACATTAAGTACATTGTAGCAGGGATCAGGAAGAAGAAGTCACCATGACTGGCAGAGAAGAAAGAAAAAGATTTCCACAGCTAATACACAGATCCTCGTAGCACAACTAGGAAAATGAAGGAGCATAGTTCAGAAGCTGAAATACATAAAAGTGTGAGTAAACTGGTCTAATCTAGATGATCATCAAGAACGCATGAGAGAGAGGGCAGCCAATCCACTTTCTTCACGGGTCAATCCTGCCACCGCTCCAACTACTAAGACGTCGGCTGATGGCGCTTCACTGCGCCGGCCAGCACACAGTTCAGTGCATGACAGCATAGAGACAGCAATGCGCTTGTAAGGTAGAAATACCTCAACGACACTGCAATAAACCGAGAATTCGCCTATCACGATTTCAATTTATTGAACCCGTATAGTCCACTAATCCTCATCCTTCCGATACATGAAAAAACATTTGGTCCTTCGAGCCGGATCGCGAGAGAAAATATGGCCATGACGACGCAAGAGAAGAAACTTTCTCCTATCTTCTAAGTCTACTTGCTAGTAGCGTAGAGATAGACATCGTGATCGCTAGCAGATACGTAACAAAGTAGTCGTGGTTGTAAGTGCCGACCAAGTCACATGTATTCGAATGCTGACTTCGCGCGCATGTTGCTGTCTCTCTCATTTGTCTCACCGTCGCGTGCACTCGGAACCCAAATCTAAGGCTTCCTAGGGAAATAGCATATCTAAGGGCTATTTTCCCTATCTCTAAAAACACTTTAAAGTGTGCGCGTCTACCAACTGCAAGTCGTCATAAAAGGAGCGTGCGCTGTCCAGCCAGCTCCAAATTACAAGAGAGTGTGTAAAAACCGACTCTTGCCAGCCATCTTCTTGTAGACAAGAGCGACAAGTGGCAAATTCTGTGGAAGAGCATGCGATGTAAATCCAGCTCTAGAATCATCGCATGTACGGTGATCAGTTAATCGTTGCCGGCAAGTGCAACGAGTCGAAACGGCATCCTCGCTAGTTGATACAAGGATTACCCGTGTGGAGCCCACTAGCTACGGGGTCCATGCCACTCAATACAAGGATTACCCACGTGGAGACTACACGCTACGGGATCCACACTAGTCAAGCCAAGGAATACAGAAGTGGAGCGTAGTCGTTACGGGGTCCACACCAGTCCATTCATGGACTACCTGCGTGGAGATCGCTCGCTACAGTATCAAGATGCGGGGCTCTCGCCGTGCATATAGCCAGCTTTCTACGAGGGAAGAAGAGACGTCTTCAACAAGACGACAGTCGGAACGCGTGATGTCCAGAAAGCCGTCTTGGACTAGCGTACGTCATCGCCAAGCATAATTGGAGGCGGACGAGTTCATTATCATTCGCCAAGGGGCGCACGAACGGAATCGAGCTGTACTCGGACGAGTTCATCTGCTTTATTCCCGCTGTTGCCGTTCGAGCCCACCTGTGACGTGTTAGGTTAGCGCTCGGATACGTCGGCCCATTAGCTGGACACACGTATTCCAATTTTATTTGATTAGTTAATATTGCGACTTGTCGTCTAGTCACTCTAGTGTCTTCATTCTATTTAATGAGAATTTAATGATATCTAATTAATAAGATTAAGATTACATAAATAAAATTTGAGTATATTTAGTTTGAAATTAAAACTATTTAATTTAAGTTTGAGTTTTGAGTTTAATTTAATTGAAATTGGCTTTAAAGCTTGAACTTCTGCCATTGAAGATAATCTTTTGTAAATTGAATGCAATTTTTGACTTAGCAAACACTTATGTTACTTGACCTTGCAGTTTCATTGGATGTCAACTGCACCCAACACGAGGCACTGTTGCTCTCAACTACGGATCACAATTTGCCTACTGCTTGTTGATACTCCATCTTGACTGCAACTGGATAGCTGAATTTACTGCCAGTTGGACCATCATCGACTGATACAGCGCGAAGCAACTGCAGCAGTATTCAACATATATTGCATCTCTGCGCTCATATTAGCATAAGTATTATAACCTAGTTTAAGGCTTAATTGTAATAACTCTCACTATTTCTTCCTTTACTCTCTAGTGTGCAAGAATAGTTAACGTAATATCCAGGTTAACTAGTCAAATTTGTCGTTAGTTCATTCTACTTTGATCTCAAAATGGAGGAGTTTCATGCTAAACAGCTGCCGCTCCAAGCGAAAATTGCAAATTCTTTTCAGAATTTCAAATCTAAGGGTAAACATAACATGATGGAACGTTATACAGAATCACGTCTAACCAGACCTAACAGAAATTATACGTCTTTTATGCTAAATCACAAGAAAATCATGCTCATTAAGAATCTGGTTGAGGATAGCTTTTATGACAGCAGAGGAGATTTTTTGATTTTTTAAAAACTGTTAGAATAACAGATGCTACTCCAGGCCCTTCTAACTCGATGGCTGCACTAATTCTACCAAACCCTGCTCAATCTACTAACGTTTCGTTTCAATCACTACCTAAGGTGGATCTACCCCAAATTGCTGGTAAATTCTCGAATTGGGAAAATTTTAGGGATGTTTTTCGCTTAGACATTCATCGTCGCGAGGACTTATCGCCTCTTATGAAATTTTACTATCTCCGCACTCACCTTACAGGTGATGCCCTTGAGAAAATTAAATCTCTTCCCATTTCGGGTGATAATTATGAACGAGCGTAGATAGCCTTAATCGAATATTGCAAAAATCAACGTCATATTGTTAGCTCTCACATATCGGAAATCTTCTCTGTCAAATCTATCTCTGTCTCTGTCAAGTCAGATATCTCATCTAAAATCAAGTGTATTTATAGGGAAATTTTCAATTCCATCGCTAGTCTGACCTCTCTTGATAGAGCTAGTTCGTTAGGTAGTAATTTAATCTCTCACTTTATGCTAAATCTACTTGCTTTAAATACACGTAAAGAATGGGAAAGACACCTAGATGATAGTGTCAACCCACCCACAATAGAGCAACTTCAAGATTTTCTTCGAAGTCAAACCGTAACTCTTGAGGCCATCGAAGCCGGTACTAAATCTTCTTCGAACCCTAAAACTCAATCTACTGATTCAAAATCTCGAAAGCCAGAACATGACAATGCTCATACGGCTTATTCTCATTAAGCATCGCCTCAAATCGCGAAAAACAATCTGAAAAGGAAATGTTTGCTATGTAATGAACCGCATTACATAAATCGATGTGAACAATTTCTCAATAAGACGATTCCCAAGCGGAAAGAGCTTCTTAAGTCGTCTAATCTTTGTTTTAATTGTTTAGAGAAGCACTAACTAAAAAATTGTACTTCCTTGTATCGATGCTTTCTTTGCAAAGTTAAGCATCACACTCTAGTGCACACTGATGGCTATTTGTCTAATCAGCCGAATAGTTCGACAACGCCTGATGAAGTAGCCTCAGTGACAAACTCTTAAAGCCCTGACTATGGCAACCTTGTCGTTTCTAATGACATTCAACCTGCTCATCAAGCAGCCTCTCTAAATACTAGTGTAAGTACCGAATGTACAGGTATACTTTTGGCTACCGCTAGGATCAAAGCCATTGGCCCAAATGAAACCAAAATTCAAGGGCGCGCGTTTATTGATCCTGATTCTCAAATACCTCTTATTACACAAGCATTGTGTAATCAATTGTTACAAATTGTAGAACCAGTCACACTCATATTCAAGGTAAATGAGAAAAGACAGCTGCCGTGTCTTCTAAGGTAGCTTGTCTTTCTATACAACCTCATTTCAATTCGACTTTTTCGCTGTAATTTGATACCATAGTCTTGCCAAGATTATCTTCTTATAAGCCTCCCGTTGTAGGGTATTTCTAATTTCGAATACTTAAGAGGGCTGCATCTAGCAGACCCCATGTATTTCGAACCCTCTCGCATCGATATTCTTCTCGGTGCTAGCATTTACGCGGAAATCATTGAAAGTCAAATCGTTAAGGGTCAAAGTCTTCAGCAGATAGTACTAAGTTTTAAACTTGGCTGACTCTTAACAGGCAATCTCTCCTCGTCAACGCCAGAAAGTGGGCCAGATTCTTTATCTCTTCATTGTTCAAACGAATGTGAACATGAAGCGAAACTTTCGGAGCTCGTACAAGATTTTTTGAGGGTGGAGGAAATAACAGTTGACAAAAGATCTTACTCTCCTGATGAACAAGCGTGCGAGGAGTTTTATCAAAAAACTCGACAAGATGAATCAGGTTTATACACAGTCAGAAAGACGAAGAAGCGTCAATCATCTGTTTTAATTGAGCATCTACACCTACGAAGTTTGTTCCTTGGTCAGAGTATAACTCTTTACAATGACCTCTACGAGCGGTGAATCGATGGAATGCTGCGATAAATGCTTCACTGGAATAATCCTCAACTACCTCTATATGGACGGCTCTCGTAGCCATATAGATGAATATAGCAATATACCCTTTCATTGTGCCTTTACCCCTAATTTTAGTAAGACGAATGTTGATAGAGCCGACGTAATCAACACCAAAACTCTCAAATGGCGATAAAGGGCACACACGAGCCTTGGGTAACTCACTCATTAGTTGAGTAGATACTCGAGCACCATGACGTAAGCATGCTCTAATAACCTTTTTGGCTTCAGCTCGTCTCTTCACTATCTAATACTGACGTGTAAGTGTGCTGAACACCACCATGAAGTGTACGCTGATGAGCTTCCCAAATTATCAATGCAGTAAACTGACAACCAGCTTGTAGAATAAGATGATGCTTAGCATCTTCATCTAGAAGAGAGTAAACTAGACGATCGCCCATCGTGAGCAAATAATGTTGTATAATGGGATTTTGTGGTAAAAGAGGACTTTTCGTTGAAAGTTTACCTTTCCTACTTAACTGTTCAAGTACAAGTTTAAAGAAAGCGGTTTGCATTAAATAAGTCAGATAAAGTCTGCTGTTTTCAACATCACTAGCTCTTATTTCCTTAGAAGTCGGAGTATGACTGCATAGTAGGGATTGACAAACAGTAAGAAAGCTAAAAACCGAACTTCAAGTCGCTTTACGCTCTGTTTTCGAGCAGATTCTGTGGATGAATCTTAAGCAATAAGAAACCATTCGTAACAATTAATTTAATGACGAATATATATTAATAAGATTCCAAATTTCTGGAGTATTCTCAACAGAATTTGACGTGACCTTACTAGAGTGTGGCTAGATTGAAGATTCAGACTATTTACGGTGAAGTTGTGCTCATCACGGGACCTCGACCATGGTTCATGACTCTCAGATAGCCAAGAAGGACCTTTCCACCACAAACTATGCGAAGCTAATTTGACGGGCTCAATACCTCTAGATATGTCACCGGCGGAATTATCACCTGATTGTACGTGATACCAATAGACGTGAGGTAACAGAGTATGAATCTCTGAGCTCCAATTCGCTACAAAAATACCCCATCTAGAAGGATGTTCTTTTAACCAGAAGAGCACATTAGCAGAGTCGGACCATAGATGAATACTTCCATCTTTAGTCGGAAACATTCGATAAGCGCTTGAGTAAGGCGAGCAAGTAGCAATACAGCGGTAAGTTCTAAGCGAGGGATGCTTAGCGTTTTAAGTGGAGCTACTCGAGTCTTGGCCACTTGAAATGTGACTAGAGCATTTTGGTTTTGAATCAAGCGCAGATAAATTACTGCACCATATGCAAATTTAGATGCGTCAGCGAAACCGTGGATATCAATGAGTTTACAATGAGGTGTGAATCCACTCCATCGAGGGAATTTGATGTGAGAAATAGAATGAAGATCTTGCAACCAAGCTTGCCAATGATTAGAAACATCGAGAGGAAGTTCTTCATCCAAAGTAACGTTAAGAAGCCTCAAAGACTGCTGTAGTCAATCGATAAATTTGAATGGATTCATTCTTGTTAAAACGCCATAAAATCGACTGAAAGGGTTGATCAAATGGTTCGGCACCAATTTGTCTGAACATTTTCACCACATCAGCAAAAAAGCTGATCTTATACCTATAGATCAAAACGACGGAATTTTGCAGAAGATTAGGTCCAACGTGTAGAAGATTGTTGACTGAAACTCCTGATTTATTTTTACTCGAGTCATTAAACACAGTACGTAATTTGGTTGTTGTACTTTTTTCCTTCCACATACCATGATGTGGTAAGAAGGGTTGAGATTTTTTTTTGTGTAGTGTGGCACCCTCCATTGTTTATTGATTAAATATAGGTAGGAATAATGGATCCTTTGAGAACCAATGCCCAAGGTGAAAATGAATTTTAGTCCATTTTTTATTTTGCGACGTTTCGCCAGACGATTTTCTGGCCTCTTCAGGCTTTATTAAGAAAACATAGATAACAAACAACACAATGTTAAAAAACAGTTCAAAAAATATAATGACTTATACAGAGAATACAACAGAAAATAATTACCAAAGTTTTTTACAGTATCAGCTGATGGAGCAAACATAGCTTCGACCAACTTTGTCAACAGATTATCGCACGTGAACGCATACGCTGTACATTTATACAGGAGCTGTTTTGTTTACATTTACACGCAGGTGTCGTAAGAGGCCTTTATATACGGAATTCATATTTTGTGTATCTTCTATTTTATTGATCGTATTGTTATATGTATTAATGTGTAGCATTTCGGAAATTATCCGTTTATTGTAATTACTTTCCTTATCTAAAATTTTAATGTTATTCCAGTCTATTGTGTGTGACGTGTTTTTTGCGTGTATTGCTACCATTGACTTATTGTTTTTATCATTCTGATGTTCTTTTATCCTAGTTTTTAATGCGCTTTTTGTTTCGCCTATGTAGGTAGCTGGACAGGACGTACAATTAATTTTGTAGACTACTTCACAATTGTCCATTTTTTCTAATTTATCTTTTCCTAGTTTAATAATATTGCCAAGCTTTCTGTTAATAAGTGGTACAGTACCGATGTTATGTTTTGACAAAATACATTTACATTTTGTATAGAAACTCTTTTCGTATGGTATTGAAATAACGGTTTTGTGTGTATTTGGATTGTTAGTGTTTATTGCCTTTGCTGAAAATTTTATTTTCCGTAATCTATTATTGATGCATGTGTTTATGAAATTTTTCGGATAGTCATTTATTACTAAAAGTCGTTTGATTTTTTCCAGATTCTCACGATGAAAACAATTATCTGATAACATGACTGCTCTATCTACTAAATTTGAGATGATATTTCGTTTTTGTTGTAAAGTGTGGTTTGATTTGTAATTCAATAATCTTCTGATGCCATAGGTTTTTGATACCAGTTTGTAATAATCTTATTGTTATGTTTTGAGATAATTGAGATATCAAGAAAATTTATAGCATTGTTTGTTTCTATTTCGTGGGTGAATTTAAGGTGTTCGTTGTAATTGTTAAAAACTTGGAGAACCAAATCTATTTTATCTTTTTGTATGCACAGTATCGTATCGTCCACGTATCTATAGTAGAAAAGAGGCGAGCAATTGTGTGTATTTTTTAATTCCATCAAACATTCGTTTTCCAAGTCTTCCGTAACTATATCAGCAAACAATGGGGAAATAGGTGAGCCCATCAATGTACCAAATATTTGTTTATATATTATATTGTCATAACTGAAAAATGTGTTGTCGAAGAGAAATTCTATCGCCTTCTGAATTTCGTGAGAAGGAATTTTACACTTGTCATCTATGTGTAAGAAACGTCTGTCTATGCTGTTTAATACCAACTCACACGGAATGTTGATAAACAAAGACGTAGCATCAAGCGACAAAAGAAGATGGTCTTGTGGTATAAAATGATTATGAATTTTTTCCCTGAGTTCGAAACTATTATCAATGTGTGAGTGTGGTTGTGGAATGGATGTTTTTAATTCCTTAAGTATTATTTTTGCTAAAAAGTGTGTAGGGCTGCCTATTGTGGAGATAATGGGTCTTAATGGGACGTTAATTTTGTGAATTTTAGGTAGTCTGCATGCTCTCGGGAGACAAGTATTTGTTTGTGTGAGTTGGTTGTTATGAAATTTGGATTGTAAATAGTCGTTATTATTCAAATGTGACAGCTGTTTGTGAACTTCAGTTTGCAATTTTTTAAGCGGATTTTTGATCAATTTTTTATAGGTATTCTCATCTTCCAATAATTCTTTCATTTTGTTTTGATATTCTGGCACCTTCATACACACTGTCAGATTTCCTTTATCTGCATGTGTAAAGAATATAAGTGGATTATTTTTCAAGAAGCTATTAGTAGATTTAAGATCTTTAGAAAATTGTCTTGATTCAAATGATATGCGTGTGTTACGTTTGATACGGTTTTAAATGGTATTTGAAATATTTTCCCGAATTTCATTTTTTATTTCGACTTGACAATTTAAACTAGATAATTTACTTTCTAAATTTTTGATTGTAGTAATTGTGTCTGCTTTAGATAAGTGTGATGATGTGTTGAATTTAGGACCTAGTGAAACAATGTTTAATACTGGTTCAGGTAAATGTACGTCAGTTAAGTTTTTTGCCCATTTATGTTTTTCAACACCTGCGCATTTATGAGTTTTTGTTAACGAAACTAGTTTTTTGTCTAGTTTTGAAGATAACCTCGTAAAAACCCGGAGGCTTTTTTCTACGGTGAATTTGTAAAATTCTTCAAGGTCGAAGTTGTTAATATTTAAATTGCTAATTTTCCGTTTTAATTTATTTAATTGCTCGTGTACGAAGCCTATGTGAACGTGACAGTCTTTAATTTCGAGTTGCAACATTTGTGTACTATAGATACGTGGACGATACGATAGTGTGCATACAAAAAATAAAATAGATTTGGTTCTCCAAGTTTTTAACAATTACAACGAACACCTTAAATTCACCCACGAAATAGAAAAAAACAATGCTATAAATTTTCTTGATATCTCAATTATCTCAAAACATAACAATAAGATTATTACAAACTGGTATCAAAAACCTATGGCATCAGAAAGATTATTGAATTACAAATCAAACCACACTTTACAACAAAAACGAAATATCATCTCAAATTTAGTAGATAGAGCAGTCATGTTATCGGATAATTGTTTTCATCGTGAGAATCTGGAAAAAATCAAACGACTTTTAGTAATAAATGACTATCCGAAAAACTTCATAAACACATGCATCAATAATAGATTACGGAAAATAAAATTTTCAGTAAAGGCAATAAACACTAACAATTTAAATACACACAAAACCATTATTTCAATACCATATGAAAAGAGTTTCTATACAAAATGTAAATGTATTTTGTCAAAACATAATATCGGTACTGTAACACTTATTAACAGAAAGTTTGGCAATATTATTAAACTAGGAAAAGATAAATTAGAAAAAATGGATAATTATGAAGTAGTCTACAAAATTAATTGTACGTCCTGTCCGGCTACCTACATAGGCGAAACAAAAACCGCTGCCAATTCATTGGCACGTAGCTTCCTCAAACTTAATTTACTGATTCCTTTAATTAATTTTTAATTCCAATATTTAAAATTTAATACTTCAGAAAGACAGAAATAACAAAACTCGAACATAATTTATTCAAATTTTTATAGATTATACATTTCCACAAAATTTCACATACATAAAATATATATCACAATTGCCTATAAATTTGCAACTGATATTTAGAGCTAAATGTCTAGAAAAATTTTAACCTCAAATATCACTGAAATTTATGAACCAATCACTTTGCCAAAAGAACTCATCCGAGAACTGTCAATAATATACCTCTACAATGAATTTTGAAGCGAATAAGACAATTTTACTCTTGTAATAGTTCAACATATAAAATTCATTTTTTTTCATTTTTCAATTTTTACGTTTTTGTTAATAACAAAAGAACCGTGATAGCTAGAGAATTAATTTTTTTAGAAAATATAGGTAATTTAATTCTCCTTCGAATACCACCCACCCCATTTAGATACATAGAGCCATTCTCGAGAAATTACGATTTAAAAAAAATTTGAAAAAATTTTAACCTCAAATATCTTCGAAATTTATGGATCAATCCTTTTGCCCAAAGAACTCACTCGATTGGTATACAAAATCTACCCCTACAAAGAATTACAAGGTGATTAAGCCAATTTTACGATAGTTATTGAATGACAAAAAAATCACTTTTTTTATAAATTATTTTTTTTCTCAAGAAATAATGAATAAAAAAACCTAAAAATTTAATAAGTTATAGTACTTAATATCCTTTATAACCAAAAAAAATATTCATGTTAATATCTTTTTTTAATTTCGAAATATAACCTATTTACAAAAAAATTTTGAAAATGAAAAAATGGCTATAAAAAAGAAAATTTAATTTTACAAAAATAGAATATTGACCCCAATTGTGGAAGCAAAATCTAAAAAAATGATCACTCTCCCGTTAAAATCGATCGAGTAGATCAGCGTATACGGACATACACACACACACACACACACACACACACACACATCCATACGGACATTTTCTAGAAATAGTGTATTTCGATTCCAAATTTGCTAATAGTACATTTCGACACGGGTGGGGAAGTCGATTATTTAGCTGGTGTGACTTTTTGCACGAGCGAAGCGAGTGCGAAAAAGTCACACCACCTAAATAATCGACTTACGCACTAGTTTCGAACGGTATTTTATACCACGAGCGCCGAAAAATCATACCAAAGTTGTGATTTTGAGGTTAGAGTGGTATAAATAACATTTCTAACACATTATCTCATAAACTTTTTCTTTTTACTATCACAAAGCTTCCTCTATGAGGAAGCAAAAGAGCATTAAAAACTAGGATAAAAGAACATCAGAATGATAAAAACAATAAGTCAATGGTAGCAATACACGCAAAAAACACGTCACACACAATAGACTGGAATAACATTAAAATTTTAGATAAGGAAAGTAATTACAATAAATGGATAATTTCCGAAATGCTACACATTAATACATATAACAATACGATCAATAAAATAGAAGATACACAAAATTTGAATTCCGTATATAAAGGCCTCTTACGAAACCTGCGTGTAAATGTAAACAAGACTGCTCCCGTATAAATGTACAGCGTATGCGTTCACGTGCGATAATCTGTTGACAAAGTGGGTCGAAGCTATGTTTGCTCCATCAGCTGATACTGTAAAAAACTTTGGTAATTATTTTCTGTTGTATTCTCTGTATAAGTCATTATATTTTTTGAACTGTTTTTTAACTTTGTGTTGTTTGTTATCTATGTTTTCTTAATAAAGCCTGAAGAGGCCAGAAAATCGTCTGGCGAAACGTCGCAAAATAAAAAATGGACTGGAAATTCATGTTCACCTTGGACATTGGCCCTCAAAGGATCCATTATTCCTACCTATATTTAATCAATAAACAATGGAGGGTGCCACACTACACAAAAAAAAACTCTCAAGCCTTCTTACCACATCATGGTGTGTGGAAGGAAACAAGTACAACAACCAAATTACGTACTGTGTTTAATGACTCGAGTAAAAATAAATCAGGAGTTTCAGTCAATAATCTTCTACACGTTGGACCTAATCTTCTGCAAAATTCGGTCGTTCTGATCTATGCCTTGCATAGGTATAAGATCAGCTTTTTTGCTGATGTGGAGAAAATGTTCAGACAAATTGGTGTCGAACCATTTGATCAACCCTTTCAGTCGATTTTATTGCGTTTTAACAAGAATGAATCCATTCAAATTTATCGATTGACAGTGACGTATAGATTATATTGTTCGCCTTTTCCAGCCATGCGCATGATTTCGAAATTTGCCGAAGACTAAGGCAGAACTTATTCAATCGCAGCTGAAGCTGTTCGATCGAAAATGTATTCAGATAATGTGCTTCCTGGTGCACAATCGTTACAAGAAGCTTTGCTGAAACAAATTAGTTAATTCACCTCTTTAAACAAGTAATTTATCTGCGCTTGATTCAAAACCAAAATGCTCCAGTCACGTTTCAAGTGGCCAAGACTCGAGTAGCTCCACTTAAAACGCTAAGCATCCCTCGCTTAGAATTTAGCGCTGTATTGCTACTTGCTTGCCTTACTCAAGCGCTTATCGCGCGGAAATTGGAATTCCAAGAAATACTTTTTTAAGAATTATGAAGGTGCTTCAACATCACGCGTATCATATTACTTTGGTTCAAGAGCTACAGTTTCAGCATTTCCAACAGCGTATTGTGTTTTGCCAATGGGCTTTACAAATGATAGAACATGATCCAGACTTTTTTAACTTTGTTCTTTTTTCTGATGAGGCACAATTTCAAAGTGATGGGGAACTGAATAGGCATAATTGCCATTATTGGTCTGATGTGAATCCTCACTGGGTCAGAACTGTAAACCATCAATACTTTGGAGTATTATGGTATGGTGCGGGATTATCAATGGATATTTGATTGGCCTTATTTTTTTGAAGCAAATGTAAATCAACATACCTATTTGACGCTAATAAGAGATGAACTACCTGGATTGATGAAAGATGTTGATCTAGAAACGCGACGAAGAATGTGGCTCCAGCAGGACGGCGCAGCACCACATTTCGCTCGAATTGTAAGGGCGTTTTTGAATGAGCATTATTGTAACAGATGGATTGGTCGAGGAGGTCCGGTTAACTGGCCTGCTTGCTCACCCGATCTTACATCACCAGATTTCTATTTATGGGCGTATTTAGAAAATGCTGTTTTTGAGCAACAACCCACTACAAGAGCAGATATGCAGGATAAGATTCGTTGAGCATGCGCTGCCATTCCGGGACAAACTTTGCAGAACACAGTTCGCCATTTTCAAAGGCGTTTGACTATGTACCTTGAAGCAAATGGTCGTCATTTCGAACACTTGCTTCGAGGTTAAATAAAAATTTATTTACATTAGTGAGAGGCAAGGGGACTCACTATAATCAAGCACCCCGAACAGTGAGAGGCAAGGGGACTCACTATAATCAAGCACCCCGACCAAGGAGAGGCAAGGGGGCTCACTTTAATGAAGCACCCCAAAGGAAACAATCTTTACTATGTCCACGTCGTTGTTTCTGGGTAGCGCAAAAAGTAAGGTTAATACATTTATAATAGAAGTTTCAACGATCTTAAAGTTTCCGCTAAAAAATCATTTTGCCCTTGAGAAAAATTTTTCAGGTTTCAGGATGTGTGGGTTTGGGGTGTATGGGATTAGCATGCGTGGGGTAGGAATGTATGGGACTAGGGGTTCTGGGGTATGGTTGTGGGACCGGGGTGTAACAGTTCAGCATGTGAGGGCATGAAGTGTATGGGGTTAGGATGTGCGAGTTTGAGTTTTGTTTACTAGGATGTGTAAGTTTTGGATGTGTGGGTTTAGGGTGTGTGAGTTCCTCTATTAATCCTACGATCAATTTGAACCAGCTTAGTCTGTGGTTCATGAAAGAAAACGATTTTAAACGGACTTTTCTGAGTTTGACCTAGATTTGACCTTAAAATGACCTTGGAAAGAATTTCTCAATATGATTTTGAACGTAAAATTTCCCGCTATTTCCGAATCCGGGGTCAAAACTATGTGTTTCCATAAAAAAACCGCTGCCAATTCATTGGCACGTAGCTTCCTCAACCGTAATTTGTTGATTCCTTTAATTAATTTTTATAACAAAATTTATAATTTTTTAAAGAATTTATTACATAATTATAATTAAATTCATTTATGAATATTAAAAATTGTTCATTTTTAAATTTATTTATTTATTTATTATTTATTTATATCAAATATATATAAATTTTGAGCTGATAAATAAAGTTATCATTTGAAATAGAAGTAAAATATCTATATTTTATAATAAAACAAATTAAGCCATACTGTCAGCCATACTTTAAGCCATACTTTCATCCATACTTTAAGCCATACTTTAAACCAACTGTCGGCCTTACTTTCGACAAAGCTTGTCACAACTATCGAGGGAAAACTTCATATGAACTTCAGATTAGTTTCTGCCAATGTTCGTGCAAAAATGCGAATCTTACACTCGCCTTAGGAAATACTTCATACGTTTATATTAACTTTGGCTCAGTTCATCTCTTTTAAAGTTTGGAAAACCGAATTGATATCATACGATTAACTTACGTAAAACATCATACAAAGTCAATGTTAAGTTTCGGTAAAGTTTGGGAAAAGAACGATAAATACGTTCTACTCACGGGAAACTTAATACATAATTTAGTTGAATTTCAGTCAAGGTTGTGGAAATAATTCGTATCCTATGATCTCCTTACGGAATCCAAACGATAACCTTCAGCCATACCTTAAGCCATATTTTCATCCATACTTTAAGCCACACTTTCAGCCACAATTTAAGCCATACTTTCAGCCATACTTTAAGCCATACTTTCATCCATACTTTAAGCCATTCTTTAGACAAAGCTTGTCATAACCATCGACGGAAAACTTAATATGAACTTCAGATTAGTTTCCGCCAATTTTGCTGTAAAAATATAAACTTTGCACTCGCCTTAGGAAATACTTCATATGTTTATATTCACATTCCTTCAGTTCATCTGTTTTAAAGTAGGAAAATCAAATTGAAATCTTACGATTAACTTACGCAAAACTTCATACAAAGTTAATGTTAAGTTTCGCCAAATTTTGGGAAAAGAGTGATAAATACCTTCTACTTACCCGAAACTTAATACAAAATTTAGGTAAATTTCAGTCAAGGTTGTGGAAAAAATTCGAATCCTACGCTCTTCTTACGGAATCTCGGTACACCGAGAAGTGGGAAAAAATTATATATGTCATCAGTCGATGATTATTGATGATGAAATTGGTAAATATAACGTATTAACGCAATGATAATTAACTTGGGACATGTCAAATACTTATTTGGTCTTCGGAATAGTCCGCGAGGCCCCTGAAACTATCTAAACCAACCGGGCATGGCATTTCGTACTTCTCGGTCGCCGAGAACCGGAAATTGCAACTGGTACCGTTCAGGTCTGCGGATTGACTGATTATTCATTGCCAAACATAAATTAAAACATTTATTTTTGTTATTATTCTTAATACTTATAAAAATAGACTTATATTATTGCTAAAAGACATTGACTCTGACCAGTTTTCGGTTCCCATTGGCTATGATGAGGAGTATTCGAGTTTCTCGTCAAATTAAACCGCAGTAATACAGAATTTACCATAGAATTGCCGCGTTTTTTACATCAAATAGCATGGGCTAGCAAGTTTAAATGCCTATGCGAGTAAAGTACAATATAATTGGATCGACTTCGTGTGACTTCCCGAATCTCGGTACTCCGAGAAGTGGGAACAAATTATACATGTAATTAGGCGACGATTTTTATAATGAAAGTGGGGAATTGAACGTAATGATGAATTCATTATTAACTTATGACTTCTCAAATACTCATTTGCCATTTGGAATCGTACGCCAGGCACCTGAATCTACCGAAACCAACCGAGTACAGACTTTTCTGCTGCTCTGTCGCCGAGAACCGGAAATTACAACGGTAGGTTTCAAGTTTGGGATTTGACTCACTATTAATTACATAACGTAAATTAAAACAATTATTGTTCTTATTTTCAATATATATGAAAATAGATTGACATTATTACTAAAAGACGTTTACACTGACCAGTTTTCGATTCCCATTGGCTATCATGAGCAGTATCAGACTTTCTCGTCAAAGTAAACCGCAGTAATACAGAGTTTACCTTACAATTACCGCGTCTTTTACATGTAATGACATGGGCTAGCACGACTAAATGACTATGCGAGAAAAGTACAACATAACTTGATCGATTTCATGTGACTTCCCAAATCCCGGTACACCGAGAAGTGGGAAAAATTTATATATGTAATCAGTCGAAGATTATTAATGATGAAATTGGTAAATATAACGTAATAACGCAATGATAATTAACTTGGGACATCTCCAATACTTATTTGGTCTTCGGAATAGTCCGTGAGGTTCCTGAAACTACCTAAACCAACCAGGCAAGGCATTTCCTACTTCTCGGTCGCCGAGAACCGGAAGTTGCAAGTGGTACCGTTCAGGTCTGTGGATTGACTGATTATTCATTACCAAACGTAAAAGAAGGCGACATTCTGCACATAGAAGAGTCATTTCGAAAGTTGACGAGTATCATCATACAGATCGGACCGCACAAATTTCGAGCTTTTCCAAGAATAGCGTACGAATGTTCCGGAATCACCGAAACATTCGTACGCACTCGGGTTTACTAGTCAAGCGGTCTCGCCGAGCGACGACCAAAGTAGTAGAACCTATCGCATGCAGGATCTCTTCCTTCTTTTTGTATTGCGTAAGACCATTTTCTTGTTGCCTCCATTGCCTCGAGTACGAAGTTATTGGCACACTCGAAATGCTTTTGCACAGTCTTTACCATATCTGAAAGCGAGATTCTTCATGCATTAGTGCCATTAGGAAAACCCACGAATCTCGTTGGAGACATCTAACAGTCGAAATTTCGAGCTCTTTCAAAAAGGGTGTACCAGTGTTCCGGAATGACCGGAACATTCGTACGCACTCGAGTTTATTAATCGAGCGATCTCGCTGAGAGACGCCCAAAGTAGTGGAAACTGTAGCGTGCAATTTCTGGTTATCGGCGACCAAGAAGAAGGAAAGGCCGTACTCGGTTGGTTTCGATAGTTTCACGTATCCGGCGGACTATTTCAAATACCAACTGCGTATTGGACAAGTACCAAGTTAATTGTCATTGCGTTATTACCTTATATTTATGACTTTGACCATTAATAATGGTCACCTAATTACATAAATCATTTTTTTCCACTTCTCGGTGTACTGAGATTTGGGAAGTCACACGAAATCGATCCAGTTATGTTGTGCTTTATTCGCATAGGCATTTAGACTTGGTAGTCCATGCCACTTGAAGTAGAAAACGCGGTAATTTTATGGTAAATTCTGTATTACTGCGGATTACTTTCACGACATACGTGAATACTGCTTATCATAGACCGCAGGAACCGAAAACAGGTCAGAGCCAATGTCTTTTAGCAATAATATCAGTCTATTTTTATAAATATTAAGAATAATAACAAAAATAAATGTTTTATTTTACGTTTGGTAATGAATAATCAGTCAATCCACAGACCTGAACGGTACCACTTGCAATTTCCGTTCTCGGCGACCGAGAAGTAGGAAATGCCTTGCCTGGTTGGTTTAGGTAGTTTCAGGAACCTCGCGAACTATTCCTAAGACCAAATAAGTATTGGAGATGTCCCAAGTTAATTATCATTGCGTTATTACGTTATATTTACCAATTTCATCATTAATAATCTTCGACTGATTACATATATAAATTTTTCCCACTTTTCGGTGTACCGGGATTTGGGAAGTCACATGAAATCGATCAAGTTATGTTGTACTTTTTTCGCATAGTCATTTAGTCGTGCTAGCCCATGTCATTACATGTAAAAGACGCGGTAATTGTAAGGTAAACTCTGTATTACTGCTGTTTACTTTGACGAGAAAGTCTGATACTGCTCATGATAGCCAATGGGAATCGAAAACTGGTCAGTGTAAATGTCTTTTAGTAATAATGTCAATCTATTTTCATATATATTGAAAATAAGAACAATAATTGTTTTAATTTACGTTATGTAATTAATAGTGAGTCAAATCCCAAACTTGAAACCTACCGTTGTAATTTCCGGTTCTCGGCGACCGAGCAGCAGAAAAGTCCGTACTCGGTTGGTTTCGGTAGATTCAGGTGCCTGGCGTACGATTCCAAATGGCAAATGAGTATTTGAGAAGTCATAAGTTAATAATGAATTCATCATTACGTTCAATTCCCCACTTTCATTATAAAAATCGTCGCCTAATTACATGTATCACTTTTTCCCACTTCTCGGAGTACCGAGATTCGGGAAGTCACACGAAATCGATCCAATTATATTGTACTTTACTCGCATAGGCATTTAGACTTGCTAGCCCATGCTATTTGATGTAAAAAACGCGGCAATTCTATGGTAAATTCTGTATTACTGCAGTTTAATTTGACGAGAAACTCGAATACTGCTCATCATAGCCAATGGGAACCGAAAACTGGTCAGAGTCAATGACTTTTAGCAATAATATAAGTCTATTTTTATAAATACTAAGAATAACAACAAAAATAAATGTTTTAATTTATGTTTGGTAATGAATAATCATCCAATTCCCAGACCTGAATCGTACCATTTGCAATTTCTGGTTCTCGGCGACCGAGAAACAGGAAATACCGTGCTCGGATGGTTTAGGTAGTTTCAGGAGCCTCGCAGACTATTCCAAAGACAAAATAAGTATTAAATATGTCCCAAGTTAATTATGATTACGTTATTACGTTATATTTATCAATTTCATGATTAATAATGCTCGATTGCTTACAAATGTTATTTTTTCCAACTTTTCAGTGTACCGCGATCTGGGAAGTCACATGAAGTCGATCAAGTTAAGTTGTATTTTACTCGCACAGGCATTTAGACGTGCTAGCCCATGCTATTACATGTAAAGAACGCGGTAATTGTAAGGTCAACTCTGTATTACTGCGGTTTAGTTTAACGAGAAACGCGGATACTGCTCACCATAGCCAATTGGATCGAAAACTGGTCAGAGTCAATGTCTTTTAGCAATAATATAAGTCTATTTTTATAAATATTAAGAATAACAACAAAAATAAATGTTTTAATTTATGTTTGGTAATGAATAATCAGTCAATTCCCAGATCTGACCCGTACCATTTGCAATTTTCGGTTCTCGGCGACCGAGAAGCAGGAAATACCGTGGTTGGTTGGTTTAGGCAGTTTCAGGAGCCTCGCGGACTATTCCGAAGACCAAATAAGTATTTGACATATCCCAAGTTAATTTTCATTGCGTTAATACCTTATATTTACCAATTTCATCATAAATAATCGTCGGCTGATGACATATATCATTTTTCCCACTTTTCGGTGTACCGAGATTCCGTAAGAAGAGCGTAAGATTCGAATTTTTTCCACAACCTTGACTGAAATTCACCTAAAATTTGTATTAAATTTCGAGTAAGTAGAAGGTATTTATCACTCTTTTCCCAAACTTTGGCGAAACTTAACATTAACTTTGTATGAAGTTTTGCGTAAGTTAATCGTAAGATTTCAGTTTGATTTTCCTACTTTAAAACAGATGAACTGAAGCACAGTGAATATAAACATATGAAGTATTTCCTAAGGCGAGTGTAAGATTTGTATTTTTACACCAACATTGGCGGAAACTAATCTGAAGTTCATATTAAGGTTTCCGTCGATGGCTGTGACAGGCTTTGTCTACAGAATAGCTTAAAGTATGGATGAAAGTATGGCACAAAGTATGGCTGAAAGTATGGCTTAAATTATGGCTGAGTCTATGACTTAAAGTATAGCTGAAAGTATGGCTTAAAGTATGGATGAAAGTATGGCTTAAAGTATTGCTGAAGGTTATCGTTTGGATTCCATAAGGTGATCGTAGAATACGAATTATTTCCACACACTTGACTGAAATTCACCTAAATTCTGTATTAAGTTTTCCGTGAGTATAACGTATTTATCGTTCTTTTCCCAAACTTTACTGAAACTTAACATTAACTTTGTACGATGTTTTACGTAAATTAATCGTAAGATTTCAATTCGGTTTCCCAAACTTTAAAAGAGACGAAATGAGCCAAAGTTAATATAAACGTATGAAGTATTTCCTAAGGTGGGTGTAAGATTCGTATTTTTGCACGAACATTGGCAGAAACTAATCTGAAGTCCATATGAAGTTTTGCCTCGATGGTTGTGACAAGCTTTATCTAAAGAATCGCTTGAAGTATGGCTCAAAGTATGGCTGAAAGTATGGTTGAACGTTATAGTTTGGATTCCGTAAGGAGAACGTAGGATTCGAATTTTTTCCACAACCTTGACTGAAATTCCCCTAAATTTTGTATTAAGTTTCGAGTAAGTAGAACGTATTTATCATTCTTTTCCCAAACTTTGGCGAAACTTAACATTAACTTTGTATGAAGTTTTACGTAAGTTAATCGTAAGATTTCAATTTGATTTTCCTACTTTAAAACAGTTGAACTGAGGCAAAGTGAATATAAACATATGAAGTATTTCCTAAGGCGAGTGTAAGATTTGTATTTTGACACCAACATTGGCGGAAACTAATCTGAAGTTCATATTAAGTTTTCCGTCTATGGCTGGGACAAGTTTTGTCTAAAGTATTGCTGATGGTTGGTTTAATGTATGGCTTAAAGTATGGCTGAAAGTATGGCTTAAAGTATAGCATAAAGTATGACTTAAAGTAAGGATGAACGTATAACTTAAAGTATGGCTGAAAGTATGGCTTAAAGTATGGCTTAAATTATGGCTGAAAGTATGGCTTAAAGTATGTTGAAAGTATGGCTTAAAGTATCGGTGAAATTTATCGCTTGGAGTCCGTAAGGAGATCGTAGGATTCGAATTATTTCCACAACCTTGACTGAAATTCACATAAATTTTGTATTAAGTTTCCCGTGAGTAAAACGTATTTATCATTCTTTTCCCAAACTTTACCGAAACTTAACATTAACTTTGTATGATGTTTTACGTAAGTAAATCGTAAGATTTCAATTGGGTTTTCCAAACTCTAAAAGAGATGAACTGAGCTAAAGTTAATATGAACATATGTAGTATTTCCTAAGGCGAGTTTAAGATTTGTATTTTTATACGAACATTGGCGGAAACTAATCTGAAGTTCATATTAAGTTTTCCGTCTACGTTTGGGACAAGTTTTGTCTGAAGTATTGCTGATAGTTGGTTTAAAGTATGGCTTAAAGTATGGCTGAAAGTATGGCTTAAAGTGTGGCTGAAAGTATGGTTTAAAGTATGGATGAAAGTATGTCTTAAAGTATGGCTGAAAGTGTGGCTTAAAGTATGGATGAAAGTATGGCTTAAAGTATGGCTGAATGTATGGCTTAAAGTATGGATGTAATATGGCTTAAAGTATGGCTGAAAGTTATCGTTTGAATTCCGTAAGGAGATGGTAGGATTCGAATTATTTCCACAACCTTGACTGAAATTCACCTAAATTTTGTATTAAGGTGTCCCGTGAGTAGAACATATTTATCTTAACGTATTTATCTTTAAGTGAACATAAACGTTTGAAGTATTTCCTAAGGCGAGTGTAAGATTCGTATTTTTACATGAACATTAGCGGGAACTAATCTGAAGTTCATATTAAGTTTTCCGTCGATGGTTTTGAGAAGCTTTGTCTAAAGTATGGCTGAGAGTATGGTTTAAAGTATATCTTAAAGTATATCTGAAAGTATAGCTCAAAGTATGGCTCAAAGTATGGCAGGAAGTAATGATGAAAGTACGGCTAAAGTATGACTGAAGTTATAGCTTTATGAAATTTTCAAAAAAGTTTTGGAAAATTATTAAAATTTCATTATTGTTTGCTACAAACCTTTACGGTCGTTGAAGTTTTTTTAGTGAACAGTGGCGTGATATTTTGCGAAGCCTGACATCCGTTGAGAAAAGTTTTTCTAAACTTTAGTGGAGGTTTACCCAAACTTCATCAGAGATTATTAACTGTTAAGAAAATCTTTCCCGGAATTTTGGTGAAACCCTTTCCAACTTAGCGTCAACGTCTAAGAAATAATTGCAATCTTTCGCGAAGGTTTGGGAAAACTTGAACAAAGTTTACCAATCGTATAGGAAAACTTTTCCGAAGTATCTCTGACATCTAGGTAAACTATTGCAAACTTTTGCGCCCATTCGGGAAAACTTCACGAAAGCATAGCAAACGTTTAGTCTAAGTATGGCTAAAAGTATCGTCTAAAGTATGGCTGAGCCATGGGTGAAAGTATGGCTAAAATTATGGCAATAACTATGGCTTGGTTTATTGCTGAAAGTATGGGTGAAAGTATGGCTTAAAGTATGGTTCAAAGTATGGATTAATGTATGGCTCAAAGTATGGCTCAAAGTATGGCTCAAAGTATGGCTCAAAGTATGGCTCAAAGTATGGCTTAGCGTATATCTGAAAGTATGGCTTAAAGTGCGGCTCAAAGTATGGTAGTAAGTAATGATAAAAGTATGGCTAGAGTATGACTGAAAGTATAGCTTTATGAAAGTTTCGAAAAAGTTTTGGAAATCTTTATCAAAGTTTTCTTATCATTTGGTAAAAACCTTTACGGAAGTTTAAGTTATTATAGTGATTTGTTGAGATTTGTTTTGCAAAGCCTGACATCCGTTTAGAAAACTTTTTGTAAACGCATGTCGGCTTTGCAAAACATCTCTGAACAAATCACTAATTAAATTTAAACTTCCGTAAAGATTTTTAACAATCGATAACGAAACTTTGGAACATGTTTTCAAAACTTTTTTGAAACTTTCATAAAGCTGTACTTTTAATTATACACTAGCCATAGTTTCATCATTACTTAGTGCCATACTTTGAGCCATACTTTAAACTATACTTACAGATATACGCTAAGCCATACTTTGAGCCATGCCTGAAGCCTTACTTTCAGATATACGCTAAGCCATACTTGGAGCTATACATTCAGATATACGTTAAGCCATACTTCGAGCCATACTTTAAGCTATAATCTAAGCCATACTTTTAGCCGTATTTTAAGCCATAATCTAAGCCATACGTTTAGCTATACTTTAAGCCATACTTCACCCATACTTTTAGCCATACCTTCACGCATGCTTTCAGCCATTCCTTCACCAATTCTCTATGTTATACTCTAAGCCACTTTTACTCATACTTTCAGCAATACTTTCACCCATATGTCCAGCCATACTTTAGGTCATACTTTCAGCCATACTCGGACAGTGCTCAAAATAAAGCTTGTTCTGTCTACTTTTAGAATTTTTTTTCGCTCGTATTTGTAACACGAATACTTGCAGAGTTACATAAAATAGAAGAGACATCATGTTTTAACAAAATAACATATTTTGAAGATAAGAATATTTTTTACTTTAAAACACGATCTTTCACCTTGGTACAAATCGTGACCCAAAGTTACGCACTCTCCTTGTAAGTATGATTCAAAGTATGGCAAAAAGTATGGGTTAAAGATCGCCTGAAAGTATGGCTTAAACTATGTCTGAAAGAATGGCAAATATATACAGGAATCGTTTTCCTCAGTCAACCGATTATAGTTTTTATGGTCTCCTTTGCTCCTTAATGAAATTCTTTGGAACTCGCCGGGGGAAAATCCAAAATTATTCAATATTCAAAAAGTTATAACCATGGCCGCGGTTGATCATAAATTCATGTAAGTGGTTAAAGAAATGTATTTTTTAAATTTGATTTAACTGAAGGTTTTGGATAATTTTGAAATTTTTCTTCGGCAAGTCGCCATGAAATTAATTAAGAAACAAAATCTGATCATGAAAAATAAAATCGTTCGTGAATGAAAAAAGATCCCTGTGTTTTATCAATCACTGTTTGTACTGACGAAACTGTTCCTGAAATATCGACATTTTGTTAAAAAATGTTCGTTTAGTTATATTAAATTGACTTTTTTTAGAACAGATTAACTATTTATGTGATTCGGAATAGCTTAATTACATTACAAATATTACTTTTACATCTTTTAGACAACCTCTTGATTTAACACCGCTTTAATTTGGGAGTCGCGCATGAACCTCGTTAACTAGAAATACGATTTTTTGTTACCATTAATAGAAGTTTTCCTTTCAGTTCACATTCTGATTATCTACTTACGTTACAGTTTATTGAAGATAAGATGCATTATTCATTATTTCATATTAATTATTTTATTACTCATTTTTTTCTATTAAAATTAAAAATTTTAATGTTAAAGCGCGAGAACTTTAAGGCTGCGAAGCGACAGCGTCTCTAATTTTGCAATTTTTGTAACAAAAAATACTCTTGTGCATCAGAGGGTGAAGCGTTATGCTGCTCTAGATATTTTTGCGAAGCCGCTAGATTCATTTAAGCACGAGAATTCTTTACGTAACGATACGACGTGGCTGTGTACGCGATTTCTTGATTTCTAACCGTGGGCAAGAAATTCTCTGGTGCGACACGCGAAGTGTTAGCGATATTTAAAACATGATTAAAACTAAAGAACTTTTCATGTAACGCTCTAAAATAGCAGTGCCGTCGATTTCAAATCAAAGTGCTTTTGGCGCATACTTCATTGTTGTTTGGGCTATGAAAAAATATTTTATCATGCTTTAATTCTGAATGCGTAAAATGATAGGATAATCAGATAATTTTTTAAAACGAAAAATTATTTTCATATTTTATGTTAATTTATTTATTTAGTTTAAAATACCTAAAGTATAGAAATTCAATGTAAAAAATTCAAATGTAACCAGTATAGCAAATCTTCACGCCTATTCTTTATGACCAATCTAAATCAATTTTCGAATGTTTCACAACATCGGGCCCACGTTTTTGAAAAGAAATACATGATTCGCTCTGTATTTATCAACAAGACATATCAACTATGATGGGTTCATAGTTTCGCTAGCTGTACGCGAGTCGCGAACATTTGGCCGATCAAACGAAAGCTTTCCTCGCCAGCTGTCTTGAAAATGAGTCCAGTATTGAAATCGACTAGTCACAGAAATGGCGGAATTCTGTTTATAAGGTAAATCGAAGTCGACAAAAACAGATTTTGAAATTTGCAGCTCTCTCAGTTTCCCAGTGCTTCTATACGAAAACAACGTTCGTAAGTTTTATTTGCTTATATCTTGAATAAAGCTTAGTCAACAATAAAATGTCTTGCATCAAACAAAAGAGCTTAAAATTTTGCATCGAAAGCGATTTTGAACTCGATTCCGTTGGGTGCAAAGTTCCAAGATAATTAATGGAAAAGAAATAAACGCTGTGGGAGCGAGAGACACGGGAAGCATACCGCGGCGAGGGAGGAATGTCGGCGGCATGTTCATTTCTTTTCGATTAATTATCACGGAACTTTGCACCCATCGGAATCGAGTAAAAAATCGTTTCTGATGCAAGATTTTGCGCTCTTTCGTTTGGTGCAAGCCATTTTGTTGTAGACTAAGCGGTTCTCGAGATATAAGCAAATAAAACTTTCAAACGCTGTTTTCGCATAGAACCCTTGGACCTAGGAATCTGCAAATTTCAAAATCGGTATTTGCGACCTCGATTTACCTTATAACCAATATGCAGTCATTTCTGTGACAAGTCGATTTCACGGCGATTTTTACTGCGGGCTAAATCGTTGCCTCGATTGCTCCGCTTGCCCCTTACCTCCCGCTTCCGTTAACGTACTCCGTAGCAACGGTTGCCCCCCACTCTTTGCCGCGGCGGCCGCCGCTTGGCTCGTGCCGGCGCTGCCAGGACCGACACTATGGGGGAAATTTTTCTGTGCATAATAGGGTTGCGGAAAATTTGCTGGAAAATTTTTGGGACCAAGTGATCTTGACTCAGTTTTTCACGCTGATCACGTTGGTATATAAATGTTGTATTGTTTCAGAATCACCCTGTATATCATTTTTTTCCACTTTTGTACCAAGATTCGGGACGTCACACGATATACGTCCAGTTATGTGGTACTTTATTCGCATAGGCGATTAAACCACATCCAATTTGATGTGAACATCACGGTAATTGCATAAGAGATGCTTACTTACTGCTGATTACTTTGACTGGATACTGGGATACTGCTTATCATATCCAACAAACCGAAACCAGATCAGAGTAAAATAACTTTTAGTAATAATGTCAGTTCATCATTATAAATTTACAAAAAGAGGATAAATATAAATGTTTTAATTTATGGAAGGTAATAAATAATCAGTCAATTGCGAAACTTTAACGTACCATTGTAATTAACACGAAACATAAAATACATATAAAAAATAACATAAAATATAACATACAATTAGAATCAAATAAAACGTACATTTTCGTGTTAAAACAAAATAATAAAATAAAAAATAGTACTGCGGAGAATCCCATTAAGTAAAAAAAAATTATTCACTGCCTTCTTTTATTAACATTATTTAAAATTTTAAAGTAATGTTAATAAAAGTAGAGCAGCGATATATTAATTTATTTTAAAGGTGAGGTTCGATTAGACCGCCGTTGTGTTCAATAACACAGCGTAAGCGCCGTTCGTAATGCCCCCGGACTTTGCGCAATTCCTGTGCGGTTATGCCTTGGAATGCATCGCGAATCCGCTGGATCATATTTTATCTAGTTGTGGGGGCTTCGCGATAGCAAATATCTTTTACTTTCCCTCACAGATAAAAATCCAGCGGATTTAAGTCCGGGGATCGCGGCGGCCATATCGAGGGTCCGCGGTTTCCGATCCAGCGCCCGCCAAAGTATCCGTTAGGGCAGCCACTGACAGCACCCGTGTTGTGCGCCGGCGCCCCGTCCTGTAACCACCACATGCGATTTATGGGGACGGGGTTATTTTCGAGGAGACCTGGCAATGTATTTCGTAAAAATTCACAATATAAATTGCCATTCAGGTTTTCCTCGAAAATAAATGGGCCTACAATTCGGTCACCGACAATGCCTGCCCAAACGATTATTTTCCACCGGACTTGATTTTCTACCGGGCGGACCCAACTGGGGTTTTCAGGTGCCCAGTTGCGCAGATTTTGTCTATTTACATTCCCTTTTTGTGTAAATATAGCCTCATCTGTGCAACACAGGCGCCTCAAAAACTCCGGGTCCCTCTGTATTCTCCGCAGCATTTGCGTTGCGTATCGCAATCGCTTTGGGAGATCGGGATCGTGGAGCTTTTGGTGTTCCTGGGGCTTGTACGGGAATCTAATCTCCCTTGCGATACGCCTAACGGACTCCCTTGGTGCACCTGAATCAAATAAAAATTTTATAAATATATACGACAGGTAACCAAAGATATTAAGTTATCAAACTTTAATATTAATTAGCCAAAATCATTAATATATTTTTTTCCATGTTTGTATTATATGGAACGAAGTTCAAACTTTGCGGGCAAACCATCGCGCGCGCAAACATGTGGCAAAGCATAGCGCTAATGAACACGCGCGGGCAGAGAGAAAATCGGCAGCGGCGCGCGCGAATGACATTCCAGTTTCCGCCTGCCATTGTGCGCACACCGAAAATAGTATATTGTATACCTAGGGTGCGAAGTGGTTATTTTAGACAGAGTGTGGATTTTGCAGTATGAGTCGTAGGTGAGCTAGTACGAGCCGAAGATGAGTGCGTTTTGCGAACCGAAGACGAGTACTGCAAACACACGAGGTCAAACGGCCCACTTGGCCCTACGTGTACACCATATTTTTTGTGACTTATGTATTGATTTTCTGTGTTTTTGAGCCCAAAAAGCAAGGATAAATTGGTTTTTGCTTTATACGACAACGAAATAGTTGAAGTAATAAATAATAAAAAGACATGTTAATAATAATTAAAAATCCGCCAAAAAATTTGTGCGAATGAAAATATGTTCATTTTGAAATAAAAATAGTATACTGGATTTATCTCTTAATGAAAAAAAGTCATAAAAATATGCATTAATAAATTGGTAGTAAATTAAGTTTAATTTTTGCGAATTTACGGAATTTTTGAGTAGCGGGCGCACTAGAATCCTTTATCCAATCGGTCAAAGAATAAGTCACTTTACACAAAAACAAGTGTTGGTAACACATTAGAATGCATAAATTAAGCTAAATTTTTGCCAAGCACGCAACAGAAAATTAAGTAAAACACGTCTGTTCCTCATATATCGTGCGAGCTTACTTAATTTCAATATATTCAATATATATTGCCAATGTATTTCTAATATATTGCCGATATATACTCACACTAAGGAATTACCACTACGGAATTAACAACAACAATTACTAAGGAATTATCACTGTGTTAGACTTAAAGTCTGATTTATAGTATAGCTAAAAAAATTACTGAAACTCTGACTCAAAAAGTGGTGATGCTCTAAAACTCTAAAATCATAATCTGTTTATACATATTGTCGAAATAGATTATTCGCAGCCGTATATCGACGGCTGAGCGGAACAAGGTCGTATCTCACCGCGCAGATGAAGGAGTCGTATCTCAGTGCGCGGACTATATTAATCTTTAGACCACCGTAATTGTGGATACTTTAGCATATGAAGTAAGTTCCCAAATGCTGTATTCAGATATGAAATATAATGTATAAAAGTTCGCATTAAATGTAAAGTCTATATATCGTCGCCTGGAAGGTAAAAGGTTACAACTCGGCTTGGCGCGAAAGAAGGTTACAACTCGGCTCGGCGCGTAAAAAGGTTACAACTCGGCTCGGCGCGTAAAAGGGTTGCAACTCGGCTCGGCATGTAAGAAGGTTATAACTCGGCGCAGCGTGTAAAAAGCTTTGAAAAATATCTTAAATATACGATATTAAGAAAAAATAATTTATAAAATTTACTTTCCTACAAAATAAGATTCATTGGGAAATAATTATATTGTGCATGAAAGCCCGAATTACCACAATTTCTACAGCGATTCTCAACTCAAATAACATAGAAAAAACGAAGCAGCCGAGTTTAACCATCTTACGCGCTGAGCCGAGTTGTACTTAACCTTCTAACGCGTCGAGCCGAATTGTAACTTTCTTACGCGCCAAGCCGAGTTGTAACCTTCTTACACGCCAAGTCGAGTTGTAACCTTTTTATGCACCGAGACGTGTTGTAACCTTCTTACGCGCCGAGCCCAGCTGTAACCTTTTACCTCCCAGGCGGTGATATCTACATTTCACGGTGGTCTTAAGGTCAACTTTACAAATTATTTAGTCTGCGCTAGGAAAAGACTAATCTAGGAATTAATAAACTTACGCAAACGGCATGCAAGTCCTCGCACACTTTGGATGCCATTCTCCTGCAGGCTCGCATTAACGACCTCTCGAAGAGGACCGTCGACGACCCTTCTCGCCATCCTGGCTCGCGGAGGATCGACGCGACCATGCTGTCGATAACGATCTACAACTCTGAAATATGCAATTATTTTTAAGATATTAATATTTAATATTTAATACATTTATAAATAAATCGTAAAACTAACCCCATGAAACCTTGTCGAGATGGAAGTGGCTCCTGTGGCAACTGCAGCGTATAAATTACGTGCAGCAATAATGTTGTATTGCCCATCGTCGCCACGAGTGCGATGGAGCATCTCCAACATTCTCTGCGACCGTACAACACGCTGATTTGCAGCCATGGCTACGTGTGTCAGTATGCAAAGCACGCCGATGATAGAAGCTTCGGTGCATTGCATTTACAACGGTCATTTGTTTTACAATCATGAAAAGCAAATAAAGCGCGCTCAGCGCGCCTGTAGCTTATAGTCAATATCAGATCGCTCTGATTGCAGACGACTGTGCTTCTAATTTTCGATGTTCAAATGGGCATATAAGGGCCAAAAAATTTTTAGGTTTAGAGATAATAAGAAGTACATTAAAAGTATGCATGTACTTACACAAACGAATGAGCATTTTTACTCAGTAACTTTTGACTGTAACTGAATAAAATTACGCCAGTGTTTACTTTTTTTGTTTAATTACTACCGTTTGACTATTTAATAAAAAATATTATTTCTACAATTTTCGAACGAAATATCAAAATGGACGTATTTTTCAAATAAAAAAACACTTTAAATATTAAATTTTAAGTGTTAAATAAATATTAATTTATTATTTTATTTTTAACTTTAAAATATGTATTTTTTAGTATCAAATTTTTTATTAAATAAAGTACTTACAATATTTGCAACTGTAATAGTTAACTTGTAAATGTTCTGTAAGCTACAAAGTACTTCTTTACAATATAAAACTTTACAAAATGTTAGCGAGTTTCCTGCACTCGTGACACGTAGTAACATCAATTTTTATTCGCAACTTTGCTTATACATACATAAACAGTTCCAGCACAATAGATTCATAATTTATTTTCTAGTACCTAAGTGTGTAATTCTTTCTTTCGTTAAATGTAAATTTGACTCTATCTATAAAACTGAGATGCTCTCAAGATGAAGTAGTTAATGAACCAAAAGTTTGTATCCACGTTTAACAAATCAAATATTATTATTAAAATCAATTTTTTGTGATTTGCACGCTACGTATTAAGAAAATAAAAATGGTCTTTTCAAAACGAATAAAATGCATGCATAAAATTCTTAAAAAAACGGTCAAACTCAATTTTAATTTCAAATGATAAATCGATTGGTGCAATTTTCCTTTCTACCGGACTCCTTTTCAAAATCATAAGGTGCCCAGTGAAAAGTATCTTATGTATCGTAAATCTCTAAACTTTATACTTATAGAATTTAGATAAATCTCCGCCAAAGTTTAAGAAAAAATTGAAATGTCTGCCGCGCTCTACTTACAAAAATATTTATATAAAGGTTAGATTGATGTCCGCCAAAAATTTTAAAATAATTCGACATTTAATACTATATTTATAAAAAGGTTTCTATGATGTCTGTGAAATTAATTTGAATTTGCTCGCTCTACTTACGAAAAAGTTCAATATTAAGTTTTGATAAATTTCCTTGGAAGATTTGAAAAAAAAAAACAGTTTACGAAATACTATTAGGAAAATTAGGTAACTTTTCTCCAATGTTTCGGGGAATATCGAAGGTCTACGGTCTATGTATAAATAGTTTTATATGATGTTTGTATAAAGCTCATATAAAGTTTGGAACAATTTTTCAAAAATTTCGAAAAAAGTCAGTCGAATTCTTTTGTTCTACGTAAACAGCAGTTTAATATTAAAGTCCTGCAAAATATTGATACAATTTTCATTCATCCTCAAAATTTGGATAAAGTTGTAATATAAAAATTGTTGTGTAAAGTTTCGAAAAGCTTACGTAAAACTTACAATCTTCCATTATCTATTCGTAAGGTTGGGTGAACTTTATAATAATTCTAGCGAAAGTTTGAGAAAAGTTTAGATAAATTTTGGCCGTAGATTATGGAGCACATTTCAAAGTTTCGGGAAGACTCATTAATCAGCTGTATGAAAAGTAGAGCCAAACGATAACTTCATACAAACTTTGATATGAGAAAAATTTTAGTCAACCAGTCGCACAGACTGTAAGGGTGCTTTTCTATTTGCAAAAATCTTGTTGCAGGGTCGTATAGAACTTGTCCGATTTCGGGCCGGTGCTGCATGAAGAAAAGACAGCTTCCATTCCAGTCTAGTAATACAGTACACGGCTGAATTCTGTTGATTTCTTGCATAAGCTGCAGGAAATCTCATGTACCGCTTACACTGAGAGGGCGACCGGAGCGTAGCAGGGTACAGCGTGGTCGCAACGACGATGTTCAAAATGCAAAAGCTTAGCTCTTACGCGCGGCACTCACGGGGTAGCCGCAGCTTTCGTGACGAGAGTATGCGCAGCTGAGTCGAAAGCAACAACGTTGCTATACTCAACTGGACCCCTTGGCGTATAAACAGTGTTAGCACTAGAACGTCTCGTATAAGTATAACTTTATTTATCTCAGTGAGCGCAAATATATTTTTTTCTATGTTCGCTGACTTAAAATAATCCATTTTGAAACTTCTTTATTCTATTGCTTAAAAGTCATATTACATTTTCAATATAAGACTTTCAAATAGTTGTGGTGTGTATAAATAAGATTGGAGTATCGAATTATATTACTTGGTAAGCTTTGCAAGTAAAACAATTGTCAACACGTGCATGAAACGGGCCTTTTTTCGGCCCTTAAAGCCATGTAGAAAATCGCGCATTTCGAGCGTGATTTAGGAAAGAATGAAAAAAATCAATTTTTCCCCCGCTCCAAGCGAATCATTGTAAAATTTTTCTCTTATTGTCAAATTTATATATTTTATGACTTTTTGGCCAGTTTAGGATGATATAAAATAACTTTTAAAGATTAAATTGCAAAATAATAAATTTTTATAGATAGATATCAATAGAAATAATTGCATGAGACTTTTATTTATAGTTTATAGTTATATTTTTAGTTTTTTATTAATCTTCAGTATTAATTCACTATTCGATTGTGTACGACGCGAAATGCACTATCTCCTACACAACTTTTATGCATATAAAAAGGCCCTCTCATGCACTTGTTGAAAAAAATATGGTGTGTAACACGGGAAAAAGAGATATTTCAGACTCGGGTGAGGTGTTTTCACCACTCGTTTCCGTCTCGGGCGCCCTCGACTACAACTCGTGCTGAACGTCTCACCCTCGCTTGAAATAGCTCATATTCTTGCTAGTTGCACAATGTACTATAAATTCTCAATACATACATAATTAATCAATAGTCAGTTTAAACGATAAAACATATCGTGTACTGCGTGCATGAAATATGTAAACGGACTGAGTGACTCGCAAAATACGTGAGTATCATGACCTCGTAGGTAATGCAGTGGAAAATAGCTGCCAGTTATCTTAATAATGAATGAATAAAGCCCATTTGGCTATTTTATTCGATTTTATTCACAGTATTATCACTGTAACAGTGAGCTGTCTCGGCTACGGCAAATACGGCAAATACGGCGAGGCGATAGTACGTGCGCGGCAGAGGCGTCATCTGTTGGGCATTTCGCGAACCAACAGCATTTGTAAACATTGCCACTAACATAACCCGGAACATACTTCATAATTTGATAAATAATTTACACACACCGGTGAATAGAAATAGAATGCTACTCATGTTATCAAGCAATCTTTAAAGATTTAATGAAATTTCGAGAATATTCCATTAGCTTAAATCAAGTATAAGTTATGGCTATGTCAAGAGCACCCATCGCGTCATGAAGTTGCCGTTTGCTAGCTAGAGTCCTTTTATTCAAAAGACTTCCTTCTATGAATTCCCGTTCCTCGAACGTCTGCGGTAATTCCCCTTTCCAGCCGAAAAAGCAGATTTTGATTATTCAATTAAAAATTGATTCATCCCGATATCGAGGTTGGGCAAAGGCGGTATGGTCTTTAAACTTAATGAACTTCGATAAATGGACATAAAAACCAAACCTTATATATTTTTCGAAAAAATTATTTTGCTATCTTTTTTATTTTTTGTGCTACGTCAATTTTGACTGTACCATTGTGTTCCTCGGGACCCAAAACCCTTAGACTCACCGCTTTTCCAACCTTTTCTCAATTTTCGGGGGAGAAAATCCCATGTCAGGATAATTTGAGTCACGCGGTATATATATATATATATATATATATACAAATGTTTTTAAGCGTTATTTCTGGGATTATACAGTGTTATATAGTCCGTTTTCTCAGAGTTGCGTCATACAAGTGACTAAAGAAATAATCCCTCTCTTAGTACCGACACTCTAGCGGGGTCCCAGAAATAACGCAAAAACAGGGGGTGTAAATCTGGGACGTCCCAGAAATAACGTGGAGTCCCAGAAATAACGGGTATATATACAAAAAACGTCCCAGAAATAACGCTTAAAGATATTTATATATTATATAGTCGTAAGCGTTATTTGTGTCACGCAGAACCCCCTCAAAATAACGTAAAATTGTGATTTTTTCTACGTTATTTTGAGTATGGTAGAGCCTCCCTCGCCCCCTCTCCCCCCTCAGCCCTCCCTCGCACCACCCTCAGACCCCCCTCGTGACTCCCCTCAGACCTCCCTCATTTAAATGTTCACTTAAAAGTTTTCTTTTCATGTATTTTTCATATGTTTTATTAATAAGGTAGTATATACAGATGTAACGTTTAAGAATAATTTTGAATTCTTAATTGAAAATTACATTAATTATATATTAAGATATATTTTATTCTATTTTTTCCACATCACTTTGGAGGTAAATAGAAAGATACGTTTTATTTTTAAGTGGTATCCCCGGTAGGCCTAATCCACAATGAATTGTATCCAAGATTTAAATCTTTAAGAATGTCGATGAAAATTGTTACTCAGAGGTTTTCGGAAATAAAAAGTATGCATTACTTACTGCATTACAATACTATTTGTACCGATTAGCATATAGACCAAACTGAAAAATTTTGAATCCATTATTATACGGTGGTAGATTAACTCAACAATTTTTTTACATGCTTATATTATTATAGAAAATAATAGAATGAATTATTTTAGAAGTGATCAAAAAAATTTACATGTAGAATGTTATCAAGGCTTATTAGACAACGTAATAAATAGTGCTGCTAACATTTCATCAAATTTTAAGAGTAAAGAAAAACTTGGAAATCTTTTTATACTACCAGAGCTACGTATATAGGTAGTCCAAGGTATATGCAACAACATTATCAGGATGCTATGGCAATAATGAGAAACACAGGAAGACCTAATTTATTTATAACAGTTACATGTAATCCTAAATGGAAAGAACTCAAAGAAATTTTAATAAATTTTCCACGAAACACAACTCCAAATGACATTCCCAATATTACTGTTCGGTTATTTCATGTAAAATTAATGTTATTAATTGATGATATAATTAAACATCAAATATTTGGTAATGTTATATCATATATTTATACCATAGAATATAAAAACGGGGCCTTCCTCATGCACATATTCTCATAACATTACACCCAAACAATAAATTACTATCTCCTGAAAAAATTGATCAATATATATCTGCAGAAATTCCATCAATAAATGATGACGAAGAATTACATAAATTAGTTATTAAACATATGTTTCATGGCCCTCATACTAATAAGTCACCATGTGTTGACAAAAATAAACCAATATGTAAAAAAAATTTCCAAAACCATTCACTGATTTTACAAAATTTCAAAAAAATGGTTATCCTGAATATATGAGAAAAAATAATATTTCAGAGAATTTAACATACAAAATTAAAAATAACCAAAAACCAGTTCCCGTAGATGGTTGTACCATATAATAATTTTTTATTAAAAAAATATAAATGTCACATAAATGTTGAGTATTGTGCTTCTATTCAAAATATAAAGTATATTTTTAATTATATTCATAAAGGTTGTGACAAAGCACTTTGTAAATTAAAAAAAATAAATACAGATAATGAAACAGATACACATGATGAAATTACTCAATTTGTAGATGGTAGATATTTGAATCCCATGGAAGCAGCATGGAGATTACAAGAATTTCCTTTATGTGGCAGGAGTCACACCGTAATACATTTAGCAATTCACACCGAAAATAAACAAAATATAATTTTCGAAGAAAATAAAGAGGAAAAAGCTTTAGATAACTGGAAAACTACACTAACTTCGTGGTTTGAATTAAATAAAAAAGATAAAAATGCAAAAAATATTAAATACATTAATATACCAAAATATTATATTTTTAAGAATAAAACTTGGATAAAACGTCAACGAGAACTAAAACATGTGGCTATAGGACGTTTAAATGTAGTATCTCCAAGAGACATTGAAAGATTTCATTTAAAATTAATTTTAAATCGTGTTAAAGGCGCAACATCTTTTGAAGAATTGCGTACATTTGAAAATAAAGCATACTTACAAAGAAACAGCAGTACAAATGGGTCTAATCGAAGATGATTACAGATTGACAAAATTTTTGAAGAAGCTTGTAATATAATGTTACCTGTTCAATTGCGTAAGTTTTTTACTTGGTTTTTAATAACAGATAACATTAATGGTAATACTATTTGGACAAAATTTAATAAATATTTTACAGAAGATTTTGACAATAATAAAAATAACCGAGCTCTTCATCATATAAACGAAATTTTAAAAGTTGAAGTAATGTCTTGTAAAGATTTTGGATTACCTGAACCTGATGAAATTTTCGATACAAATAATGAAAATAATAAAGAAAATATTTTATTCTGTAAACAAATGTTTAATAATTACTATAGTCAATTAAACACAGATCAAAAAACAATTTTTACACAAATATTAAATAATGAACATAAAATTAACTTTATTGATGGTCCTGGAGGTTCAGGTAAAACGTTTTTATATAAAATTTTTAATTTGTTATTTTTGCTACTACATAAAGATGTAGATTTATCTGATGATAACATCCATATTAATTATCCGAATGAAACTTTAAACAATATACGTAAAGGACTACCACCACATAAATTAAAACTTAAAATAAATAATATTGTAATGTTAATAAGAAATTTAAGTATTAACGATGGGTTATGTAATGGAACACGATTAAAAATTACTAAATTATTTAAATACAATATAGAAGTAGAAATAATAACAAGTGAAAACTCTGGAAACATAGTTTTTATTCCTCGAATTACATTAAACACTGGCAATTCTTCATCATCACCATTTATTTTATATAGAAAACAATTTCCTTTAATAGTAGCGTTTACTATGACTATTAATAAATCACAAGGTCAAAGTTTTTATAGTGTTGGAATATATATTAGAAAACCATTATTTTCTCATGGTCAATTATATGTAGCATTATCAAGATGTAAACACCCAGATAAAATTTTTATTGAAAATAATTCAGAAAATAAAGAAGAAATTATAAATATCGTTTGGAAAGAAATTTTAGATAATTAATTTTCAAATATTTTTCTTTTTAGAATATGTCGACTACACAGAACGAAAGTAAATTATAAAAAACAACAATATATTTATTCGTTATTCAATAATAATAAATACATAATAAATTATTAGTTTTAGACTATTTAGAATATGAACAAAATTATATGGAATACATGTTTAATTTAGAATCAGATAAAATTATTGGAAAAGATAAATTAAAAAAACTAAATCATCAGTCAAAAAAAATAAGAAAACAACAGAACAATAAAAATACAAAACTCAAAATTGGGAAACTTAAAGTTGACAAAATTTTACAAGAATTTAAAAATCTTTCTTTACAATAATTGAATTTTGTTTTTTAGGTAAATTTTTATATAATTATTAATTAATTAATTTTTTAAATTAATTTTTAGTTAATTAAAACAACAATATTTTTTCTTTCATTTAGGATAATGGAATATACAAATAACGTTGGAAAATTTTAAATAGCATATCAGGAAATATTAAATATAAAAAAAAAATAAATAAAAATAAAAAAACAATTTAAAAATTGAATATAACATTTCGAAGAATTTAACTTATTATCAGCTAATTCAAATCATTTAATTATTAAATTTAATTTTACAAAATATATATTATATTATAAAAAAATATACTTTTATTGTAACAATTTTAATGTTTTCTGAAATTTTATAGTGACAAAGACAGTGGATTAGGCCTACTGGGGATACCACTTAAAAATAAAACGCATCTTTCTATTTACCTCCAAGGTGATGTGGAAAAAATAGAATAAAATATATAATTTTCAATATATTTTCTTAATATATAATTAATGTAGTTTTCTTAATATATAATTAATGTAGTTTTCTCAATAATCCATTCTTTCGTTTGAGAAATTAAGAATTAAGAACGACTCTTAAGTGTTACATTTATATTAACTATCATCCATAAAAAATATGAAAACTCTCAATAATCTATTCTTTCGTTTCAGAAATTAAGAATTAAGAACAACTCTTAAGTGTTACATTTGTATAAACTATCATCCATACAAAATATGAAAAATAGCATATTAATACAATATATGAAAAATATCTACGTTGAAAATAAATAAATTATTTACTTGTCAAAATTGGGGGGTTGACGAGCGGAGCGAGTACGGGGGTACCCCCCTAGTATATATATATATATATATATATATATATATATATATATATATATTATTATTATTGCTATCTGAGGGGGGGAACTCGGCCCCGGGTACTTAGGTCTAAAACCCATTGTATCGCCCTCTGAACCGGCAGCCCTTATTCCGGAAGTCTTGCCCTTCTCCAAAAGGAGAGGATAGTCCCGGATCGGGTTGCCCTGATTTCACAGACCACCGGGAAGTGGTTCCCCAGTAGCTGGTGTCTTAGGCTGGCGAACATGGGGCAGGTCGTTAGAAGATGGATAGGGGTCTCGTCCGCTTCATCGCACCATCTGCACCGACCGCATGTCGTCAGCCCTAATTTGGTCGAGTGGTATCTGAGGCGCCCGTGCCCCGTAACAATATGTACTAGCAGCCGGGCGTCCCTTCTGCTACCTCCGCATATACATCGGGTCCAGTCCGGGTTGATGTCCTGGCCCAGCATAGCTTTAGTCTGCCTGATACCACCACCGTTTTGCCAATCCCTGGCGTGCAGTATCCGCGTCCACTTGGCGACCGCCTGCTTCACCTCCGATTTGGAGACCCCTATTAGGGGCGCTGATGACTCGTCTGCAGAGGAGTGAGCTCCCAGTCCGGCGAGCCTATCTGCAATCTCGTTTCCTCTTATCCCGGTATGCCCCGGTACCCAGAGTAGACGAGTGGTGTTGCTCTCCGCTAGTCTGTTTAGCGCCACTTTGCAATCCCAGACCAGCTGTGAGCTCGTTTTGGGGGCGTTCAGCGCCTTCAGAGCTGCCTGGCTGTCCGAGCAGATGCTGATGCGTTTGCCCTGAATGCCAAGTTCTTCAATCCTTTGAACGCATCCGAAGATGGCGTATATTTCTGATTGAAAAACGGTGGCGTGCCTCCCCAGGGGGATAAATGTGCCTTTCCCGTCCCTGCGGCAGTAATATCCGGAGCCGGTACCGCCATCGGTCTTGGAGCCATCCGTGTACCAGATGTCTCCACTGCCCGGCAGCTTGTCCCTCTTCGTTGCCCAGTCCTGCCTCGTCGGTATGGCGGTTCCATACCTCCTTCCGAAGGTATATCTCGGGATCATCACGTCCGATGGCATGGACAGAACTGGTGAGGAGGCCAGTTCTTCGGGAAACTGAGTATGCCTTCTACCCTGTTTCCACTTGCCCTGGGCCCCTAACCTGTGTGCTGTTACGGCCGCAGTTGCGGTAATGGTGATGTGGAGAGGCTCCACGCCCGCCACTGCGCCCAGTGCCCTTATGGGTGTGGTGCGCATCGCCCCTGTGGCTCCCCTCAGTATAAGCCCTCGGAGCCCTTCCATTAATTGCCGAACCCCGGTGAGCTCTGTTCTGCGCCACCAGACCGCAGCAGCATAGACCAGCCTGGGTACCAGCACGGCCCTATAGAGCCACAGGATGATCTTGGGACTGAGTCCCCAAGTGCTGCTAAACGCCCTTCGGCACATCCAGAAGGCCGACAGGAACTTGTCACGTTGAATAAGAACGTGTCTGTCCCAGGTCAGCTTCCTGTCCAGAGTTACCCCGAGGTATTTGGCTGCGTTTCTCACCTCCAGGGTCTTGCCCCTAGTGCGGGCCCCCTGTCTGGTTCGGGTTTGTATCTCCGAGTGAAAACGACGAGCTCAGTCTTCTCTGGGTTTACAGAGAGTCCTGTTGCCTCGCACCAGCGTTCCACCCGTTTGAGTGCAAGTTGCATAGAGTTCATGGACGCCTCTATGAATCTTCCTTTAATGATGATGAGAAAGTCATCCGCGTAGGCCTGTGCATAACAACCCCCAACATTCAGTGCCTCTAGGAGTCCGTTGGCTACCAGACACCAGATGGTGGGGGATGATACTCCGCCTTGCGCGCACCCTCTACTGACCATCCCGGTGACTTTGGTTGGGCCCAACTTGGCTTCCACCGTTCGACGGCTCAGCATGCTTCCAAGCCAGTCCACTAGTGGCTCAGGTACCCCATGCCTCCTTGCCTCCTCTCGAACGGTCTCCGTGGAGGTGCGGTTGAACGCCCCTTCCACATCCAAGAACGCCCCAACCGCAATTTCCCTTTCTCCAGCTGCTCCTCTATACGATAGACCGCCGAGTGTAAGGCAGTCTCTGTCGAGCAACCTGCCCTATAAGCGTGCTGGTTGGGGTGTAAGGGCCTGACTGTCAGCACTTCGTCCTGCAGGTATCTATCCACTAGCCTCTCCAATGTCTTAAAAACGAAGGAGGTCAGACTGATCGGCCGAAAGTCCTTAACAGTCGTGTGAGTAGGTTTCCCTGCTTTCGGAATAAAGACAATTCTTGCCCGTTTCCATGCGCGTGGCACGTGTGCTAGGGCAATACTGGCCCTAAAGACTTTAACCAGGTGTCCGATGAGTACCTCCATTCCTTCCTGCAGGAAGACCGGAAGCACCCCATCGGCCCCGGGAGCCTTAAAGGGTTTGAAGTTGCCTATGGCCCACCTGGTTCTCTCAGGTGTGACTATGTGAGCTGCCAGATCCCAGGCCGCCCTCCTCGGTACTAGGGCCCGGGGAGGTCTCGCCTGGGCCTCGACGCTCTGATTAAAATCCGGAAAGTTTGCTTCGAGGAGTAGCCGCAGGCATTCCTCCTCTGAAGCTGCATATTCTCCGGTGGGGAGTTGGATAGCTTCTAGCCAGACTTCCGGGTTTTTTGCGAGGATGCGATTCAGCCTAGCTGCGTCAGGGTACCTTTCAATACCCTCGCAGTAGTCCCTCCATCCTCTCTTCCTTTCTGCGTTGATACGAGATTTGTACAGCCTCTGGACCTCTTTGTGGGAGGCCCAGTCTTCCGGTCTTCGAGTATTTCGAGCTCTGTTAAAGGCTCGCCTCACCTCCCGTCGCAGGCTTTGGAGCTCCTCTGTCCACCAAGGGGTCTTCGAGGTCCCCCTTGGTTTGGTCATCGGACAGCTCCTCTGAAACGAGACGTCGATAGCCCTTACAAGCTCCTCCGCCCAGTATTCCAACCTCTCGGTTGTGGTGAAATCCGGTCTGAAGTCTCGGAGTTCATTCCCAAGGATAGCCCTGTAGGAGTCCCAGTCTGTTCTCCTCGGATTCCTAAAGGCCTTGGTCCCTGTACCTCCTTTCCTCCAGTTGAAGATAATATGCCTGTGGTCAGATAGTGAAGGTTCGGTAGAGACCCTCCAGTCTCCGACACAGCTGCTGATTTCCTCTGAACAAAGTGTCAGGTCTATAACCTCCCTCCTGACTGAGTTGCAGAAGGTCGGTTCCCTGCCCCTGTTCAAGATGCTTAGATCTGTGGAGACAAGGAACTGCAGGAGTGCTTCTCCCCTGCCGTTAATGTCAGAGCTCCCCCAAATGATGTGGTGTGCGTTTGCATCGCATCCCAGAATAAGGGGGAGTTTCCTTGACTCGCAAAACTCAATGAGTTGTTGTACTTCCCTTGGCGGCGGTTCATCTGTAGAGTCGTACGGAAAATAGCCTGAGGCCACCACCACTACCCTCTCAGATCCTTCCGCGTCTGGGAGTCTCGCCTTGACGACCGCTAGATCCCCGCTGCAGTGGCTGGGCATCAAAAAGACCTCCAGCCCCTTAGCCAGAATGCACGCCCTCGGAGCATTTTTAGCAGGGTCTCTATAGATTTTCCCCACTCCCCGTAGTCCCCGGCTAGCCCCGCGACCAACCATGGCTCTTGTATTAGGCAGATGCCTGTCTGCACCCCAGCCATGCGCCTGGCCAAGACCGCTGTGGCGCCTTTGCTGTGGTGCAGATTAATTTGGGTAAATGGTATCTCGTCCTTAGCCATTGCGCTTAAGACGGTCCTCCCTTACCCGACCCTTGCTGCTCCCGCGGTTCCCCTTCCGTAATCTTAACGGAGATCGGATTGAGCCCCCACTGCAGCTGGAATCTGCGCTCTCTAAGCGCATGCAGGGATGTCCTCGATAAGGTCACGAGCAGGAAGGTTCCGATGTCCGGCCCCTCCCTAGTCTCTGTGGCACTTACCCGCCATCCGTCAATGCCTACGCCGCGGTTTGTGCGCTCGAGTCTTTCCAGGACCGCGGCCGGATCCTGTCTAGGGCCAGGAATCCGGAACGAGGCCCTGATCGGCCTTCTAAGCGCACTCATCTCCACGACGCTCAGCTTTGCTCCTTCCCAAGGTTGTATCCGGGGATAATTTCCTCCAGCCATACCTTTGAGAAGTCGTCTTCGGCCACCACGATGATAGCCCCGCTTTTGACGAAGCAGCCGCTGAATTTCGGGCTCGGGCCAGACTCGATCTTTTCCATCTCTGTCTGGACCGCGTCGCTGACGTGTACTGCATGCTGTTGCAGCAGCTCCACGTCAGGATACCCTTCCGCAACGACCGCTCTTGTAAGCGGGTCCACCATCCTGGCGACCTCTATGCCGGCCTGCCGGTTCGGCTTTTTCCTGGCGATATCGGCATCAGGAGGGGTGTCCGCGGGACCCTTGCGCCGCTTGACGCCCGTGACCCCGGCCCGCCCTCCCGTGCCTCTGCCCTCATCGTTGGAGTAGCCGGCGGTTCGGTGTCCCGGTCCTGCCTGGCCAATGGCCCCGCTGTCCCGGTCCTCCCAACCGCCTTCAACTCCCGTTTTTGCTTCAGGAGCTTCCGCCTCTGAGCTCCAGAGAGTCTCTTATGCTTCAGGGCGAGTTGAAGCTCCTTCAGCTGATCTGTGATGGCATCGGCATCGGGGTTCTTCGATGAGTCCCCCTCCGCCGATGTCTCTGCATTTCTCTCTGCGTTCAGGACCTCCTCCATACGGTCCTGCCCACCCTGCCTCCGGGATGGTTGATTTGCTAATCCCCCATCCCCAGCCCCCGGCCAGAATCCGCCCGGGTTCTTCAAAGAGTCCCCGGTACCCTCCTTGCTGGGGTTCCTACTCGCGTCCGCGATCGCGTTTGGATTGTCCGTTGGCGGAGTTCCCGAGGGCCCTCCTGTTCCAGACAACCACTGGACAAGCGGGTTGAGTTCCTTGGACCTCGATCTCCGCTTACCCTTCTCACCCGGGAGTGGTTCCGCATTAGGTGTGCTAGGCGTTACCGCCCCGCTGCCCAGTACTTCGCCACTCCTTCCTCCCTCGCTCTGATTTTTTAAAAATGGTTCCATTTGAGTCCCACGAGTAGCTAGGGAAAACGTGGTCCGCTGCCGCAGAGCCCCGCGTGCGGCAGTAAGGCTAAATACTCGGGAAGGTCGCCTTGTGTTCCCGAGGCACCGTTAGAGACTACTCAGTACCCCGAGTAGCCAACCAGTCCGCTCAGCACGGTCCGCATTACACCTTCGGCTTAGGGGGTGGACTGCCTTTAGTCGCACATCCCGGCACGACCGACGCGGCATCGAGCTGTACAGGCTCTATCCCCCACCAAGGGGAACCTCCATACTCACCCCTGAGGGGTCACCCAATCATCCTGATCTTCCTACTACTATCTCATTCGTTCCCTGGCCCCCTCGTGAGTGTGCCAGGCCCCCATTCATTCTACATTCATGATCTTAACCCGTTTATAGGGAGATCCATTCATATGAGTACCGTTTATAGGTTATACTCCTCACACATGCGGCTTTTGCATCGGGGCAGCTATTCATTCATTCGTGACTATGTCCGTCCCCGGGGTGCCGATGATGTCCTACAAGCCCTCTCACCCGCCTGGGAAGGGGCCAAGGCCCTTGCCCAGACTTCGACAAGGTAGCAGCCCAGGAGAGGGATATATATATATATATATGCTAATACAAAACCAGACACGAACAGTGCAATAATGGAAGTAACTTCAGATATATACAAATATATCAAAGATAACAAGAACCATATCTTCATTGGTTACCAGATTTGCAAGGCGTTTGGTATCATCAATACATAGCCTTGCAATAAATGCTCAAGATTTGGACACAGCAATAGAAAATGCAAGAATGAAGACAAGTGTTTCAAGTGTAATGGGGATCACATAGCCACAAAGTGTACAAGTACAATAAATAAATGTCGTAACTGTATTTACAGTAACGAGAAATTTAAAACCAATTATAAAACCAGCCATTGTGCAATTGACAGTGAATTGTGTGAAATGTTAAAAACAAAAATTAAAAAATACATTGAAATGACTGGTTACCCTGTGCAGCCTACTTTCTCAAGATACTTCGGTAAGGTAGAACGCAAATTATCAGCAAAAGATAACGCCAGGAAGACTAAGAACGGCAAGCAGCGAATCTACAAGCTTACAGCGCTCATACGTTTCAGTCATCTAAGTAACACAAGATGCGCCTACTTCAAAATAATATGGAGAATAACTGTAATATTATTGAAGACTTAGAGAATGAAATAATTAACACTGACTATAATTGCGATGATATTAATGCAATCAATAGTTGCATTGCTTCTGAAAATGAAGTAATTCTTAACGTAAACATAAGAAGTTTAAATGCCAACTTTATATAAACTATTAGTATTTTTCAGAAGTCTAATTATAAAATCATACATTATTATTTGCACTGTAACTTGGAACCTTGAGCATTTCGAATATTTTAATATACCAGGTTACAAAATGTTCTACAACAATAGTAAAATTAATATTTCGGATGACCTGGTGATTTATGTGAGCGATTACATAACGGAGATGACAGAAGTATTGATCTTTAATAAACTCAATAATTAATTCAAAAATCGTTATTGAAAATAACAAAGAAATAATGTTATCCGCATTATATAGATCGCACGATATTAGTAAATCTGAATTTCTATTATGCCTCAAAAATTTGATAAATAATAACAGCTAATATAAAAATAATCTCATCATAGGGGACTTTAACTTTGACATTCCAAACATGATTCATTCAACCAAGAATTCTTGCATATTTTATTAGAACATGGTTACTGCCCAGGCTTTCGGAACATTACCAGACCATCTGATTGTAACAACATTTCAGGAAAATGCATAGACAATATTTTTATTAAACTACATAAAATTAACTATAAAACTTTCACTTTGAAAATTCCGCTTAATGATCATTTTCCTATTTTCATCTCTATAAATAAGATCAGAGCAATAAAAAAAAACCGCTGCCAATTCATTGGCACGTAGCTTCCTCAAACATAATTTATTGAACCCTTTAATTAATTTTTACTTCTAATATTTAAAATTTAATACTTGTGCGGTTCTTGTACGGTTAGACTAACAAGGAGAGGGACATGGGTTCGCATTCAGCTTAAACTGTGGTATATGTTTTTGGATATACAAATATGAAGAAAGCTGCAATATTAGACCCTACCGTTAAAAAAAACTAAAATTCTTGTAACTTTTAGCTTTATTTTGAAGAACGTGTTGAAAAAACCTTCTCTAAAAATGGCAACTATTAAACTTTAGAGAGTCTTAAATATAATTTCAAGTAGAGAAAATAAAACTAGAGAAACGTGCTTTCATATGCGTTTTTAAAGAATAAAAGATATTGATTCCTTCCAAAGTTATAAAAGTTTGAAATGATCATCGAAAGTGCTCCTGTTTTGCGCTTGTTATAGTGCGACAATTAAAACGCAAATTTTTTCTAAAATGTTTTGTATCTAAAAAAACCAATGAAGATAATCTCTTGAAATTTGAACAACATATAGTCTTCAATGAGTGTAATAAGTGGTTAAAATTTCAAGTTGATAAATCAAGTATTCTCTTACGAAACACCATTCGAAAATTAAAAAAAAAAATTTTTTAACTTCAAATATCTTTTTTCGTAATGGACCGATTTTCTTGGGCAACGAACTCGATCTGAAGATATATAAAAGCTATATCTGTGCCAAATTTCAGGACGATAGAGTAATTTTTGCTCTAGTTATCGTGCAACAGCAAAAACGCAAATTTTTTCTAAAATAATTTTTTTCTAAAAAACAAATGAAGATAATCAGCTGAAATTTTAACCAAATATAGTCTTCTAAAAATGTAATAAGTGGTTAAAATTTTAAGTCGATAAATCAAGTATTCTTTGAGAAAACACGATTAGAAAATTTTTTAAAAAAATTTTTAACCACAAATATTTTTTACGTAATGGACCGATTTTTTGGGCAATGAACTCGACCTGAAGATATATAAAAGCTACATCTGTGCCAAATTTTAGGACGATTGGACAATTTTTGCTCTAGTTATCGTGCGACAACGAAAACGAAAATTTTTTCGGAAATTATTCTTTTCTAAAAAACAAATGAAGATAATCTCTTGAAATTTTAACCAAATATAGTCTTCAATTAGTGTAATAACTAGTTAAAATTTCAAGTCGAAAAATAAAATATTTTTTGAGAAAATAATTTATGAAATATAAAAAAGTTATCCTTAGTAACAAATGACAGAGTGAAGATATTTTAAATTTTAAAAAAGGAAAATATAGTTAATTTATGTTCCTTTCAAGAAAAGTTTATTATATTATGTAATAATGGCTGTAAGATATGAAAAAATCAAAAAAACTCAAAATTCACAATTCATTTTTGGAAAATAATTTTTCTCCAAAAAAGAAATGAAGATAATCTCTTGAAATGTGAACCACATATAGTCTTCAATTAGTGTAATAACTAGTTATTTATTTCAAGTCAATAAATAAATAATTTTTTGAGAAATTAATTTATGAAATATAAAAAAATTTTCCTTAATAATAAATGACAAAGTGAAGATATTTTAAATTTAAAAAAAAAATATAGGTAATTTAAATACCTTTCAAGAAAAATTTATTATATTATGTAATAATGGCTGTAAAATATGAAAAAATCAAAAAAACTCAAAATTCAAAATTGTTTTTTGGTTATAAAACAAAAGAAAATCAATAAAAACTCAGATCCAACAGGGTACCTTTCTTTTCCCGCGAAAGGAAGAGGATAAGCTTTACCCGACGAAAATCGGTCGATTCCTTTTGTAGATATGGAGAGTTTACACAACACACACACACACACACAGACACACACACACACACACACACACACACACACACACACACACACATACACACACACACCCGTGTCGAGTTGCTAGTCTCGCATCAGGCGCCTCCCCAGGTGGCGGATAGGGGAAAGCTCGTCAGATATGAAGGGCACCGGGGAAATAAAATACCCGGGGTGGACCAAAACTGGCTAGGGGAAGGCACCCCAAATAACAAACCAACCATGGACGTAGTGAATGAGAGATACGCATTACCCCAAGTGGGTGCCCTCAATGGAGGGGTTAATCCCACCACCGATTCCGATCGGGTGAAAGCTCCGGTGGTTGGTGCAGGCTCCACGGATTTTGGGGGGAGCCACATACACTATACCAGGAATGAGATGGAAGAAGAAGACGAAGTAAGCCAGGATAGCGCAGATGCAGCTGCCTTGCGAACCCTACAAACAAAGGTAGAGGCTCTGGTGGACTTTATTCTAGATAAAAAGAACATTCACAATGAGCTCAAGTCAATGGCGAAGACTACCCAAAGAGCCTTAAAAGAATTCGTCAAAAGTCGAAAAAGTCATGAGTCTGGACAAGCTACCAGATCTACCAAGGACGGAACAAGCCAAACGTCACCGCTCTTTCGGAAAGGGAAGGCGTCGGTAGTACACACCGAACGTAACCGCCCCTCACCGCCACCAGAGCCAAATGAAAAGAAGGCGAAGATACGTGCTTCCTCACAGATACCTGCAAAAAAACCGGAAGCTCAGATAGGACAGACCGACTGGGCAACCGTCGTAAGTAAAGGAACACGCAGAAGATATGAGAGACTCAAGACTGACGGCAAGGAGAAAGTAGTGCAGGCACATACCACGGTTAGGCGGAGGCCAGCTCGATCTGATGCCTTCAAAATAAGAAGGTGCGGTGAGACCACCTACGCCGACATCCTAGGAACTCTCAAAGGGGCACCTGAGTTGAAGGCACTGCAAGAAAGGGTCACGCGCATCAGGCGCACCAAGGCAGGAGAGTTGCTTTTGGAGCTAGACAAACCAAACATCGTGTCGCATGAACTGCAGACATTGGTCTCGTCTACCCTTGCAGGGTCAGCGATAGTACAAACGTTGTCCCATAAGGAGACAATCGAAATCAAAGATTTGGACGAGACAACAACAGCAGAAGAGGTAACACAGGCGATCACTTCAATTATCGGCCCCGAAATGATGACCGCTGGGGATGTTAGACTCCGGGCGTCTTACAGTGGCACTCAAGCAGCCAGCGTTATGCTACCTGTAGCAATGACAGAAAAGCTGCTGGAAACTAGAAAAATCAGAATAGGATGGGTCAATTGCCGGGTCCGATTACGTGAAACAGTGACGCGTTGCTTCAAGTGCCATGAAATCGGACACCTGGCACGGAATTGTGAGAGTGTAATTGATCGGTCGTCCCTGTGCTTCAAGTGTAAAACCGAGGGTCACAAGGCAGTGAACTGCCCGACCAACAACGAGCAGGTAACGATGGAGGTCGTAACAACAAACAACGATGGCTAATGTGCTTCAAATCAACATGAACCACTGTGCAGTTGCCCCAATTGATCCGAGAGGAGAAGGCGGACATAGTAATCATCAGTGAGCAGTACAGGGACAAAAATGAACCAAACTGGGTAAGGGATCGTGCCAGCACGGCGGCCATCTGGGTATGCGGAGAACTCCACATATCCAAAAAAATGGACGTCCTTCAGCCCAAATTCACCTGGGTTGAAGTATCCGGTATAAGATTATACAGCTTCTACCTACCACCCAGCGACTCAATAGAAGAGTTCGAAAGATCCCTAGATGCTATCGTCACTAGCGTTAGAACCTCCACGCTGCCAGTCGTAATCGGGGGGACTTTAACGCTTGGGCAATTGAGTGGGGAAGCAAGAAAACGAACAACCGCGGCCACGCACTGCTTAAGACCTTCGCGATATTAGAGCTAGAGATTGCTAACATAGGGACAAAGCCGACCTACACTAAAGGACGAAAGTCTTCCATAGTAGATCTGACCTTTGTCGACCCCAGATTAAGTCGGGAAGGCTCATACTGGCAAGTCAGTGATCGGTACACTGGCAGCGATCACCGAGCTCTCACATACCAGCTCCACCCGACAGGCAAAAGAGCGAATATGACCCGGATGCCGAAGAAAGAGAAATGGGCACCAGCTACTTTCGACAGGGAAGCTTTTCTCTGCTTTTTGGAAGGAGCATCTGTCGAAGGAACAGCTGAGGTTAGGGCTCAAAGCCTCTCGGAGACCATCACAGCGGCATGCGATGCCTCGATGTCCACAAGGACGAACCACCAGGGACGCTTACCAGTCTACTGGTGGAACAAGGAGATTGCAGTAATACGTAAAGAGTGTCTTCGTGCTAGGAGGCTGCACCAAAGAGCAGTCCGTGGACCGCTGTATGATCAATTAACAACTAGATATGAGCAAAAGAGGAAAGAGCTGAAAATTGCCATCAAGACAGCCAAAAGAAAGTGTTGGCAGGACTTCTGCGAGGAAGTGGACAGTGACCCGTGGGGACGGCCGTACAAAACGGTCATAAATAAAATCAATCCCAGAGGCACCAATGCTCCCTCCTGTCCAACCTTTCTTGATAGAGTAGTCCAAAATTTATTCCCACAACACCAGGAACGGCAACATGGCACTGGTCTAACGGGAAGAATCGGTATAGCCGAGCCAACAGCAGTCACCGAATTAGAAGTGAAGATAGCGGCCAAAAAGATTGCCATAAGAAAGGCCCCAGGACTGGACGGCGTTCCTGGTTTAGCTATAAAGACTGCAGCTCTAGAAGTTCCATGCATATTCAAGGACACTTTCAATGCATGCCTAAGTGAAGGAATATTCCCGACACAGTGGAAGATACAGAGGTTGGTACTCCTTCCTAAGGGAAATAAACCCCCGGATGAACCATCCGCGTATCGACCACTCTGCATGTTGGAGATAGTCGGAAAATTGTTTGAACGTATCATATCCGTCAGACTGGAGGCAGCTATACAAAAGATCGGCGGCTTGTCTGATAACCAATTCGGCTTTAGAAAGGGTCGATCAACGATCGATGCTATCGATAGGGTGGTGTCAGTAGCTGAGAACGCTGTTAGTGGTAGCCGGTGCACAAAACGCATGTGTGCTATAATTGGTTTAGATGTACGGAACGCGTTTAACACGGCCAGGTGGGATAGAATCATGCTCGCATTGGAAGACCTAAGCGTGCCACTGTACCTTCGAAGAGTAATCTCGAGTTACCTAACTGACCGCACGCTTCTCTATGATACCAACGACGGTATGCATTCTTATAAGATCACAGGAGGCGTGCGACAGGGCGCTGTACTAGGATCCCCAATCTGGAACATCATGTACGACGGATTGCTTAGGCAACTGCTCCCACATGGGGTGTCGATAGTAGCTTACGCAGATGATATTGCTCTCATTATCGTTGGGAAAACCATCGAAGATGTGCAATACCTCGGAGATACGGCAATCGAGGTAGTAGAAGATTGGCTGAGCGACCATGGACTCAGTCTTGCTGCCGAAAAGACCGAGGCAGTGCTCATTGCCAGAACAAAAAAGAGAGTCTACGCCACTTTCACGGTCAACGACGAGAAGATCAAGACAGGGGACACCATGAAGTACCTAGGAGTTACAATAGATGCGCGGATGTCGTTCAAAAACCACCTTAGGAACGCAGGATTAAAGGCATCAAAAGTGGCTCGAGCACTCGCAAGCATCATGCCAAACATAGGAGGGCCGAAGCAGCCACGACGGTTGCTTCTTTCATCGGTGGTTTATTCCGTGATTCTATACGGAGCCCCCATCTGGGCTAATGCTATACGTAGTAACCCAAGCTATGGTGCAGCTTGCCGAAGAGCCTGCAGGACAATCGTGCTGAGAGTGGCTTGCGCCTACCGTACCGTGTCAGACATCGCTCTCTCGGTAGTCACCGGACTGCCACCCTTGGACCTAATGGCATGTGAGAGAGCTGAGGTGTATTGTGGAGGAGTGATAAAAGAAGAGGGCGAACTTGATCAGGGACCACGTCAAAACCGATGGTCCAGGAAGACTATGGAAGAGTGGCAGCGCCGATGGGATATAGCAGATAAAGGTCGGTAGACCCATCGCATTATTCCATGTGTCGTGGAGTGGACGGAGAGGAGACACGGACTCGTGACCTTTCATCTCACCCAGGTACTAACTGGGCATGGCTGCTTTCGCAGCTACCTGAAGAGAATTGGAGTGTACGAAAGCGCGGAGTGCCCAATATGTCCTGAAAGTGATGAGGATGTTGGACACGCTTTGTTCGTATGCCCCAGGTTTCGGGAAGACAGAGAAAGGTTTCAGGCCTTATGGGAAGGCCCCCTAACTCCCGAGGGCATCGGGAGATGCTTACTCTCTTCACAGAGAGGATGGGATGCTGTGATTGGTCTCGTCATCGAGGTGGTGGACAGATTGAACTCCATAAGGCGAGAAGAAGAAAGAAGAGAAAACCGTCTCACAGCGGACCAGGCGGGGTAGAGGGCCGTAGAGGCTGCGACTGCCCTCCGCGAAGTAATGCCTAACGGCGGTTTCCGCGGTGGGAATTACAGTCGGGGGAGGCCCTGCTATAGAACAACAGCAGGGGGTTTTAGTAGGTATTGCCAGAAATGGTCGAGTCCTACATAACATCTCGTATGCGTAAATGGATTTTTCCTAACCTCCTCCTCCTCCTCCTCCTAAAAAAAAAAAAAAAAACACACACACACACACACACAACACACAAGACTCAATGGAAGGGAGATGACCCTCAAAGATGCGCAGTGATTCGGTCGATGCTCGTGGTTTTACAATAGTTATAATGGGGCCCGAACTCCGGTTCGATCTCTGGAGAGAGAGAGACCTCCCAAACTACAAGGACTATTCAGCGGTCGCGGATTCGTCACGTGGCGCTGTTTGAAATATGCATGTATATATATTGTATTATCCTCTTAAGACGCGTCGCACAAAAATAACGGGAAAATTATATTTTCGATTAGGGCGCACACACTTCCCTGGGGTATGGCACGATGGGTTATACTTAATCGCTAATACTTAATAGTAACTAAAACTACCGCAGACGATCGATCTAGGAATCACGTATCGCTATTCACAAAACAGTTAAAATATGTAATCGGGAGACAGAGAATTCTTCGTTGTTTTGAGAGAAAAAGGAGCTCGCCCCTTTTACATGATATTGATTCCCCAACTACACGATTTTTATTAACAATATTTCGCCGTATAACATATAAAAATTGACAAAGATGACAAAAACCAGAAAAGTGTAAACCCAAATTATTTATTTCTTTTTAGATTATTGCTTATTCTAAAATAGCGTCGAAGAAAAGAAAGTATTTCCTTTTGGTAAATCTCGTCAAACCTAAATTTGCAAAGCGTCAATTTCGGATACTTCCAAAAGGGTTAATATTAATTTGACTTGCGAATCCAACTTAATACTTAAATGCTAAGGAAAAATGGAAAACCAAAATTTTTCCCCCCTAAACTTACTGTTAGAATTTTATGCAATTTTCGGATTATAGAATGATTAATCCCGCTGAATTATACAATAGCATGCATGTATTTTTACATTAATAGTAACGCAAAATGCAAAAATTAGGAGTATATCTACGTATATCTTAAGATATGAATATGCACGCACACATACGTATAAAAAATATATATATATAAATATCTCAAAAGGTAATTATATATATATATATATATATATATATATATATATATAATATTTTTTTTTTTTTTCACCTATTATTTTAACAGTAACGAATTATTTATTTTGGCTCGAACTTATAGAAACTATATATATTCATATGTTAAGATATACCTACACGTATATGTCTACTCCTATCGACCCGTAACAATATGCGCCTAATAATGATGGCTATATATATATAATATTAAGACAATTATGATTCTTATAGTGCTATAATATAGTAAATGATACATTTGAATTTCTACTTTTGTTATCCCTTCGTTTTTTTTGTGTGATTATAGGTCTTTCCCCTCAATTTCCAAAAATGCAATTGCTTAGTGCCTGATATTGATTCTCGATATTCTCGAGATTTGCTGATTTGGATTTCATATATTTCTCTCGCTTATATTTCTGTCTACTTCTGTATAATTTCACACTTTCACAAAATCGTTATATTTATAATATTAATTCAACACTTCTAGTCCTATACGCTGTATTTATTATTTTTTCTTTGTATTATATTATTATTTATACTTAGACAAAGTATTTGGCTTCGCACTTATGCGAGCATCGGATACCGTATGTACTCTTCGCTTTTCGAATCGACTCGCACTGCCGCGCGGCTGAAGTTAAGCGCCAATGTATGGCTTCCCCTGCGCGTCCTTCTGTCTCGCACTCGTGTGCTCAGGAGTGTCGGTAACCGGCCTGCGCCTGGTAGCTGCTGCCCCCGGTGAAGTTACGGCCGCATCAAGCGGTTTTTCAAACACGTGCAGCGCTAGCTGTTGCTGCGTGGTCAGCATCGCACGAGCAGCTCGGCTACCTCCCCCACGAGCACGACCAGAGAAGGGTGTTACATTTCTTAAATGATATGCTCGAAAGAATGCGCTACTTACGTAGTCGGAAACGCTCACAAGGAACGCATTCCACACACACACACAGACACACAAACACACACACACACACTCACGCACGCACGCACACACTGTAACGGGGTGAATTTAAAAGAGGGTATTAATCCCTCTCTGGGATGCGCGAGGTAATATACGGGCGTCTACTACGCCCAGAGCAGCGCGCCGTTGTAGACGGACCCGTAGGCCGGCCGGAGCGCGTTGGCGCAGGCTCCGAACAAGCGCGCCCGGCTTTCACTGTAGAAAGCTTAGGCCGCTTTCTACTAGAACTGGCGCTCCGCTCTGCCGCTGCTACCAACTTCGGCGCACGAATCACCGGCGGCTAGCTATGTACTAGCCTTGCCTACACTCGCCGGTGTTCCCGTACAACGCCGCTCAGGTTAACCTGAGCGACTTTAACTTACAATTTCCCCGTCAACGTTGCTCCTCTAGGAGGTGATGCCTCCGACTAGCTGCAGCTGCTAAAAGGTAGAGGGCGGTATTCGGGGAGGTAGGGAACGGTTACTCGCAAAATCAAGGACTCGACACTAACGAAGTAAAAGTAAAATAAAGAAGGGTTTATTAAACCAAAAGGGTCGCGCTAAGGGTCGCGAAGCCCGAACATCACCTACAAAATCTAACGCGCAGGCCGAGACTTACGCGGAGCCGGCCGGTCGCACGGCCGGCGTCACCGCGCCGCGAGACGCCACAAAATGGCCGCCGCACGCTCGTACACGAGGCCGCTCGCGTCTACGCAAGCGGCGTCGAATAGCCGCGAAACACTCACTCACGAAGCCGCTCGCACGCAACACCTACGTGGCAAGTATACAAGGAAGCGCAACACTTACTTTCGAGCTGGCCAGCTCGCGCACGGAGATCCTCTCTCTCTCTCTCTCGCTCTTGCCTCCTCGCTTCGAGGCGTCGGGCCTCGTGGTCGCTCGAGCCTCGGCTGTCGCTGTCTCTCCCTCTCGTTCTCTCTCTTTCACTCTCTTCTCCTGGCCGGCGGCGGTCCTGCAGCCAGGCGTTGCACTGGTGGCTGGCTGGCGTCGAGAAGGCGCGGGGGCACGGGGCACTCTCGATTGGCGCGGCACTGGCGGGGCACGTGCGCACTTGTTGCGCGTCAGGATCAGACTGATGAAAATGGCCGCGGCGTCGCTTCAGCGGCGCGTCGGCGTCTTCTTCTTCTTCTCGCTCCGCCTCTCGCGCGTCCCGCTTGGCACGCGGCGAGTCGCTATACGTGCAAGCGCGCGAAATTCAAATCTCGTTGCGCTGTATACGCGACCACCTTTACTTTTATTCATGCGCCCGTTACAACACACACACACACACAACGCACACACATCCACGAAAACAAAAATTATCAAAATCAACTAATATACACATATATCGCCTTAAAACATCTTTTTGAACATTTCTTTTTTCGAAATTTTTTTCTCCGTTACAAAGATTCCTCTGTGAGGAAGTAATAGTGAATCAATTAATCGTATAAATTATAAGAAGCTCATGACTACAGCAGGCTTAATTATTTGGTCGAAACCGACTTTAATCAATGACCCAAATATAGCACTAAATAACCTAATTAGTGAAATAAAAATATGTCTTAACAAAGCTCACTTTTCAAAAAAAGATTGCAAAACAAATATTTTGTATCGAAGAAAAATTGGATAATTTCCGCAATAATGTAATCTTGCAGTACCAAAGAAAAACTTTATAAATTATGGAAAAAAAGATCCAAATAATTCTAATAAAAAAGAGAATTATAAAAAATTTAGCTCAAAGTTAAAGAGTATTATAAATAAAGCCAAAGAGTCTTATGACAAAAAACAAATAAAGGCAGCGATGAAAAATCCAAAGAAATTATGTAATGTACTAAACCAGAACTCGGGAAAAATTAAAAAAAAATGTAAACATTAATTATATAATAGATAATAGCGAGAAAATAACGGATTTACAAAGATTGCGGAACACATGAACAAATTTTTTTGCGAAATTGGCAAAAAATTAAGCGATAAAATAGTGCCTCCAAGAGATGAGAAAATAAAGCTCCCACCCATGAACAGTAATAGTATATTGTGTGCCAAGGGCGTAAAGTGAGTTTTTTTACACCGAGTGTAAAAAAACTCGTCTTCGGTTCGCAAACGCACTCGCCTTCGACTCGTGCTAGCTCACCTTCGACTCGTACTGCAACCACACGAGGTCAAAAAATCCACTTAGCCCTTGGTACACACCATATTTTTTGTAATGCAAGTATGGATTTTCCCTTTTTTTTGTTCTAATGTACTAAAATCGACAGCGGGCGAATTTCATTTTTTACCGTTCGCTACGGTGAGCAGCGGGCGTTTGTCAGTTTTTACCGCCCGCCCGCAGCGGGCGCTTTTCATTTTTTACCGCCCGCTACGGCGAGCAGCGGGCGCTTTTCAGTTTTTACCGCCTGCTGGTTGGCAAGCGGTCGTTTTCGGCTTTATTAATAGGTTCGAAAAACGCGAAAATCGTGCTTGCGGTACAAAAAAGTATTTTCCATTGGTAGTGCGTAAGTAAATTTGTAAGTCGTCCGCATAGAAAATATGTTTAATAGTATCACCTTCAAGTACGTCTCGTAAGTCATTAACGTAAAGAGAGAAAAGCAAAGGGCTCATAACAGAACCATGTTGGGACTCCCAGGTTTGCATCAAACCGACCGAAATTGCCACTTTTATTAGAAATGATCATTTGGGGGCGTCCTTGTAAGTACGATTTGATCCACAAGAATGCTGACCTAGAGAATCCTAGCCGACTGAGTTTACGCACTAGTTTTGCAGTGAGATGGTATTAAAGGCTTTGCTAAAGTCAAATAGTAACAGTAGCGTCAGTCTTCGGTTGTCAATGCCTAAACGAATCTCATCAGTCAGCTTGAGAAGTGCCATCTGAGTGCTGTGGTGCGAGAGAGAGAGATTAGATTTAGATTAAATCAGATTTATTAATTCCTTGGGGTGTGGCCCCGTCTGGCACTTAAGGAAATACAAGTAAAGGGTACAGCTTAAAACTAAGTAACAAGAATAGCGGTAAAGATATAAACGAAACAAAGACAAAAATTTGCTATTCCAATAAACAATAGCAATATAAACAATATGAAAAATAAAAAAGTACAAAATAATAAAGGTTATAGACAGCAATAAGTAAAAGCGCACGCAAGAGACTGTTCTGTGGGCACATGGTCGAACGCAGGGTTACAGGCAGGGACGAGGAATAGAGAAGCTAGAGGCAAGCGCGTATGGCGTATGATGCTTCGCTATAGAGTAAGCCAGACAGGAGCCCCTCGTCGCAAACCCGCTTGGCCCAGTCCGCAAGGTTACGTGGAATAGCTCCGAGCGCTCCATGGCTTCCAAGGCGAACGTGTGTTTAAAGGCCTCAGTGCGCCGACGCGGGGTGACGAATGCTTGCGATGGGTTTCGCTCGGAGAGCCGGATGGTGAGGTCAGTGAACTGATGGCACATGAAACGACGACAAGGTAGCTAGGGTGCCCGTTTGCCACTACCGCAAAAGCCTGGAGGCAAATAAACTATTCGCGATTCCTCAACGCAGACAGCCAACCCAGGTCAAGCCTTACCGGGATGACGTGAGCACGGTGGGCGAGGTTTCCCTCTACAAAGCGGATGCAGGAAAGATCAGCATTTCGTTGAGCTGTTTTCTCATTTGCCTCGACAGAGCGCGGCGATAGAAACGGAGAGAGAAGAGAGAGAATAAAATCCTACGCGATACATCCTTTGCATGTGCCTGCTAATCCAGTGTGTGGGTGGAGGTGATACCAAAGCTCTTTGCTTCTGTGACGTACGGTAGCGCGTGGCTGTCAGTGCAGGCGGGAAGTAGGTGCTGATGATCAAACGCAGTGACGAAGAACTTTTTGCCCAAAATCATAACCTTGGTCTTAGCGTGGTTGAGGAGAAGGCCGTTGGTCCTAGCCCAATCAGTAACCGCTTGAGCTTCACAGGTCATCTGAGCAATCGCCTGGCGGATGTTCCTCGGGAAAAAGTAGTGGTAGATTTGAGTGTCATCAGCGAATATCACGATTTTTGCGAATTTTAAGGCCGAAGGGAGATCATTTATGAAAATAGCCAAAAGTAATGGGCCGAGGACATTGCCCTGAGGAATTCCCGAGGGAACTTGAAGCCAATCCGAAATTTTGCCATCCATATTGATAACGGTTTGTAGCCGATCGTCAAGGTATGAAAAAAAACATCTCAGGACTTCGAGACATTGATGACTCTGAGTTTCGCTAGCAAGAGTGCGCCCGGGATGGAGTCGAACGATTTCGAGAAACCGAAAAGGATCAAGATGGTTAGCATCTTTTTGTCGATCGCTTGGCGAATGTCGTCAAAGACACCAAGAAGGGCTGTCTAGGTGCTGTGACCATGCCGAAAGCCGGCTTATCGTGGATGGAGGATGCCATTTACTTCAAGGAAACCTCGAAGGTGGTTGTAAAGAAGTCTCTCGAGAATTTTTGAGCAGTCGGCAGTTGTGCGATGGGCTGTGTATCGGATGGTTGTGTCAAAGATTTGGACTTAGCAAGGGGACGGATGAGAGCTTTTTTCCAGCTCTGCGGGAATATTACATGGACAAGCGAGGAGTTGCAGAGTTTGCTGAGTGGGCCTATACTTGCGGAAGCGGCTAGTTTCAGCATTAGCATAGACAAGCCATCTCAGCCTGAGGCTTTTGAGGAAGAGTTCTTGATGGCATCCGCTAAATCACGCTCTGAGATTGACCGGAGGTGGAAGTAACCGGTGATGTAGGGGTTGAGAGAGCGAGCCGCCATGGACCCAAAGTCACGCTGGTTGACCGTAGGTGCAGTGATGTGGAGGTTGCGTAGCTCGCGCCATTTGGCCTCAGCGCTCGGCGCATCTGATAGGAGAGTCGCGATGTGGCGGTGTTTTGCTGTGTCGAGAGCAATAAAGGCTTCGGCGCGCAGCAGGTGAAAACAGGCGAGGTCGTCCGTCGAGCCCGAGGTACGCGCGTTCTTGAAGGCGCGATCCCTCGCGTTCATCAGCGCTCTGATCTTGGGGAGACCCATGTCTTACGGCGAGTGGATAGCGTTACGCGACGGTGGGAGGCCGTTTCGTTGAAAGCCGCAGTGATAAAGGTGGTGAGCGCATGCTCGATAGAGTCGACGTTAGCGGTGCACGGGCCTAAAACGATTTCAGAGGTGGGTACTGTTGCAATGAAGGAGAGAAGTGGGTGTAACAGTCCCAAATGAGTGGGGATAATTATTTATAATTATCATGAATATCATTTTTTATGTAAGTGGTCCAAGGTACAAGGTATTGATAATGGTAGGTCAATAAATTTTGTAATATTATTTTTTAGAGTAAGAAAATACATAATTTATTCATTAAATGTTGAATTACGTGTTAACAATTTCAGTAAGAAAATGATTTTGTACTTCTCCTCCATCTAACTAATCATGCTCATTAAATAAATCGAGGCCATGATTTTGTGAGTTTGAGAATTTTTTTACTATAGTTCTCGAGTCTCCGTAGTGTATTATTTGATAACGCTATATAGCACTGGGAGTATCTTTTTATGATTGTTATAGACTACGCCATCTAGAGAGTAATATACAAACTATAATCTTAATGTATGAAGGAATCATTCTATTTAGGTTAATTTCGTTCTGTATAATTTAGGATCTTTACATTGGAAAGGCGAGTGCGATTTGAGTAAAGATATGTGATGGGTGAGGCTTAGGTGTAGCGCGTCTGGTCTGATGTTCTTAAAGCTGTGGGTGAAAATTGATTTGGCGACCGATGTAGGCTTCTTATGTGGGAGAGAGATACAGAAAAATCGTGTCTTGCAATGAACGGGGCTGGTGGCTTGCGATACGCAGCAACCGGCTCGGCACTCTTAACAATAGAAAGGTCGTGCCATGTGTGCGAGTCGCGGTGGAGCTGGTGGTTTGTGGGATCTGAGGGAACGAGGAAGAGGGAGTGGGAGTTAAGGAGGTTCTGGAGGCAGATACCAGGAGGGGAGTTAGGAGCGGCTATGTTCATGTTGAGGTTACCTGTGACTATAACTGAGTTGAAGTGGGGTAGGTGGTGGAGAGGCAGTTGAAAAAATGGTGGGATAAGCAGCATGAAGTCTGCGATAAATGACGTTAAACAGCAATTTAGTGTGGACAATGTTTGTTTCGATAATAAGGAATTCCGGGGTATTGTCAGACACTGTATCAGAGCTGGCTAAGATATTAACGGAATAACGGTCACGAACATAAACGCCGGCGCCACCACCGCTCATATCTTCTCGATCGATGTGGAAAAAGTTGAAACCGTCGAGGCTGAGATGCGACTCGCTAGCATCAAGGACTAGCTTAGTCTTCGAAATTGCGATGGCATCAAAATAGGACTCAGCAATCTCGGCCTCGAGGAGAGCGAAATGAGACGGGTACAGGCCGTTTACATTCATGTGGCCGGCAGCAAACGGATCTGGGCGCGCATAGGTGTTTGTGCGGATAGGGCGACGTCATGCTGACGTGCTGAGCAGGCCATCGTGGTCGGACGCGCGACAACTAGAGATGAGCGGCGCAGTTTTGGAAGGGACTTTGAGACGTCCATAGTGCGTTTTAGAAAGGTATAAACTGGACCCGGTCAGAGCACGGTCACCGAGAGCTTAGTATCGCCGCCAGTTTCAATGATAGCTTGGCAGTCAATGTTACGTAAGCCCGGGGTTTTCTTCAGAATGTCGTCTCTAGTGGATGGGCAGGCGAGCGTCAGCACGAGTGCGTGAGAGAGAGAGAGAGAGAGAGAGAGAGAGAGAGAGAGAGAGAGAGAGAGAGAGAGAGAGAGAGAGAGATAGATAGATAGATAGATAGATAGATACGATTTATTTGCCTTCGCGGCAAAATAATTAATACAGAATTTATACAGTGTATAACTTAAAATAAAATACAGTAAAATAAGATATAATAAAAATATATAAAAATAAAAGTAATACAACCTGATACAAATATATAAATTATACATAAAAATATGTTTGTCTACGAGGACCTTCAATTACGATAAAAAAATAATAAAAAAATAATAAAAAAGAACCATATGATAAAATAAAAATAAAATACATAAAAATCATTAAAAATCACGAGGACCCTTCATTAAGACAAAATAAATAAATAAAACTAGAGAAAATATCACAGCTGGTACTATACGCTAAAAGGAAAATAATTACAGTTATACATTAACCATTTCATAAAATATCACAGTAAGGTATCACAGCCGCTTAGTCAAAAAATCACAGATCAAAGTTAATCCGCAGTCTAATACTAAACTAGATAAAGGTCCCCGCACTGGCAGCTCTAAGCATCCTTATAGAGAGGCTAGGCGTCGAGATCAAGCAGGTGTTGGCGCACAGCCCTCTTGAATGCTGAAAGTGATGGAAGGCAGCGCAGGGAGGGGGAGGGAGTTCCAAAAGCGGGCACCCTGAGCCAGAAACGCTCTATCACCCGTCTTATAGTTCAAGGCAGGAAAGCAAGCTCCGGCTGCACTCCCCTGCTTGTTGGCCTAGGCTTGTGCACCGTAAAAAAGGCAGCCAAGTAACTGGGCTCACGCATCCGAATTATTTTATATAGTAGCAGGGCTGCGAAGTAGAATCTGCGTGAGTCCATACGGAGCCAGCCCAGACGTCTCAAGTAGGGGTGATATGCTCATCCCTCCTAGCCCCAGTAACGTACCTCACACATGAATTGCTCAATCTTTGCACTCTCGCTCGCTGTTCGTCAGACGCGTCCAAGTAGACCACCGTACAGTAGTCAAGGTGGGGTTGAACTAGGGACTCGACTAATCTTTTGCGGAGAATCTCGGTGGTACACGCCCTAATAAACCGCAAACTGTATAGGGCTTTATTGACTTTCTTTGTGAGTTGGTCAATGTGCGGTTTCCATGTTAATTTACTATCCAGTGTAACACCGAGACTCGCAACTTCGCTACTGAAGGGGATGCGTTCTCCAGGCCGCACACCAATACCTGGCAGATCTAATGAGTTTATATGATTAACTCCTACCCTGGAGCCGAATACAATGGCTTTGGTCTTACCAGCATTGAGGTGCAGGCCCGAGTTCGCCGCCCATTCAGCCACCATTTGCGCCGCATGGGACAGCCGATCAATACCCTCCAGAATTTCGTCTTTTGTCGTGTGTAAGTAGATTTGAAGGTCATCTGCGTAAAATATATGTCTGATAGTATTACCGTCAAGTACGTCACGTAAGTCGTTAACGTAGAGACAAAAAAGCAGTGGACCCAGGACAGATCCCTGTGGAACTCCCAGATTGGTTTCTAACCAGTCAGAGTTACCTTTGCTATTTGAGGTGACTATCTGGGTACGTCCTTTCAGATATGATTGAATCCACAGGAGAGCTGCCCTGGAGAACCCCAGCCGACAGAGCTTACGCAGAAGCGCTGTTGGTGAGATGGTGTCGAAGGCTTTGCTGAAGTCGAACAGTAGCAGTAACGTCAGTTGTCTATTGTCGATGCCTATACGTATATCGTCGGTTAGCTTGAGAAGTGCCGTCTGCGTGCTGTGGTGCTTGCGAAATCCGGCCTGGAGGGAGGCAAGTAAGGTATTGGTATTAAGATACTCCGTGATTTGGTTGTGGGCAATTTTTTCAAGCACCTTAGAAAGAAAGCAGAGTAGTGCTATAGGACGAAAGTCCGAGACTGTAGACGGCGATGCAATTTTCTTGAGTGCAATTACCTGTGCCTGCTTCCAGGAGCCCGGAAAAATTCCCTGAGCGAAGGAGGAGTTGAAAATTCTGACCAAGTAGTCACCAATGACAGGGAGAGCCTTCACGACCACCTCCCGAGGAATTCCGTCCACCCCTTTTGCCTGTGAGGAGAAGTGAGAAATTGCAAGAATTACATCACTCAGTGTAACCTGTTTAAAGGAAAAGCCCTCCTCACTTGTTAGTAAAATAGTGTCCATAGCTTCTTCTATGTTTTCAAGGGGGGACACGGAGATTCCAGCGAAGTGAGCGTTTAACTCTCCCGGCGTGAAGCCGCAAAGGTCCTCCTCTTTTCGCTTTGGAATAAGGCCGAGTTTACGCATTTCCTTCCATATATCCTTGTTAGCATCAAGAGCGTCTGAGAGATGCTTGTGAAGGAAGGAGTTACGCTCTTGAGCAAAGCGTGAGTCGACCTCATTGCTGAGCCGAAGAAACCCATCGAACACTGCCGCTCGCCCAGTGCGTTTGTAACGCCTATGGGCCGCATTACGTTTGTTGATTAGTTCCCTCAGCTCAGGACCAATCCAAGGAGCATTATTTCGACTGGGTTTCACAGTTTTTAAAGGCGCTAAATCGTTTATGACAGAGTTAAGGTTTGCGTTTAAGGAATCTAGTGCTCCCTCCAAATCGGATTCAATCGAATTCATGCCTACCCAATCGCAGCGCGCAAGCAATTCATTGAGAGATGAAGGGCATACGTTTTTATAATCTCTGTAGGAGAAGGACTTCCCTAGTCGCGCTGGCACAAAATAGTTGATGGTAACATCAATGATAGCATGCTTACCGAAACTGGGCAGGTGTTCATTCGCATAGTCAAGTACCTCGTCGTTTTCGTCCGTGAGGATTAAGTCAATCCATTTGTGAGACGTGGGCGTGTGATGTGTTGGGCCATGCTGCACAATATGTAATGACAACTCTGTGGCAAGGTTTCTGATGGAATATGCATCAGCATCGGACGCCGATGACAAGTCACCATTCAGATCCCCCATGATAAACTTGTGACTATACTCACTACTCAGGTCGCGCCAAACATCGAAAAGGCCGGTGTCCTTTTGCATGGCAATGTGTGGAGGTCTATAAATGACACCGACCAAAATGGGAGGAAAGGAACCCTGCTGCACACGACAGAATAAGTACTCAGGGATTGAGGGTTTTCCCAGTCCCTGAGTCATAGATGAAGCCAGTTTCGTGATGGTGAAGTCGTTTCGTGCATACAGAGCAACTCCGCCCCCATTTATATTACGATCCTGCCTAAGCACTGAGTAGCCATCAATCTGAATGAGACTGTCATCAACGTCAGGTCCAAGCCAAGATTCAGCTATGCCAAAGAGGTGGTAGGAGGGATCTTCAACCAGGTACAGACGGAGCTTATTTATACGAGGTCTGATTGAGTTAATATTAAGAAACCCAGCCTTGAGAGGACATCCACCCCCCGTCCCCTTGCAAGCAGTCGATCCCAGTCATGATGTAGGCGCCGACCCAACAACCTCTTCTGCTCCCTGCCTCGCAACAACTATGTCGTTGTTAGTGGCTGCAGCATTTGACGGATTGCTTTTGGGCAGATGTTTTTTTTAGCAGACTGGCACGTCGTTTGAATGACTTGTAGGTCGGATGCTGTGGCGAAGATATGCGCACGCTCGCCCCCTTATGCCTAGCCAGGAATCTACAACCCGAGCGCCACACATATTTAAAGCCCAGCCCCTGGGCGATGGACCTCAGGCTCTTAAATTCCTGGAACTTATCATGGGGCAACATCTCATTTATGAATATTTTATGGTGTGGCACACAAGCAGCTAAAACCGGGCCAAGCATTTCGGGATCGATGTTACTTGTGGTAAAGTAAGAATTGGCGAGCGAGCGCTTAGCTCGCATCACATCCCTGACCAGGCTCGGGCTGCTGAGCCTTACTATGCAGGAGGGCAATGCGCCTGCTCGCGACCCCAAGCCTCCCGCCGCCTCACCTCCATTTCTCTCAGACGGGTTCCGGACCACCAAGACACGCGTCCCAAGAATATTATCGCTGTTTAATGGGGGATAAATGGTTCCGAGCACCGCGAAGGCGATTTGGTTGGTTAATACCTCCGTGTATACAAAATCCTTCTTTAAAATACCATTAAGTACCACCTCGCAGGACTCAGATCCATCAATCCCAGAACACGCGGAAGAGGCCCCAGGGCCCGGCTGAGAGGACGGGCATAATAGCACTGAATTTGTGCTGGCAGCGGAAGTAGAGCTGCCAATGTCACCTACTTCACGTCTATTAAAAATTAAGCTATTTAAATTCGCTGGCTCCATGTGAGCACGCTGGAGCTTTTCGAAGCTGCTAAACGCTTTGTCTAATTTATCTTTTAGTGAAGAGTTGGCCTCGAGAAGCAGCTGGCACTTGGAATCAAGGGACTCAAGTAAGCAATTTTGGTTGCTCACCTGCTCCTCGACAACAGAGACCCGCGTGGGCAGCTCCGCATTATTGATTTGACCCTCATCGCAGTGAGTGGTGTCGGCGCTGCACGACGCGGGGCTCCGGCTGCCAAGGAGCTTGAGTTCGTCCAACTGCCTCTCGAGCATGTCGAAACGCTGAAAAAGAGCTCCAGCGTGCTTACAGGAATTAAAACATTTGTCACACCAACCAGGTTTACATCCCCAGCGGCGGGGTAGTATCTGGTTGGTGGCGGAAGATTGCGCAATACTTGAGCTCGCCACTGCCGATGAAGTATCTCCCGTAACTTCGCAGATTTGTGATGCGTCTTTTGGCGCCTGAGTGTCGGTGACCCGTCCGGTACTCTCACTCAGAGCAGACTGCGCCTGTGGGCAGTTGGCCCGCTCGGCACCTCTCTCTGGCGCTCCTGGCCCCTGCGCTCCAGCTACCTGCCCGGCAGACTTAGCCACACTGGTAGCGAGTAGCGCGCACGACCCATGCGCGCTACTATTACGCGCGGAGAGCTTGGCAGCCGGCGTCGATGAGCCGAGAGGCGTATGATGGTGGGAGGCGGCAATATTAGATGTATTGGGCGTGCGTCGTTGCGACAACGATGCACGCTTGCTCACCTGCGCACTCTTCGGCTTGATGAAGGATGACGCCTCTGCTGACGTTGGTCTCTGCTCCGCAATGCGGCATAGGTCACACGGGGCACTCTTTTTCTTGCCGGAGCATTTGGCATGACACGGCTGGCCACATATCGGGCATAATCCCAGCACTCTCATCGATGACTCACCGCATACAGCACACCTCTTCTCCATGTTCCACTACAATAACACACGATCGCCTCTGTGATTGTTGACAGCTTTCCGTCTGCTGTCGGTTGGCCCGCTGAATTCAAAATTCGCCGTTGGGATAATTAGAAAGCTGCCGCAGTAGGAACCGTGCGCCGACTTGCAGTGTGGTGCAGTGCAGTGGAGGAGTGGTGGCCAGCAAATGCTGATACGTGGTGTTGGTGCTGGTGATGGAGTTAACACTCACCGATGGTGAAGGCCGGGATTTGCTCGTTGATGGTAGCTATGATTGCCAGCCTTGGAGGTTAGGGCAAGTGTCTTCAATAGAAAAGTAACTCCTGGCTCATAGGACACCGTGTAAAACATGGGCCCTTAGGCGAGGAGCTTGAGAGCCGGTGGAGCCACTTTTCTGTCAACAAAGCACTCCAAGGAGTGAAAGAATATTTCAGAAATGCACGAAAAAGTCGGGAGCAAAATTCAAAGATGTTGACACTTACCCGTCCAGAGAGAGAGAGAGAGAGAGAGAGAGAGAGAGAGAGAGAGAGAGAGAGAGAGAGAGAGAGAGAGAGAGAGAGAGAGAGAGAGAGAGAGAGAGAGAGGAATCTTTATTTCGCCCATAGGCAAAAATTGTAAAATACAACAAAGTATATATACATAACATATAAATATACGATAAATTATACAGAATAAATACAAGTATAACAATTTTACATACAAATAGATAATACGAGTTTTACAATCTCAAGATATGACGAGTTTTTTTTTTTTTTTTTTTTTTTTGTCAAGGTAAACGATCAGTTTTCCACATAAATCACAGAAAATATTCGTATTAAATCACAGAAATATTCGTATTAAGTCTCAAAAATATTCTTATAGCAGAGTACTATATTAGATCAAGAAAATGACTAATAAAAGTAAACGACTAATAAAATCACATTTTACGCCTATTTGGCGCTCGTTCTTGGACTAGTAGTTAAGTGTCGCCGTCACCACCCACACACGAGGCGACTGGCGGTCGAGGTCGAGAAGGTGTTGGCGCACCGCCCTTTTGAAGGAGGCTAAGGATGGTGAGTGGCGCAGGGTGGAGGGTACGGAGTTCCAGATCGAGCACCATGTACCTGAAAGGCTCTGGCTCCAGTCTCCGTGCTTACCAAGGGGATATTAAGTACAGCCGGAATGCCTCTACCGGAGGGGCGGGGCTTATGCTCGCTAAACATTGAGGCCAGGTACTCTGGCTCGCGCAACCTGGTAGTCTTCTACAAAATAATGGCTTCAAAGTAGAGCCGGCGCGACTCCATGCGAAGCCAGCGAAGCCGCCTTCGGTAGGGGGAAATATGTTCGTCCCTTCTCACTCCGTAGATGTATCTCACACTCGAATTGCTTAACCTCTGTACTTGTAAACGTTGTTCGTCCGATGCGTCCAAGTACACCACAGTACAGTAGTCCAGATGAGGTTGGACTAGTGACTCGACTAGCCTTCTGCGGAGAGTCTCGGTGGTACAATCCCGTATAAACCGCAAGTCATATAGGGATTTATTTACTTTTTTCGTTATAGAATCTACTTGCGGCTTCCAAGTAAGTTTGCTGTCAAGCGTAACACCAAGGCTCACAACTGAATCACTGAAGGGGACAATCACTCCGTCCTGTATCTCAACGCCCGACAAGCCCCATGCGTTGATGTCGTTGACGTTCCTTCTAGAACCGAAAAAGATGGCTTTAGTCCTGCTGGGGTTGAGGCGCAGACCGGAGCTCCCCGCCCACTCAGCAACCAATCGTGCCGCTTCCGCCAGTCGAGCCAGACCTTCCAAAAACTGGGAGAACCCGAGCCGCCTAAGCTTAGCCAACAGTTTGGAGGGAGATATGGTATCAAAAGCTTTGCTAAAGTCGAATAATAGCAAAAGCGTAACCCTTTTTTTGTCGATGGCCATACGTACGTCGTCGGTCAGCTTAATTAACGCGGTCTGCGTACTGTGGTGTTTTCTGAATCCCGTCTGGAAGGGATCTAGTAATTTATTCTTATTTAAATACTCCATGATTTGAGCGTGGGCAATCTTTTCGAGCACCTTAGAAAGAAAGCAGAGAAGTGCGATTGGACGAAAATCGGTTACACTCTCCGGAGCGGAGTTCTTCTTTAGCGCTATCAAATGTGCCTGTTTCCAGATACCCGGAAAGACCCCCTGCGCGAAAGAGGAGTTAAAGATTTTTACAATGAATTCGCCAATGACTGGGAGAGCTTTCACGACTACTTCTTGGGAAACACCATCAACCCCCCTCGCCTGGGATGAAAAATGTGAAATCGCAAAAACGACGTCACTCAAATTAATCGGGCTGAAGGAAAAGCCATCCTCACTTGCAAACAAGTTCTCAAGGGGGGAGAAGGAAATCCCCGCGAAATGTTCGTTCAGCTCACCCGGCGTAAAACCATGAAACTCCTCTTTCCGCTTTGGCAAGAGGCCGAGGTTGCGCATCTCCATCCAGATATTCTTGTTATCATCAAGAGCGTCAGCGAGATGTTTAGAAAGGAAAGAAATTCGTTCTTGATCTGAGCGCACGTCAACCTCATTGTAGAGCCGAAGAAACTCGTTAAGTAAGTCCGCACGCCCAGTGCGTTCATAGCGCCTGTGCGTGGCTTCACGCTTATCGACGAGTTGCTTTAACTCAGGCCCAAACCAGGGAGTATATTTCCTCTTGGAGCAAACCGACTTCAAAGGTGCCAATTTATCGATCGCGAAGCTAAGGTTATCATTGAGATTTTTTAAAGCACCTTCCAGGTCAGATTCAACAGAATTCATGGCTGCCCAATCACAGCTAGACAGCAGATCAGCAAGAGATGCCGAGTCGACACTCTTGAAGTCGCGGTAGGAAAACGACTCTTTAGAGAGAGACGGTGAAAAGATGTCGATAGAGACATCAATTACACAGTGTTTGCCAAAATTTGGCAGCCATTCATTCGTAAAGTCCAGCACCGTGTCGTTTTCGTCAGTTAAGATCAGGTCAATCCAAGTGTGAGAGGTAGGAGTGTGATGCGTGGGACCGTGGCTGACTAACTGCAGAGACAGCTCCTCAGTAAGACGCTTGATCGTGTTAGCGTCGTCGGACTTGGACGACAAGTCCGCATTGAGATCGCCCATAATAATTTTGTGACTGTATTCGCTGCTAAGGTCACGCAATACATCAAACAAATCGGTGTCCTTCTGCATTGGGATCTTAGGAGGCCTGTAAATGACACCTATCAAGGCAGGGGGAGAGCCTCCCTGCTGTACGCTGCAAAATAGATACTCAGGGATACCCAGTTTCCCAGGTCCCTGAGTATTAGAACTTGCCAAAACTTTAATCTTGAATGCATTGCGCACATACAGGGCAACCCCACCTCCATTCACATTGCGGTCTTGCCGAATTAATGAAAAACCGTCGATCCGAATGAGACTGTCATCCACGACCGAGCCAAGCCATGTCTCAGCGAACCCAAATATATCATAGGAGGGATGCTCCGTCAGGAAATGGCGAAGTCCCTCAATGCGAGCTCTAATAGAATTCACATTGAGGAAACCCGCCTTTAGGAATCGCCCCCCCTCGTCCCTTTGCTCTGGGAGCCCACTGGTCAAGATGGTGCTGCCGAGTTGCTAGTCGGGCCTACTCTTGGACCGTCAAGTGGCGTTTGGACACTGTCGCTGTTAGTTGCGTCAGATGATGGCCGTCTTTTAGTGGGAGTGGTCCGACACGCTGTTTGAATAGCCTGCAAATCGGCATCTGAGGCAAAGACATGCGCACGCCCGCCTCCCCTCCGCCTAGCCAGAAATCTTCCACCCGCGTGCCAGACGTATTTGAAGCCCAGCCACTGTGCAATGGGCTTCAATCTCTTAAAAAGTTGGAATTTGTTATGGGGCAACAACTCATTAATGAAAATTTTACGACCCGGCACACAGGCCTCCGAAGTCTGACCAAGCAACTCGGGGTTAATGTCATTAGTATTCAAGTAATTATTGGCGAGCGCGCGCTTGGCTCGCATCACATCTCTGACCAGACCCGCCCGGGATAACCTCACAATGCAAGACGGTGGCGCCCCCACCCGCGAAGTCGACCGCAAGTCCCCTCCCCCAGATTCCCTGTTCCCCCGGGACGAGCCGCGGGGCACGAGGGCACGGACCCCAGCAACATTTCCCCGTTCAAAAGACGGGAGAATGGTGCTGATCACTGCGAAGGCGACATTGTTTAATGTCTCTTCAGAGAGACAAGCATCTTGTTTAAAATACCGTTAATTATTACCTCGCAGCTCTCAGCACATTCGTCACCGGACTCCGCACCCACAGACCCACGACGAGGCGCGGGGGGAGGGTTGACTGATGTTAAGGTAGAGGTAGTATGGGGGGAGGTGACGCCGGCATTACAGTCACACGAGTGACAGACAAGATTAAAATTACATAAAACGTTATCTTTAAAATTATCATTACTATTCCTAAACTTATTATTATTATTGATTTTATGAGAGGGGGGAGAGAGAGAGAGAGAGAGAGAGAGAGAGAGAGAGAGAGAGAGAGAGAGAGAGAGAGACGAACGCACACGGAGAGACGGCTGCGGGAGCAAGCGCGGTGGAGAGAGGGGACTGCGAGACGACAGATGAAGGATTACGTGTGGTTCCAGATGTGTGGACGAGGTTCTTTACTTTGTAGATGGAAGCGATGTTGTTGTGACTGAAGTAAAACTGTTTCCAATGCTGTGGACGGTTGCTGACGTAGAAAACCAGAACCCGTGATATTATTCGTGAGTGTGGTAATCTTTTTGTGTGCATGTCCTGGATCAATTCGATTTCCGCTTGAACTTGTAAGTCATCGGTGTCGTCGGTTACAAACGGTCGTGCTCGCCATCATCGCTAGTCGTTGTATCGAGATTGTTGACGTTATCATCGGTGGTTGTTGCTGTTTCATTTGACCTCCCCTATTGTCGAGGTATACGTCTCAAGTAGAGGTGTGATAAGAGTTTATCGTGGCAAAAGGGTTCGGTTAGTTTGTAGAGCGGCTCTACTTCGATAATAACTAACCACAACATCACAAAGTATTGTATAGAAATTTATATAACAGTCGCTGATTAAATTTTTTTACTAAATGTCTTTGGCAATTTCCAGTTCGTCTTTCTAAAAAGTTTTCATAAAGAAAATTACAACATATGAGCGGCTCGTAATAAACTGTTACTTACCTAGGTTTATACTTTTGTAAAACTTAATATAACATAATTTTTTATTATAAAAGCTTTATAATAAATGTAAATTTTGAAGGGTTAAAAATAAAAAAAATTTGAGTACAACTGAGGTGGATGAAAACCAACAAACTTATTTGTAAAAAAAATTATTTCAATATCTTTTATATTTTTAATTTCATATTTCATAGAAATTTCATAGAGCTAACTTTTAGTATTGGTTGGTCGTGAACTGATATTTTTCTAGGTTTATACTTTTGTTTAAAGTAAATTTTAAAATTACATAATTATTCTCCAGTAAAGAGAATGAAATTAAATTGCATTTAAATTTGTTCTAGAAAGAATAAATAAGCATCCTTAGCGCCCTTTGACCACGGTTTGATGCAAAACTCTAAATCATTTATTTTGATTCAATGTTTATCTTGTCGGATCATATTTGTATACTATCCTGAATGTATGGTTTTGCTGTGATGAAATATACCACTAACAATCTTCAAGCGTCTATTGTTTCTGGAATTTCATTTATTTTGTAATTAGGTATTGCGGCCATCTAACTTGAATATACGCACCGCGTATCACTTTACGGGTGACTGTCTCAAGATTCAGCTTAGCAGGGATTTCGGCTGATTTCGGCGGTTATAGCGCAATAATCCTTCCCTCAGAGTCCGCGCATCGCGAACAAACCCAATTGGCTCCCTGCTCGCGCTCTCTTTCCGCTCTCCTCGCGGCCTTCGAGCGGAGTAATTAGCGAAAATTCGATCTACTTATTTTCTCCACGTGCTGCTAGCTTATATCGCGGTTAACATTAAACTTACACACTGTCACACAGTCAATTTCATCAACTATTCCAAATCTATAATAATGTAAATATTGGTTTCTCTTATAACAATATATTCTTACAATAATAAAATTTAATTTTAGTACAGTGTTAAAACCATAATTTATCCAGAGCCACAGCCCGCATCCTCTATTCACAAATCTCATCTTTATCTCTGCAAACCGACAGATATTGAAAAATAAATCGAACATTCTCTTGCTCGACGTTTTGCAAAGGGTATATTGAGTATACCCAGCAAATGCACGGATATTTTGGTCCTTCAAGCCGGATTTCGGAGAATCGCCGTGGGTTTGTAGAAAAGTGCGGACAGTGAGTGTTCTCTGACGAGTGCTATTTGGAGCAAATCGACGCTCATTAAATCTCCTCTTCGTCGAAACTTAGTTCAGCAATCGTCAAAAGCGCGCGTTAGTGTGCTAGGACCTCCAGCCACCTTAGACATTCAAGAGGAAGTACGGCAGGGTTTGAAAAAGCTCAAGCCCTCTTATGCGTCTTAAGGTGACCGGGGTAAATTCCAGGAACCGGAATTCGATCTCGAGCATCGATCAAGGCCTAACCCGCTCGGCTCGATGTGCGACGCAATAGCTCGCCAGTCTCAAGCTCTCTCTCTCCCGCTCCATCTTTCCGCCGACACCGTCCCTCCCACTGCGTCAGAATCGAGCTCTGCTGTGCGTTCGAGGTTTGGGGAGCGAGCACGAGGCATGCTCTGCCGTACCGATAGGACGGCCACGATACGGTGCTACAAAGGGACGCGTGGCCACTGCAGTGGCGCTCTCGAGGCACCGCCGCTTATACACGAGGTGAGCAACGCCATTACCTACCGCTTGCTGAACGGACTGCGCAGCCGCTCTTACCTACTCGCATCGCTGTCACTGGAGCTGCAATTTCCTCGCCACACGAGGCATTGGGGAAGTCGATCTTCTATCAACGATGCGGACTTCGTCGTTATGGATTGCTGTTGCGACCGATATCGCGGCGTCAGGGACTGCACACCAAAAGCAAATGGAAATTCGCCGCAGTTAGTATCACCCGCTTGTTTGCTTTCGCAGCGAGCTACCTTTTTTTCATTCGGTATTTGCTTCGGTTCTGCTAGTTTCTTTGTACCGAAAGCTTTGAACTTAAAATTAACTGGTGTAGCGGTCAACCTCCCTCGTTTTTCTCTTGATCCTTTTCTAATTGAACAAATTATTGCATCTAATGGCCTTGTTACTACCAAACAGGTGGACATTTTCAAGTATTTTATTAATATGCTCCTCCTCAGGTATCTAGTAACACAATATGATTTTTTAATAATACATTAATACACGAGACGATTTTTCAAACAATTAGTTAAAATAACCACAATAAAACATACAAGAGTATTGTTACAAATACGAAGTCAAAACAATGTTGCGCAGGAAACTATCCGCTTGTCAACAGCATTACGTTATAATATTCTGCCTTATACAACCTGTTCTCGAAATGTATGTCTTACTCAACAGAACCTGGTAGAACACAAAATTTTAAGACGAAAGTCACGTTACCGTTTTTTGCAAATTTTGCGCATTAAAGAAGTTGTATATACTTAAAAAATAAACAAATCAGCCAATCAGCTCTGAGGCGGGCGCGGCTTGCGGAGAAGTGGGCAAAGTTCGCGCAATACGTTAGGCAAAAGTGGGAGAGGCGCGTCATTGGCGCTTCATCCGCTAGAGGGGGATCGCTGGCATCTCCCGATCAATGTCCTGCTCTCCTGATTATACACGGTCGATATCCTCCTCAACTTCCCCCACTTTCTCAGCAAGGAATGCTAGCTGGTATCTCTCGATCGATCTTCTTCTCTCTTGTTCCTACCAGCTTCGATATCCTTCTCTCCTGATCCTACTAGCTCCTTCATGCACGCTCTCTCGCTTTCTCTCTCTCTCCCCCTCTCTCGTATACTTTCTCAGTCGCACTTGTACTTTCTCGGTCGGTCTCGTTCTTTCACGCTCTCTCTCTCTCTCGTACTTCCTCGGTCGCTCTTGTCCTTTCTCACTCTCCACCACACTTTCTCGCTACCATTCGATTTCTCCTACTTCTTACGATCTTCTACGATCTCTTTATCCTACTTCTCACTCTCTCATTCGTTGTCGCTCTTTGTCATTCTTTTACGGTCACACACGCACACGCTAGCACACACCCACCCACGCTCGGACGCACAGACCCTTAGATGCACACACGCATACGTATACACACACATCCGCGTTCGCACACACGCATACGTACGCACACAGCCACGCTCGTACTTGCACATACGCGCTCGCGCACGCACACGCATACACACCTACGATATAACCCACGCGCACACCCACGCTCGCATGCACATGCCACGTACGCACATACACCCACACTCACACGCATACACACGCGTACACACACCTACACACACGCATACACACCTATGCGTACGTATGCGTGTGTGCGTATGCACGTATGCGCCTGTGTACGCATACGTACGCATACACACCCATACGTACGCACACATCCACACTCGCACGCATACGCAGACGCACACACACACACGCTCGCACGTTTATTCCACGTTCTTTATTCGGCGTAAACAAAACAATAGGTTAAAGTGAACCACATGGTAAATGGGTATTCGATGAAAAGAAATAAAGCACCTTTAATTTGCAAAGGTATTTTTCGAATAAAATTATATTATTTAAGCGTTTCTTTAACAAATAAAGATCAGGTTATTATTTAACTCAATAGATGAAAATAAATAATAACTTAATTTTGCCTTTCACCCAGGAGGCTCGGATTCGATTCCCGGTAGCGGAACCACTTATAAGTCTTGAGATTCGAGGAAATTTATTCGTATATGTTTAGTTAGTTATTTTTTTTGTCTAGCGGGCCGAAAGTACCACTTTCGCTCCCGGCGTCCGATCGCGAAGGTTGTATTTTCGGCCTCGCTAGGCAAAAAAATAGTATACGCTCCACGGGAGTAAAATTGGCCAGCCCCCAGCTCGTGTTTGCCACCCGAGCCGAAGGCGAGGGTGGCAATTTACACGAGCTGTGGACTGTCCAAGTTTTTTCCTCCCTTGGTGCGTGATATACTATATTTGATATGGTTATATTACCTTTTTCCCTGGTGAAAGTCTTTGAAATAAATACACTGCTGTTCCAACAACTTTACTTTTCTTTAATTATGAATTTAAATAATAATCTTTTACAATGAACTGATACAAAATCGCAAGTACAAATAATTGAGTTAATCTATTCTGTAGACTTTGATAAAACCGCGTTGGGTTAGCGAATCAAAAATTGTAGATAATGAAATTGAAATTAATCGATCAATGTATTACCCCGTAAAACGCTATAGGGTCGTATTGGCCTGTATATAATTATTAGCTGCTCCTATTGTCGGCTGGAGTTGTACGGAGCTCGCGATCTTTCCACGATACTAACTTGTGTGATGCGTTTCTCGTTATTTATTAAGCGTTTAATTTGGGTTAAAGATGATTTTGACGCTGATTCAAAATAATCTTTTTAAAAAAATTTAGTAAACATATAAATATCATCATTTCGATTTCACACTTAAAAGATGCTGATTCTAAACAAAGTTGCGATGAGCATTTGGTTTTACAAGGTCAGTGGCTCTCTACGTCACGCTGGCTGTTACGTAGCCAAAATTGTTGTACTGTTAAAATTCGCGCTCGCATCGTTTTGTGGGTCAAAGAAATGAATATTGGGATTTAATAACGTCACAGACATATTTGTCTTGCCCCATCATGATGCCGCTTGCATTAAAAAGCAACGTTGTCAAAATTCGCATATACGACATTTTTATGTCAGAAAATTACTGGCGATAAATATGCATTGTTAAATTGATTTTAGAGATACGTCACAGACGTAACAATTTAATACATGCATTCTTATTGAACTATATTATTTAATCTATTAAAATAAAATTTAGTACGTGAACAGCAACTTGAAAGAACTGAGCACTTAGGCAAGCCGTCGAACTATAATAGACCATCCCTGGCATACTTTCTACTAGGAACATGAGTTGCTCAGGTGTTAAGGTTTGTTATTATTTTATTATGAAGTCGTTGTCTTTCGTACGTTCGCGCGTCAACGCCTTCTGACGTGGAACTTGCGTCCCCGGGTAAAAATTTATAGCCATGTACCCGGGGGTCGCGAGTTTTCCGAAGAAGAGGTATTTTGATGGGCGCAAGAGAGAAAGCGACATAATAATGAAAGATCTGAACGCGAAATACCCAGGGGATATACGTTCCCAGTAGAAAAGGTAGATGCGAGTCCAGCAACGGTCGGCGAGTTCCTTGACAAATAAATATTCTCGTAAAAGCACCACGGAGAATGCAAGTTTACTGAAGAAGAGCAGACCGTGCGGCCGTATCCCCGTATCTGACGTACCATTAAAGTAAAATCTTAAAGCGAAGTATCCAGGGGACGCAAGATTCCCGTAGCAGAGGTAATCGAGCTCGTAAGGCAGATAGCGACTAAATAATAAAAAAATCTGAAACACATATACCCGGGGGACGCCAGTTCCCAGAAGTAGAGGTAAATGCGCGCGTAAGACAGAAAGCAAGTTGGTAATAGAAAAAATCTAAAACTCAAATACCCAGGGGACGCGAGCTTCCCATAGATGAGGTAGACGCGTGCGTATGGCACAAGGCAAGTTGATAATGGAAAGATTCTAAAACCTAAATACCCGGGGGACGCCATTTTCTAGAAGAAGAGGTAGATGCTTGCGTAAGATTGAAAACAAATTGATAATAGAAAGAATCTAAAACCCAAATACGGGGGGGACGACAGTCCCTAGCAAAAGAGGTAGATACGCGCATAAGACAGAAAGCGAGTTGATAATAGAAAAAATCTAAAACCCAAATACCCGGGGACGTAAGTTGCTCGTAGAAGAGATATATTGTCGTGTGCAAAACAGAAAGCGGCTTGATAATACAAAAATCACAAACAGAAATACCCTGAGGAAACAAGTTTACTGAAGGAGAGCTGAACGCGCGGGAGTACGACAGTATCCGATTTGCCAATAAAGTAAAATCTTAAAGCCAAGTACGCGGGGGACGCGAATTCCGCGTAGAAAGGGATTGACGCATGAGCATACAAAAGAAAGCGACTTGATAATATAATAATCTGAAGCACATATACCCGGGGGACGCCAGTTCCCAGAAGTAGAGATAAAAGCGCGCGTAAGACAGAAAGCAAGTTGGTAATAGAAAAAATCTAAAACTCAAATACCCGGGGGACGCGAGCTTCCCATAGATGAGGTAGACGCGTGCGTATTGCACAAGGCAAGTTGATAATGGAAAGATTCTAAAACCTAAATACCCGGGGGACGCCATTTTTCAGAAGAAGAGGTAGATGCATGCGTAAGATTGAAAACAAATTGATAATAGAAAGAATCTAAAACCCAAATACCGGGGGGACGACAGTCCCTAGCAGAAGAGGTAGATACGCGCATAAGACAGAAAGCGAGTTGATAATAGAAAAAATCTAAAACCCAAATACCCAGGGACGTAAGTTGCTCGTAGAAGAGATATATTGTCGTGTGTAAAACAGAAAGCGGCTTGATAATACAAAAATCACAAACACAAATACCCTGAGGAAACAAGTTTACTAAAGGAGAGCTGAACGCGCGGGAGTACGACAGTATTCGATTTGCCAATAAAGTAAAATCTTAAAGCCAAGTACCCGGGGGACGCGAATTGCGCGTAGAAAGGGATTGATGCATGAGCATACAAAAGAAAGCGACTTGATAATAGAATAATCTCAAACACATATGCCGGGGAGCCAGTTCCAGTATTTCTGTTTGAGACTTTGTATTATCAAGCCACTTTCTGTCTTACGCTCTCCAATATATCTCTTCTACGAGAAACTTACGTCGCCCGGGTATTTGAGTTTTAGAATTTTTCTATTATCAACTCGCTTTCTGTCTTACGCGCCCATCTACCTCTTCTGCTGGGAACTGTCGTCCCCAGGTATTTGGGTTTTAGATTGTTTCTATTATCAACTGGCTTTCAATCTTACGCAAGCATCTACCTCTTCTTCTGGAAACTGGCGTCCCTCGGGTATTTAGGTTTTAGATTCTTTCCATTATCAACTTGCTTTCTGCCATATGCACGCGTCTACCTCATCTATGGCAAGCTCGCGTCCCCCAGATATTTGAGTTTTAGATTTTTTCTATTACCAACTTGCTTTCTGTCTTACGCGCGCATCTACCTCTACGGCTGAGTACTGACGTCCCCCGAGTATATGTGTTTTAGATTTTTTTATTATTAAGCCGCTATCTGTCTTATGAGCTCGTTTACCTCTGCTATGGGAAACTTGCGTCCCCTGGATACTTCGCTTTAAGATTTTACTTTAATTGCAAGTCAGATACGGGGGTATGCCCGCGCGTTCAGCTCATCTTCAGTAGACTTGTATCCTCCGTGGTGTTTTTACGAGAATATTTATTAGTCAAGGAACTCGCCGACCGCTGCTGGACGCGCATCTACCTCTTCTACTGGGATTTTCTATCCCCCGGGTATTTGGCGTTCAGATCTTTTATTATTTTGTCACTTTCTCTCTTGCGCTCATCAAAATACCTCTTCTACGGGAAACTTGCGACCCCCGGGTACATGGCTATAAATTTTTACCCGGGACGCAAGTTCCACATCAGTCGGCGTTGACGCGTGAGCGTACGAAAGACAGCGACTTCATAATATAATAATATCAAACCTTAATAGCTGAGCGACTCATGTTCCTAGTAGAATGTATGTTAGGGATGGTCCATTATATTTCGACGGCCTGTCTAAGTGCTCAGTTCTTTCAAGTTGATTTTCACGTACTAAATTTCATTTTAATAGATTAAATAATATAGTTCAATAAAAATGCATGTATTAAATAATTAAGTTACTATTTATTTTCATCTATTGAGGTAAATAATAATCTGATTTTTATTTGTTAAAGAAACGCTTAATTAATGTAATTTTATTCGAAAAATACCTATGCAAATTAAAGGTGCTTTATTTCTTTTTATAGAATACCCATTTACCATGTGGTTCCCTTTAACCTATTGTTTTGTTTACGCCGAATAAAGAACGTGGAAGAAACGTGCGAGCATATGCGTGCGAGTGTTGGTATTTGCGTACGTATGGGTGTGTATGCGTACGCATGCGTGTGTGCGCGTGTGTGAATGTGTGTGCGAGTGTGGGTGTGTACGTACGTATGAGTGTGTGTGCGAGCGTCGGTGTGTGTGTATACGTATGCGTTTGTGCATGTGTGGGTGTGTGGATGCTAGCGAGTGTGTGTGAGCGTGTGCGTGTGCGTGCGAGCCTGTGTGAGCGTGTGCGTACGCGTGTGAGCGTTGGTGTGCGTGTGTGTTATAGCGTAGGTGTGTGCGTTCATGTGCGTGCGAGTGTGAGTGTACGTGTCTGTGTGCGTGCGAGCGTGGGTGTACATGTGCGTGGGTGTGTGTATGTGCGTGTGTGATCGTAAAAGAACGAGAAAGAGTAACAACGAATGAGAGAGAGAGGGCGAGAAGTAGGATAAAGAGACCGAAGGGAAGGAGAAAGCGGAGAAATCGAATGGTTGCGAGAAAGTGTGATGGAGAGTGAGAAAGGACGAGAGCGACCAAGGAAGTACGAGAGAGAGCGTGAGAGAACGAGACCGACCGAGAAAGTGCGAGTGCGTCTGAGGAAGTATGCGAGAGAGGGGGAGAGAGAGAGTGGGAGGGAGAGAGAGGAGAAGGGAGAGAGGGGGAAAGAGAGCTGGTAGGATCAGAAGAGAAGGATATCGAGCTGGTAGGAACAGGAGAGAAGAAAATCTATCGGGAGATACCAGCTAGCCTTCTTTGTTGAGAAAGTGGGGGAAGTTGAGAAGGATATCGACAGTGTATGATCAGGAAAGCAGGGTATTGATCGGGAGATGCTAGTGATCCCCCTCCAGCGGATGAAACGCCAATGACGCGCCTCTTCCACTTCTGCCTACCGTATTGCGCAAGCTCCGCCCACTTCTCCGCAAGCCGCGGCTGCCTCAGAGCTGATTGACTGATTTGTTTATTTTTTAAGTATCCACAACTTCCTTAATATGCAAAATTTGCAAAAAATGGTAACGTGACTTTCGTCTTAAAATTTTGCGTTCTACCAGGTTCTGTTGAGTAAGACATACATTTCGAGAACAGGTTGTATAGTCAAAAATTTTATGCAAGTATGAGTGTACAAATATAAGCTATGCCAACACAAACGTAGGAGGAGACGGGGGGAATGATCTAACCGAAACATTTACTTTTAAAATTTGTGCTACTACTGTGAGGATAAAAATTCACAATTATTTATCAATATACTATATTCTTTTGGTAATTTACTTATTTCAAATTGTTTGTTCATAAAGTTTTTTTGAGAATGTATGAATAAGGCTTCGGTGAATATCTCATCTTATCTTTTATTATCTTTTTTATGGATAAACAAAGATGAATACGTATCCTCATCTGTGTACTTTTTTTGGTGTTCCTTAATTCTAATACTTAGACGTCTACTAATCTGCCCGACATATGAGGCATTAGAATTATTACAGTCTATTTTATAAATGACATTAGAGTTGTTGTATTTCAGATTTTTATCTTTGCCTAGAACTATGATATTGTTAAGTTTGTTTTTCATACTAAAAGCAACATTAACCTTAAATCTTTTGAAAAAATGTTTTACAAAACCTTCTATGTCTTTGACGAAGGGTAAACTTATGATTATTATATTATCATCCATACCATTTCGTGCGCAATCTAATACAGAATTAATTTTTTTTAACCTTTTCTTAATGTAAAAATCTATTAAATCAGGAAGATAGTCGTTTTGTATTAAAACATCTTTAATAAATGAGATTTTTTTTTTATGAATGGTATGGTGAGATAAGTTTATTGCTCGATCGAGAAGGCAATATATAATCGCTATTTTGTTACTCAACGGATGGTGTGAATTAAAATTGAGATAACGGCCTGAAAATGTAGGTTTTCTATACCAATTAGTTATTATATTTCTATGTTCATTGATACTAATATTCAAGTCTAAAAAGCTAATGCTATTGTTAAGAGATCGTTAAACAGTAAATTGTAGGTTTTTATCGTACGCATTAAAAATATTCAACGTATTTTCTATATCATCTTTGTGTATACAGATTAAAATATCATCCACATACCGGAAATAGAATACAGGTTTAGTATGTAATTTTTTAATTCACTCCATTTCTAAATCTTCCATAACTGTATTGGATAATATTGGACTAATAGGATTACCCATTGTGGAACCAAAAGTTTGTCTGTAAAATTTACTGTTGAACTGAAAAAAGTTATTATTGAGGATAAACCTAATGACTTTGATAAACTCGTTATAATTTAAGTTGATTTTGTTGTGTAATTGGTGCCATCTTCTTTCCATTGCAAAATAAACTCAATAATCTGGTACATTAGTAAACAAGCTAACTACATCGAAGCTAATAATTTCATACTCAGGCGGAATCTCAAAATTGTCAATCTGTTTATTTAATTTTTGACCGTTATCTACATGTGAAAACGGAGCTTTGAGATTATTTTGTAAAAATTTGCTAAAGAATTTTAAAAGGTCATAAGTAGGCGAATTAATAGTAGAGATAATAGGTCGGACCGGAAAACCAATTGTATGAATTTTAATCAAATCATACGCTTTTGAAATATTAAATTTTTGTAGAACTGTCTGTAACTTATTACCATTTGCGTTAAAATCTATTTTGTACAAACACTTAGTTAATTCGCTTGAGGAGGAGCATATTAATAAAATGCTCGAAACGTCGAAATTTATTAAATGGTGTTTCGTTATTTACAACATTAATAAAATTTCCACCTGTTTGGTAGTAACAAGGCTATTAGATTCAATAATTTGATAATTATCTACAACTACCATTAGCTGCATTTCAACTACTTTTCTAATTGATCTGAAACTTTCAGTCTACAAGATGGATAAGTCGTTGTTGAAGCAGGTCGCGGAGTGACAGCTGACCGTCAACTTTCTGGTTAATACTGACAAGACTCCAGCTAGCTGTAAGTCCGTACAAGGACTACAGGTTCGCATCGAGCTTCTGGAAAACTATTGGGCGAAGGTACATGAACCTCATGGAGGGAGAGAAAGATACACAGCCCTACTGGAAGGATGACCTCTTCAGTACTTACGAGCAAAAGTACATCGAGTTTAAGATGATAATTAATCAGCGCCTCGTCACCCTTCACCCCTGCCAGCAGGAAGGTCTCTGGCCCAAGTTCAACCCGCTGTTATTACTCAGTCTACTATCGCATCACTCCCAAAGCTCTCCTTGCACAAATTTAGTGGTGATCAGCTGAATTGGGAAACCTTTAAAGACAGGTTCACGTCCATAGTAATCAACGTGCCATCATAATCAAAGGTGACCAAACTACAGTATTTCCAAGCGTTTATAGAAGGTACTGCGGCCAAAAGACTAAATAATTTAGAAGTGCCAGTGCTAATTTCGATGTGGCATGGAATGGACTCGTTAAACGCTTCGATAACAAACGAGTGAGGCTAACTGCGCACTTCTCTAAAGTGTTGTCGCTCTTTACAGCCCTACAGAGAATGGCTGCTGGAGTCACCAGCTTATTTGTTGAGGTGGACGGAGACCTCCACGCTCTGTAATCTCTAGGACGCTCTACTAATCAATGGGATGATCGGCTCATCGAGATCATCACCTGAAGGCTAGATGGTACGCTAAGGGAATACTGGGAAAAAACCTTGGAAGGTCAAGAGGGTTTTTCCACTTATACCCGAGTGATGAAGTTTCTTGAGTGCCTAGTCAGGAATCGTACAGCTGCTCAAAGTGTTTGCGCTTTCCAATCCAAGCAGCATCACAACAACAACAAAAATACTCAAAAAAATCAACGAACTGTGTCTTCGCCCACAGCTCAGCAGTAAACTCCTCAAACAACCAGCCCTCTCAGCCAAGAGGTGCTTGCGTGGACCAATTTGTGGATTATTGCCCTACCTTTACAAAGGCCGAGTCGGCAAAGTGACTAGAACTAGTGAACAGTTCTAACTTCTGCTTTAGTTGCCTCTCAAAGTGGCACCATGTAGACAAGTGTACGTTCGAAGGCCGCTGTTTGGTGTCTGGATGTGGCTGTAAACACCATACCATGCTGCACTCCAACAAATCGGCTGCCTTCGAAGGAGGGGGAAGCAATGATATTTCATTGATGTTTGAATAATATTTCATTGGTTCTTTCATCAAAAAATAGAGTTTCATAACTAACAGCAATATATTAACTATACTAAGGCTTTTTTCAGTACAGATAATTTTTCTTTGTTTTTTCTAACAGTTTTTCTCGTGAAAATTTGATATTCAGAACTTAAAGATGTCTTTTTTGAGCTTCAATATACTTTCATCCATCGGAATTATAGCATGGTATTGTAACGTGCCTGATATAGATTTAGCCTTATCCAGTCGTGGTTTGTGTTTGGAGATAGTTTCTTCATATGATTCTTTACTGCTATAAAAAACTTTCGTTTCTTTGCAATAATCTTTAGCACAATTATAAAGATTTTCTGGCGTGAAAATATGATTATTAGAAGAAACTTAGTAGCCTCGCTAAGTTCGCACCTTTCTTTAGGTTCGTGCCTATACCATCGCATGCAACTTTGCCATGTGCCGTCGCATAAAAATGCCAATCAGTTGGAATACCAAAATCTTTCTCATTAAAAAGAAGATTTTGAAAATTAGATTTATTTTTAAAATGCTACCTGCTCCATCAGACAAATATCAGACCTTTTTAATATGAAATTAGTTTCGAGGTAAGATAAAACAATTTTTTGATATTCATAAACGGCAACAGTATCATGGTTTAGATTGTCAGAAATCACAGCGATCCTTACATGTTTAAGCTCTTAATTTTCTTTATAATACAACACAACTGTAAAAACAGTTGCTTGGTTGTTGTTCCAATGGAACTATTCTGCAGAATTTTTTATATAAAATGTATAATTTTCTGCAAAATCGCAACACACAAGAAATTCCATTTTGAAGATTGTTTTTAAGTCACTTTCGAAAAGTGATTGTTTCTTAGCGGAAAAATCGTGAGATTTTAATTTTATTAATATTTCCCCCAGTATATCCAGAAATTCATGGACATTTACAGGTTTAGAATCTGTTGTGCACCGATTATTTGAAACAATGATTCACACCGTATTTGAAAAATATCACATTTGTGAAAACATTCTAGCAAATGTTTAAGTTATATGAACATATTTGGGCAATCTAAACAGTCATCCAAATAGCATCTATGGTGTGCATCATTGCACACAATTGCTTGGGTGCAATCGTGGTAGCTTTTAAGAGGCAATTTAATATCTTTTGTTAAATTTTCTAAATCCATAGCACTTAATCTGAGCTTGACGTTTTCGTAATGCACACACACGCATATATTATGCGTACTCTTACTTCCAGCTGGAGCACAATGTGATGGCCTTAATTGTGTAAATTTAGTAAAACCAATATTAACTTGTTCATTTTCTTTTTTATGTAAACTATACAGTTCATCATTAAAAATATTACTTATGTCGACTGCAACTTACTATCAACTGATGAGAATTTTTTCATCGGTCTTACAGTCTTATAAATTAAATTAAAATACTTAATATTTATGGCAGTCAGATTGCCCTTGTTTATAATCACCCCCGCAGAATCTGAAATAAAAACTTAATTAAAACCTGGAAAACAAACTTTATTAGCAAAGGACTATCTGACTGCCCCGCACCATCAAATTGCCCAATTCGCCAACGTTTCGAGCCCGCTCCGGCTTCTCCTCAGGGACTGAAATGAAACCCTCGATACACCTCCTTATATACCCATACCCACTTATTTCCTCTTACTTCCACCACCATCCACCTTCCCCTCTCCATCTTTCCATTCTCACTTAAATTAATAAAGAATGATAAATGTTATCTAATTTACTTGACTCTACCATTAAATTTACATTACTCCGATTCCTTAGAATGTGAATACTTTCAAGGCTTTCCCTCTTATATTTATTCTTAATCTCTTATTCTAAAATATCCACACACCCCAAATCGAAAGAATGCAAACTATTTAAACAATGTTGTTTCAAACCCAATATAAAATTTGTACTACATAAACTATATTGATGTTCATATATTCTCTTCTTCAAATATCTACTCGTTTGACCAATGTAACATCCATTACAATCCCTACAATTAATTTTATAAACTACTCCCGATTTTAAACCTTTATCATCCTTGTATTTACAATTACTAAATAACCTTTCTAAATTATTATCGTTTCTAAAGAAAACTTGAATATTATGTTTACTAAAAACCCTTCTAATCCTTTCCAACAAACCTCTAACATATGGTAAACTAAAATATGCGTTCTTTCCATTTCTATTTCTTGTTTGATTATCTGCCCGCTTCTTATAATTATAATTTATAATGTTGGATTGAGGATGAGGGGTTTTACGCATGGAAGCGTTTCACACGCGAGTTCGATTGTATAAATAAAGCTGCGATTTAGCATTTAAAGTGTCAAGAACATTCGGCACTGCGCCGCGACTATGGCGCGAGAAAACCGTAGTCGGTCAAATCGGTCGATGCTGCCGAAACTGCGAAATCGGCACTAGGGGAAGAACAAAGCTCCTCGTACAGCCGCTCCCCACCTACAATTAATTAGGAAAGTGGGAGATACTACATCGCAGGTATAAACAGCGACGCATTCGGCGTTGCAGATCATACTAGACACGGGGAACTTATGAGAGTAGTATAGACGATACAACGACTCCAGAACTATATAAGATGACAACGGAGTCTTCAGCCATCAATCCACGAGGAAGCCACGATCACGATGACTCATCCGCGCCGCGCACATATATCTATATACACGTTAGGATACCTCTGTCTCTCGCACGTTTGAGTATTGAATAAATACCACAGTTTAATTATACTTTCTGTCTTCTTGAATGCTTATTTCACGTAAAATCAACGTCTCCGGATGCGTAATACGGAGTAGCCGGGAACTAAAAGATACTCCTTCACACGTAACATTTTGGTGCTAGGTGTGGGGTTCCCATTACGAAATAATTAGTCACTTTCAAATCGCGAATCGCGTATTTTCAACCACTCCAACTACTCATAGGCAGGAAGGGCAGGAAGGACAGGAAGGAAGGAAGCCAGGATGAGACCAGCCATCTTCTCGATCACGGGGTGCGTCGTTGTCTCGCGCGCTGCCAAGGAGGCGCACTAAGTCAGCGTTCTACCTTATCGGCGTTGCGCCGCGCCACCACCACGCTGCTCCGCGCAGCCCATGTCGGTCGTTACCTGCTATGCGCTGCCCATGCCGCTGTGCACAGCGCTGAGCACGTCCTACGTGCAGACTGTCGCTGTGCACAGCACATTTTCCGTGTAAGACATCTACGTATAAAGCACGCAGACTTCAACCACGATCGTCGCGTCACACCTGGACTTCACCTCGTCGTCACTTGGAACAGCCTAACCTCAAAGGAGAACTCCGTATCTGTCAGCATCCTCATCAAGCTACAGGCAGCCTTCAAACACATCAACAAAAGAGGGTGCAGTTGCAACAGAGATTTTCACTCATCACCAATCGAGCGGTCTCCGGACTCCTGGATTACTGCACATCAATATTCTCCTCCAACTGTTGAGGTCAATAAAAGTTGTCAGTCTCAGTCGATGCCCTGCAGCGAGCCTGCTACCAACACTATATCCACATTCAAACCAACTTAAAGAAAACCTGCGAAGGAATCCATATACGAGTCACACTGCAACTCCAAGAGGCTTCATGTGTTCTAAGTATCGTTCCAATTCACCTTATAGTTTTTGCTCTCTCATAAAAGTCTCTATAAAGCTTGTATTGCTATACCTAGTACTAATCTCTATAGTTTTAATAAGTTACATACATTTATTGCCAATAGTTTTGCATTCATGCTTGTGCTTAGTACTGAAAAGCGATTCTTTTCAATAGTTTTCGCCTTCAGGCTTGTGCATAAAATTAATAAACATTTATTGTTTAAAACACAAACGCTTAACTACCAACTAGCCTATAAGAATGAGTTAATTAATGATTTATTGTAAACTCTGACTTTAATTAAATCAGATTTAGTTTGGAGTAATTAAAACTTATTGGAAACTCAGACTTTAATTGAATTTAGTTGAACATTGGGTGTTAAAGAAAACTGCTTGTGACTATCCGCTGCTTATTATTTGAAACTTACAGTTGATCCTGACTGCACCTGTATTGAGATGCTGCACTGCTTTCCTGCTAATTCTCCAAGTCGCCTTACTTGTACTGCTGCTAGCTACGTATCTACCACTTAGCTGCAATAAGCTAAACTTCTACAAGCTTCACTTCAGCGTCGCTTCACAACCAAGCTTCGCATCACAACTATCACCAGCTTGTGGTCCACCACCAGCTATACAGCCTGTCACTTACTGCAGTAAGGCCCTTCGTCAGAGCTTGCACAGCTGTCTAGTCATTTGCAGTGGCTTGGCTGGCACTACTTGGAGAGTTCATCGCTTGAGCAGCTGCAACGCATCTCAACAATTCAATTATACTCTGCGCTAAGCATTGTAAAATTAGGTTAAGACCGTTTATTAATGTGTCTAGTCTGCGCTACCAAAATTTTATTGATTTGCTAGTCTTCGCGGATTTAAAGTCACTTAGATTAATATCCAGACAAAGCGATTATATGAAATTTTCTAGTCGAATCAAGATTAATTAATAATTAACCTGCTAAGTATACCGAATACAATACAAGGGAAAGTGTGCCTTGAAAGTATAGCGTATTAAGTTATGTTTCTTGTCGTCAGAGTTCAGGTAAACATAGAAACATAGGTTGTCTTTAGTCACAAGTCTTCGCTATTTACCTTTATAGTTTCATTGCCATTTACTTGTCAAGTTGATAATTTTTTTATTTATATTGTAATTTTCGCATTAAATTTGAAATTTTCAATAAGCATGGCTTATTTCTGGTAAAAATGGACGCTCTCCACGCGAAGCAACTTGAACTTCAAGTTAAAATCACGAATTCCTTTCGCAATTTTAAATCCAAAGGGGCTGAAAAGATGACGATTGGGAATGTTAAGTCTCATTTGACAGGCTTGGAAAACTATTATACTCGTTTTCAAGGCAACCACGCCAAGATCCGGAATCTAATGAATCTTGATGACAGTCATAATTATTTTAAGTCCAATTTGGAAAATTTAGTTGAACACTCGTACTTTGATAGGAAAGGGGAATTTACCGATTTTATTGAATCATTGATACTTGCTCAAGTACCCCAAACCACACCATCTTCCAATTTAACAGGGCCCTCTACACTCACAACGGTATCGTTTCATTCTCTTCCAAAAATGGATTTACCCAAGTTCTCTGGAAAATTTGCTGATTGGGAGAATTTTCGCGATATCTTTCGTTCGGTCATACATCGTTGGGAGGATATGGCCGCCGTTATGAAGTTCTACTATCTGCGCACTCACCTTACAGGTGAAGCATTAGAAGAAATTAAATCCCTTTCACTTACTAACGATAATTATGCGAGAAATTGGAACGCCTTGATTAAGTACTTCGACAATAAAAGGCGTATTGTAAGCACTCATGTTACAGAGGTTTTTTCCGTAAAACCAATGAAAGTGGAAAGCTCGTCTGAACTTAAGCGTGTTGTCAGGAAGCTCTTCAACCCTATTAAGAGTTTGTCCTCACTGGGGAAAGACGCCTCCCTCGGTAGCGATTTAGTTGTTCATTTGACGCTCAGTCGACTTGACTTAAGCACGCACAAAGATTGGGAGAAGCATCTTGGCGATGATGCAGACCCTCCCACTCTTCAGCAACTTCAAACATTTCTTCAATCTCAAGTTCTCACGCTAGAGGCAATTGAAGGAGATTGCGAATCTTCAATAGCTAGTGCTAAAACTACCTCACCAAACTCTAAAATGAAAAAATCGGATAATAATGTACCTGCTTATTCTTCTCATACGCTTCAAACTACTCCACAACGTCCAAATAAAGCACCTGCTAACAAAAATAGCAATTGTTCGCTGTGTAATCAAATGCATTACCTCAACAAGTGCGAGCAGTTTTTAAGAAAATCAATCTCTGAACGGAGGGAGTTTGTTCAATCCAAAAATCTCTGTTCTAATTGCTTAAGTCATCACCACATTTGAAATTGCAATACGTGTTATCGTTGCCTTACTTGTAAATATAAACATAATACGCTTCTGCACAATGCAAGTGCTAGTTCTGGTCTGTCTTCGAATGCCCTCTCACCTGACCAATCTGAGAATATAACTATCCCATCAAATCCAAACCAAAATTGCTCTACTATCGTAGTGACAAGCGCATCTCAAATCGCTTCTTCTACAACAAACGCCTCGCGAAAGCATACAGGCGTAATCTTAGCTACAGCTAGAGTCCATGCTGTCAGCCGTAATGGCACCAAACTTTTGATAAGATCATTGTTCCTTTTGATATGATCCTTGTTCACAAGTTTCGTTAGTTACCCAAGCATTGTGCAATCAGTTGTCATTGCTTGGAGTTGGAGAGAAGACTACTGCCGTTCCTTCAAAAGCAGCTCAATTCTCTATACAGCCTTACTTCAAATCGTCCTTCTCTATGGACATTGAAGCTTTAGTCTTGCCCAAATTATCCTCTTATAAACCACCGCCAATTCGAAGCCCACATTTATTTGAGCATCTCACACGGCTGCAACTTGCTGACTCTTCTTACGCTGATCAGTCTCGCATCGATATGCTTCTCGGTGCAAGCGTCTACGCAACCATTATCAAGGATAGGATAATTAAAGGCCAAAGTCTTGAACCTATAGCTCAAAGCTCCAAGCTCGGTTGGCTTTTGACAGACAATGTCGCCAGCGAATAGAAAAATCCACCTTCAGAGCCCTTAGTTCTTCATGTGATTGTGAACGAGAGTCTCAACTCCCCGAGCTTGTACAAGAATTTTGGCTCGCGGAAGAAACAATAAAGGAAAAATCTTATTCACCGGACGAACTAAGTTACGAGGAATATTATGCCAATATAACTTGTCAAGATAGTTGAGATCGTTATACATACCTGCATTGCGTGTTCTTCATCGTCTAGAAGCGAACTTCGCGAAAGACGAAAAACTAAAAATCTCTTACACAGAGTTTATGAAGGAGTATATTCCAGCAGGTGTCTCATTAAACGATCTTTTGCATATTGGTCCAAACCTATTGCAAAATCCCATTGACCTGATCTGCGCTTGGCAAAGATACAAAGTTACTCTTTCCGCGAACGTGGAGAAAATGTTCCGCCAAATTAGAGTTGATGAATCAGATCAACGCTATCAATCTATTTTATGGCTCTTCAATAGAGATGAACCAGTTCAAGTATTTGCTTTAAAAACTGTTACGTATGGTCTGACTTGCTAGCCGTTCCTTGCAATACGCACGTTTCTTCAATTAGCTACGGAAAACGAACACGATTATCCAGTCGCAGCTAAAGCTATTCGAACTTTACTCAGATAACGTTTTGTCGGGAGCTCATTCAGTAGCTAAATCCTCTAAAAAGCAGGATGAATTGATTCGTCTTTTTAGACGAGGAAACTTCAACCTACGAAAATGGACATCCAACGATGTTAACTCGTTGGTCTCCCTGTCGGCGAATATGCTAGCGCTTGACCCTATCTCATTGTTTGCCTCAGATACTTCTGTAACCGTACTTGGTATAGCTTGGAATCCAAAAGATGACTGCTTTAGTTTTGAAGTAGGAGAAGTTTTTGCCGTATCAATCGTCACAAAGCGCTCTAATCTTTCAAGGATAGTGCGCACATTCGATCCTATGGGATGGCTCTCTCCTGTGGTGATAACGGCCAAAATCATAATGCAATCGCTTTGGCTCCTTAAAATCTGTTGGGATGAGGCCTTGCCCCCTGATCTTACCAAACGATGGCAAAATTGGTTATTCGAACTACCTTCTATTAGTCGTATCAGAATCCCGCGTTGGATTGAATATACCCCACAAACTGAGCTTATTGAAATACATGGATTCGCTGATGCCTCCAAGTTTGCATACGGTGCTGTAGTTTATGCTCGTTTGATTCACAATCAAAAGGTCTCAATTACTCTTCATGTCGCTAAAACTCGAGTGTCGCCTCTTAAGACTCTCAGCATCCCGCGATTAGAACTTTGCGCAGCGCTTTTACTCGCTCGCCTCGTACAACACTTCGAAAAATCTCTTCCATTAACCATCGAAAGTACACACTTATGGTCTGATTCGGCTGATGTACTTTTCTGGTTAAGAGATCACTCTGCACGATAGGACCTATTTGTAGCCAATCGATGCTCGGAGATTGACACATTGTTGCCAAATGCCTATTGGCACCATGTTCGCTCTTGTCCTGCTTATGTCATCTCGAGAGGTATTGAACCGTCTAAGCTCTCTTCGCATCGGCTGTGGTGGAAAGGTTCCTCATGGTTATCTGAGACTCCTTCGCCATGGTTAAAAACGCAAGACGAACTCAATTTTGCTGTAAATAGTAGTATTATTTCGCCTAGTATTAGATTTTCATGTATTAGTAAGAAGACTAATCTCTCTTCGACAGAAAACCCATTAGAGATATGGAATCTGCTCGGAAAATACTCAACTTTAATCAGACTGCTGAGAATCACGGCTTACTGCCTAAGATTTATCGCAAAAATTTGTCTAAGATTAAAGAAAAAGATAATAAACGAATCGCACTTTGTTGTAAATGCTCTTCACTTCCTTCAATTACCTTTCTGCAATTTTGAAAATCTAAACTCGAGTTCTGAAATAAGTTCCGAAGAAATCGAAAACTCTCGATTGTTTTGGATCTATCTCGTTCAATCAGCATACTACCAAAAAGAGATTACTCGGCTGCGTCAGAAGGAAAAGTTGAGTCAGAAAAGCCCTCTCGTAAAATTGGACCCTGTTCTTCAAAGGCAACTCCTCAGAGTGGGTGGTCGTCTATCTCACTCTCTTCTTGAAGAAGATGCTAAATACCTCTACATTCTTCCTTTTTCTTGTCACTTCACCACACTCTTGATTCGTCAAACTCATTTTCGCACACTTCACGGTAGCGCGCAGCTAACTTTGGGCATACTTACTCGTCAGTATTGGATTATTAGTGGACGACTCGAGGTCAAGAGGGTCATAAGGGCTTGTGTAACTTGTACTCGTTATTCAGCTCGTATCCCCAGTCAATTGATGGGTAATCTACCTCAAGCTCGCTTCTGCCCCTCGCCTCCCTTTGAGTTCTCTGGTGTTGAATACGCTGGTCCGATTAGTGTACGTTTGACAAAAACTGATGGTAAAGGTACTCTGAAAGGGTATATAGCCATCTTCGTTTGTATGGCTACTCGTGCTGTTCACATCGAGGCAGTTGAAGACTACTCGAGTGAAGCCTTTATCGTCGCTTTTCATAGATTTTCCTCTCGCAGGGGACATTGTAAGGAATTGTTCTCCGATCACGGAACCAACTTTGTTGGTGCCGACTCTCAATTACGGCAAATGTTAATAGAAGTATCGCCTTTCGTCTCAAAAGTTTCTCAGTCTCCAGCTCAAGATGGTACATCCTGGCGATTTAACCCTCCTAGCGCACCTCACTTCGGCGGTATCTGAGGGGCAGCCGTTAAATCTGCGAAATTTCATCTACGCAGAGTCATCGGTGAGCAGGTGCTCACATTCTCCGAACTCGCCACCCTTTTGTGCAGAATTAAGGCTTACCTTCATTCCAGAGCGTTAGCTGCGCTCTCTGATGATTCGTCCGATCTGCAATTTTTATCACCGTCAAATTTTTTAGTTCAACATTCATCAGTTTTAGTACCAGAAGCAGGATTTTAAAAATTATAAACAAAAATATTTTCAATCGAGACAACCCCTTGAATCTAAAACAAATTTTTGCTTACGAATGTGTAACGTATCATTATAATGAACTTAGAAATTTATACTTAACATCGACTAGCAAAACTAGAAATAAACTTATAATACCACCAAAGTGTTCGAAAACTGTTAGTGATAAAGATAACTATGTCAGAGCGATACAAGTATTTAATTGTCTTCCGAAATCTAATCCAAATCTTAAAGTTCAAGATATCGCAAAAAATTATAATAAGGAAAAGCTAAAAATTTGGATTGGTACTAATAAGAATTTAAAAAAAAAATAAATAAATAAATAAATTAAATAAATAAATAAATAAAAATTTAACCTTCCAGTATGGATGAGATAATCAATGTGGACAAAATATATTATTTATAGTGGAATCTTTGATTCCATGCCTAGTTTATAAGTTACTTAAGTTTTTTTAGTTTTAAGTACACCGGACCTATGTACAGGTAGCTATGTCTACCTCTATAGGATGTTTGCTGCTTTAGACATGTAACTATGTCCTGAAGTAAGCAATAACATGTAATACAACATGTACTACTCTGGTTTAAATAAATAAATAAATAAACAGCTACATTATTCCGAAATGGATTACAAGTGCCTCAGTAAGGATCCACCGGAGGCAAGGGAAGCATCGGGCTCCTCTGGAACTCCCCAGTATTGGGCCTCAGACGCTGTGTAAGGCCGACGAAGGGATTGATCATCGAACGGCGAATCGAAGAAGCCTCGGCCGTGCCCAGCTCGGCTTTGGCGAGCGGTGCCGCGCCCTCGCGGCACCACAGCTGATTCTCGGGCCCCAGACACCGGAGCTAGCGAGTCCATACTCCGAGCATCAAAGGTCCACCGGCGGTCGGTCGCGGCGGACGAGTACTCCCGCAGTGTTGGCACGACGGCCACATCTCGGCCACGCCGGACCGCATCCAAAATGGCTTGCTCGCGACGGTTAGAGGTCAGCATATCGGGCCGGCTTAGAGACGGCGACGGAGGGCCATCACCAACGGGCTGTGGACCAACAACCTCCGTTGGCGACCGCGGGTTGGCCCGCTGTCGAGGCCCCCAGGCCTGGAGGCCAGGGCGGTCTTGGTGTCTAGCCCCCCATCTGGGGCCGCGGGTGACGGATCAGCCACGGCGAACAGCCACCCATGGCCTAGGGCGACGGCAGTCTCAGCCGGTTGGGCGGTGAACAGAACTCGCCTAAGAAAAAAAGGGAGAATATCAATAATGAATTATTAATAACCGGTGGTAGGAGCACAGGGAGCAAAGGTGACATTACGTCGTCTCATGCCGTGATATAAATTAAAATACCTAACAACATACCTCAAAAGATGGAGGCGACGCCTTTCCCTAGGGCAACAGGACGGTGACCAAGAAAGATTATCCGGTGACGTAAGATCGGCGTGGCTCCATGTCGATATACCGGCTGTAACGGACAGTGAAGTAGTCGATCGAGTACGAACTCCTACGGCAGGGCATGCTACTTTTATAGCAGAACTGCCATTACTGTAGCAAATCCCCATCGTAGGAGACAACCCCTCCAAGGAAAGGCAGAGGAATGCAGCAGCAGCCGCCAGCACCGTCAGCGAAAAGCCGCGCTGATGACCATGGCAGCGGCACAAAGCAGTAGGCTTTTCTCACGCGTCTAAGACTAGTCAGAAAAAAAAAGACAATTAGAAGAAAGCTAAGATAACAGGCATAACGGCACGTATCTTACGTAGCCAAACTCGCAAACGAACAACCCCGCTTATGCCGGGAAAAATTGTGGAACCCAAACATCCGATGGCAGCCCGAACACCAGCTCACCCTTCGCCTCGAAGACCCGTCCGGGTGCGCTTTTCAAATATGTCGCGCCATGTACGTCTCGATCACATAGGCCGCCGGACACTTTCTGGCGAGCGTGTGCGACTGTGGCCACCGAATTTAGGCAGCCCGGCCGTAGACACTCATGCGTTTGGTCGCATGCACCCGCAGTGTCTCATACGATGCCGGGTTAAGGGAAATGTCCACGACCATGAACCCCTCGCAACCATAGGCCACAAAGATGTGGGCCGAGTGGTTCCACCCAGGCCCAGCGACATTAACAGCCTCAGTCAGGTTGAGGCCGCTGTTTAGCACCTGGTGTAGAACTCCCGAACATAAATGAGGGTACCAAGTCGTTGTACAACGACCTGGTAGGGGACCCCATTGGCTTTTAAAAACCGCCGCTAACTGCTTTAGCAGAATGCTTTCTCAAAGAGAATTAATAAATTATCTCAAATAATTTTTTTAAATGAATATTTTAGTATAAAATTTCATTTTTTCTGCATATCTTATTTTCCATAAATACATTATTCAAAATAATTTAGATAATTATATTTAAAATAGTTATGTAATAATTAAAAATTATTTATAATCCATAAAATTATTTAATTTTTGTAAAAATTTGCTACTTTTTCAAATCCGCATTTTTAAGTCAGAAAAAACGTGTGAGTAGTTTTAAAATACATAATTAAGAAGAAAATCAAATGTACTTTGAGAATATCAGTCTCCATTTGGCATATATTCAAAAAAATTGAAAAAAAAACATTATTTTTGAAAAAAAAAATTTTTGCAAAATTGTTATTTTAAAAAAAATAAGACCTTGAAGTCATCCATTTGACTCCAAAATTTAATCAGTTCTAAGTTGAGACATACCCAGGGTGCATGCGAAAGATCAGCTGATTCCCTCCATCCGTTCAAAAGTTATGACGAGGCCAAAATTTGGTTTCATACATACATACATACGAGGGTCATTTGCAAGTACCTAGCCTCACCGCCAGATGGTGCCACTATCGCACCAGAAATACACTACAGTGCAGTATCTTCCTGTAAACGGTTACAGACGAAATTTCAGCCGGATCGGAGTTGTAGTTTATTTTTGAGAGCGTGTGAAAGCAAATGTGTCCGTTGATTTTTGAAAAAATGGAGAAAGAACAATATCGGTCGGTGATTCGATTCTTGTTTTTGGAAGGGAAATCGCGCAGTGAAATTAAAGAACGCTTGGATGCAGTGTATGGGGATGCTTCTCCTTCGATGGCGACCGTTAAATTTTGGTATAACGAGTTTCAACGTGGTCGTACGTCAATTTTTGATGATCCACGCCCAGGTGCTCCGAAAACAGCCACTACGGAGGAGAACGTGACAAAAATACACGATATCGTTTTGTCAGACCGCCGATTAAAGGTGCACGAGATAGCTGCGATAGTAGGCATCTCAGAAGAACGCGTGTGGCATATCCTACATGAGATTTTAGGCATGAGGAAGCTGTCAGCAAGGTGGGTGCCGCGTTTGCTGACTGCAGACAACAAGCGCATCCGTGTGACCAGTTCAGAGCAGTGTTTGGAGCTGTTTAATCGCAATCCAAAAGAGTTTTTGCGTCGTTACGTGACCGTCGACGAAACATGGATTCACTACTACACTCCAGAGACCAAGGAGCAGTCAAAACAGTGGATCTTACCCGGTGAACCTGCTCCGAAGAAGGCGAAGACGGTCCCGTCGGCCGGAAAGGTGATGGCCACTGTTTTCTGGGATTCTCAAGGTGTGATTTTTATTGACTATCTGGAGAAGGGCAAAACGGTCACAGGATAGTACTACGCCGAACTATTGAGCCGATTTGACGCCGTGTTAGAAGAAAAACGGCCCCATTTGTCTAAAAAGAAAGTGCTTTTCCACCACGATAATGCACCGGCTCACACTTCTGCACTCGCCACGGCTAAATTGGTCGAATTACGCTACGAACTGCTGCCCCATCCACCGTATTCTCCAGATTTGGCTCCGTGCGACTTTTTTTTGTTTCCGAACTTAAAAAATTCGCTCGCCGGGAAGAGATTCCACTCCAATAACGAAATAATCGCCGCCACGGAGGCCTATTTTGCAAACCAAGAGAAAACATTTTTTTCAACGGGGTTAAAAAAATTGGAACATCGCTGGACCAAGTGTATTCAACTAAAAGGAGACTACATTGAAAAATAAATTTTATTTTTTGTAAAATTTTGGTGTTTTCATTTGTAGGCTAGGTACTTATCAAATGACCCTCGTGTATACATACATACATACATACATACATACATATATACATATATACATACATACATTCATATATACATACATACATACATATATACATACATACATACATACATACTTATATATATACATTAAATAGTTGAGGACGATCTTTGGAGGCAAAATGAAATGATCTTATTTCCTTATGGCAACGTTTCGTTGGCTTAGCACGCCAACCTCATCAGACCTTTATTCAAAACACTATTGAATAAAAGTTTGTCTTCGATCACTCGGTTAGGCAAAGACATAACCAAAAAATGGGATCGTACTAATGTGGTGTATAAATTTGATTGCCTAAATTGCTCTGCTACATACATAGGAGAAACTAAAAGATCGTTACATATACGCATTAATGAACATAAAATAAACAAAAATAAAGAGTCTGTAGTCAGTATACATCGATTAGAAAACAAACATGAGTTCGATTGGGAAAATACATCCATTTTAGATTTTGAAAGCAATTACAAAAAAAGACTGATTTCCGAAATGATCTATATAAAAAGCAATCAAAATAGTATTAATAAAAAGGAAGATATCCAAAGACTAAGTACAATGTATTTTCCTATTATTAACGAACTTGATGCTGTATAACTCTTTATGTAAACATTGTCCAGCGTATATAAATACAGTGTCGTGTTATTGTTTTCAGTCGAGAATAACATCTGATCGACGTATGATATATACGTTTATAATTTCGGTAATTTTAATTTTTGTATTTACACTTTGTGGTTTAATTGTCTTTAAAAAAAAGTTTTATATGTTAATTCATTTCTGTGTTTTGAATAAAGGTCTGATGAAGTTGGCGTACTAAGCCAACGAAATGTTGCCATAAAGAAATAAGATCATTTCATTTTGCATCCAAAGATCGTCCTCAACTATTTAATATAAAAATAGATGGCGTTATACATTCAACATTACATATATACATATATATACACACATGAATACATACATAGATACATAGATACATACATACATACATACATACATTTGCAAAATGTGGGGGTAAACACGATGTTCTTATGATGTAACGGCGTGTTACACCCTATATCATGGGGAACGTGCTCTTCCGCTGCATTTAACTCCTGCAACTTCTGCGGGACCACGCGTCAGAGGGCCACATTAAATCGAGGATGTATAAACATCCACAATTTCTCGGCCCCCTGCTCGCCCCAGTGCATCTGGTTGCAGGAATCTAAACATACATCTTCTAGATGGAGTTCAAAGTCGCCCGGCCAGATAGTACGTTGGGACGTTAATCCCGACCGAGTGACCGAGGTGGGGATGGACCCCGACACCTATGTTGAGAGGGAGACTGGCTAAATGAATCGGGATCTAGACGGCTTGGGCGGTAAAATTCATACCGTACGCGGGAAGCGCATGCCGAACCGAAATATCAACGAACCCGCGATCGACGAAATCGCCAGTATCGCCTAGGATCTGGAGGGGGGCGGAAGTTAACGCCAGCGCGAACCCCTAAAAACCGGAAATAATAATAATAGTCTCACACATATACAAAGCGGAGAAGCAAAAGTATACCTGTAGCTGCTGAGCGATATACGCCGACCCTCGGCCAGCCAGAGCCTCGCCATCCTTGTCATTGACGAAGAGACCCGGGACGCAGGTGGGGCGCAGGATCTGGTGGTGAAAGGCCGCTCCCCGTAGCTGAAGCTCCTGCGGGGTTGGTGGACCAACGACCTGTGATAACTAAAAAGAATAATATTAGTTAATAAATTACCTACTAAACAGAAATACTAACAAACGCTATGCCCAAAATTCTCAAACAAAAATTTTTTGAAACGCGTCTAACTCATGAGAACGTTCTAGCGAAAAATCCGCACACAACTCCAGAGGAATCGAGTTGCTATCGAGCGACATGCTCCACGTGTCGTGTGCAATATCGTCTATTTCGTCAAAAATGATGTCTCTTCTATTGACTGTCACATTATAAGTATTTAAGATACGAAAACGAGGAAGAAAAATTATGAAAGTAGACAGTAACAGCTAAAATTTAAGCTCTGATTCATTAATGTTTAAAAATACGATCCATTTAATCGATTAAAAAGAAGACAAATTTTTAACCACTTTTGTACCCTATCTTTGATTGCTTGTAACTTCCTGAAAAATCAATATTTTTTAATAAATCAGGGCTTAAATTTTAGCTTTTGCTGTCTACTTTCATAATTTTTGTTCCTCGTTTTCGTATCTTAAATACTTGCAATGTGACAGTCAATAGAAGAGACATCATTTTTGACGAAATAGGCGATATTTGAAATTAAATTGCCCATATCTCAAGAAAAAGGGCCCATTTGACGGAAATGTGAGAACTGGGCTTCATTTTTAGGTACCAGAAATCGGCTCTCCAATTCTCGCTAAAATCCGTTTCCCGCAGCTGAAACCCTCTCCTTGTTAGATAGAGACGCTTGATCTTTTTCTTTACATCGCTTTTCTACGCTAGAGGCTATTTCGTGTATTACATCATCATGAACTAAATTTACAATGTCTTTTACAATACTAGGTGTATACAACTGTACTTGTACTTCATGTATGAGACTACTTTTAGTTTTAATAAACTCCATAACGTCGCAGGTAAGATATTGTACACTACTCGCAATAGAATTTAAATATTTAAGACGAGTATCGACATACTTTACAATAAATTCTTGGAGACAATCAGAAGTAACGTTTTTCATTACTAAACTATGACGAAACCGCTTGATTCGACTAATACCAGGCCTCCTGTCTTCTTCAATTTCGATTGCTTTGTCCTGGAGACTTGTGGTGAATTCCCGTAAATTTTCTGGTCCTTTAAACTATTATCAAGTACACAGAAATATTTATCAATGTCGACGAAACTTGTTTTGAATTCTTCCCAGTCATTGTATAAAAACGCAACATCTTCAAAGTCATTCGATAATAGTCGAATCACAGGTTTGTAGTACTCGTCGTCGAACTTATCCACAAGCTCGTCGTATTCCAAACCAACAATTACCTTATTGGTGAACGATTTATTTAAGACGTACAATGTACAAAAGACATGATGTGGGTGCTGTGCAACTCGTGGTAGGGTCGCCATGGCGATCCGCGTATCTTTACGAGTAGAAAGCAACTGGTGTGACAGACTCTGAAGCGATCCTTTAAATACAGCTCTTCTAACTATGCACACGGTTAAGAAAGTGCAGACGTTTGAGAAGAAAAGAATGAGACGAGATAGGTCGAGCAATGACGCACATGTAGTTGAAACGGTTAAATTTCCATTACACACGTTGTATCGTCTTACATCAAAACTTCTTTGAAATTCTGACAATTATAACAAAGACATTTTAGAGCGAGAGTTTTGTAAACATCTGACGAAGCATGCACCGTTGCCAATGAAATTTTCATCAGCTTTTTTGTAGCGCACATAGCGTCTAACGACGTTATCATTTTTCTCCAAGTTGACAGAAATATTATCGAGAAACTTCTTGAAATCTAAACCATGACACATATAATATAAAAACATAATACAATACTGACCACATATATCTGTCTCGTGATTTTGAAGCTGAATTGCGTTCCAACGAAATGAAATGTTTTATAATTTTTTCGCAAGCGGTTTATGTGATCGGGAATAATAGGCAGTAATCCAAAACTATCAAAGTATAGACCGTTAGAAGATCTATCGACATAGAACGCAACCCAATGTATACCAGGCTTGGTATGGTCGTCAGTGTTAACGATGAACGCCGTCGGTTTGGTCCACACCCGCGAGATTTGATCGGCTGGGAATACACCTACAGTATGCGACTGGATTGGTGAAAGGATCTTCAATATTTGAAAGCTGTCCATTGTGAAGATCGATTAACTTTTTATTTAGATAAGCAAGGTGTAAAGATAAGTAGCCTTTCAACCGATAAGCGTGATTTAACGCACATCGATATTTGCAACCCGAAAATTTTAAAGCTTGATGCATACAGTTTACGATAGATGATAACTTATCGAATGGAGGACATTCTACGTCATATTCCAAATTGATGATTTCTTTTGCTATAATTTTATGAAGCATCAACCGCTTTTCACTGCCTCTAACGTAAATTTTTCGAGCACTTTTTGACAAATCTTGCAGAGTTCTATGAAACACTTACAAATCAACTTCACCTTCCAAGTAATTAATGCCGTGACATTGCTGAGTTAACCAATTATTTCGTCTTCTGATTTCAGCGCTCAAATCATCTACAGAAGCCATCGGAGCCACTAACCAATGACCGTGAAAATCACCATTAAGAGGAACAATAGCGATTTCCTTTGATGCATTATTATTGTCAGTATCTTTGAGACACTGAATATCTATAACTAAATCCATCATTTTTATGTAGCTTGCAATGACGATCATGACCCGAAACGTACTGGCTACCAAGAAGCAAGTCTCCCACGTATATGTAGTAAAACAGCGCCATCTGTACTTCATTATTCTAACCACTAAAGTCTACAATAGTTTGACGCGATACGTCTACTTCCAAAATATTATCATACTCAAAATAGACAATACAGTTTACAGTATTGGCTAATGCTTCAGCGAATCGAACATCTATTCTGACGCTTCCGTGCTTAACCAAATCCCAATGAGTGCATTCGTTAGCCGATAGATCGGGAGATAATCAAACGCGAAAAGACAATAGCCATTAGGATACGATTTACGCGAGATTTGGTTACCCTCATTAAGAAAATGTAAATCGTTTCCAAAAAATAACGTATGATGAGCGTCAATGTATAATTTTCTAGTTCCGAAATTAGATTGCAGTGGTTCAGAAGGTATTTGTACGCCGTCAACGTATAAGCATAGAAAATTTATATTAAAATGTTCAAAGTTAAACGGATTTAGAGCTGGATCGCCATTGAAAGCCTTATTGTTAACAAATCCGATTATAATTCGTTTTGGCAGTTGACCTAATATTATATTATCCAAAGTTTCACCGTGAATACCTCCATGCATTGTTACAGCTTTAACCTCAACCCTCATAAGGGGATATTTGGCAGTTGCTTTTGAAAGTGATTAGTAAAACACCCGGACTAATTTTTACGCGTCTGACTAAGAGATTGGCTACGTCGATATGTACATAGTAACAGCCCATAGGATCCATGAGACAAAAACTATCGCGAGACATTACTAATCGCACTCTTACCTCGACACCGCTTATTAATGATTTTTCTTGATTGAACACGTCGCAGTGAAGATGGCTAATCATGTCAACTGATTTTGTTGCCGACAGTAATTTGCGACGTTGCACAAGGCCTGCGTTTGTATCTTGATTATCCATTTTTCCAGCAGTATCGTTGTGCCACAGCACACTCGTCAAATGCGAATTTTTTGCAGCAGGTCCATAATTTAATAAAGTTTCAAGGTATGCTCTGTAAGCGTACGCGTTTGCAGGCGGTGATACAGGTTTTTGATTAAAAAATACATGCACTTGATTAAATAAAGAATGCATAAAATTATTGGCAGGACCGACTTTGGGTACCTGGGCTGTAGCGGCTTGTGGTACGTCAACCATAGTTTGTAGACTTACACGCAGCCTAAGCATCGTGTGAGCAAGATCAATATATTCTTCACCATTGCCCGATAACACAAATTCTATAGGTGAGTCATCAGTTAAAGACGATATTAGTTTATATTGTATACAGTGTGAATTTTCTATGGTTATTTGAGTAGGAGGGATTTCAAACAGAAACAACTCCGACTTGAGACACTCGCACGAATGGGTGTGAAAAATGCCATCTTATCTATCCAAAAATATCTCTCGTGGTTCTCTTCTTCTTTTGTTTCGTTTGTTTTCTCTCAGTCTTGCCTTTTTCCGAACTATTAGACTTGCGTTTTCTTTTTTCCTTTTTCTAGAACTGCTTTTCTTCTTTTTACCTCTGTGATTTGTATCAGAGCCAGATTTCGCAACTGAAGTGGTAAGCCATAGCGTGGTAATTTGTATCCAGACCACTCCATTAGCTTATCCAACTTCTCCTCTGCTTTTCGTTTGAGAACTTTGCCAGATTCTTTAAAGCGTTTGCGAATCGACTCTTTAAACGGAGTACTTCACTCGGTAATATCAGACATAATGTTCATACCAGTACGCACAGCCTCCTTCCCAATAGCATTGGTTCCACAAGTGAAAAGTGGGAGAACGCGACGCAAAATTCCAGCCAAAAATGAACCAAGATTGCCCTGCCCCCTTTGGTAGGGGGATCCAACGTAAATACGTCCGACCCCACCATTAATCCGTTGACCCCCACCAAGCACCTCCTCTTCGCTATATCCACCGCCAACTTGCATATTGAAGTATTCTTGATAACGTTCCATCATTGTATTAAAAATGAGCTCTAGTCAAGTTTCTTGAAATGAACTGTCACCGTCAGAGTACCGTAATCGAATGGGATCGCATGGCCATTTTGGTCCCTTATATCGATTTCGATAGTCTGAAATGAGTTGAATCATAAAGGTATGTACATGGGTGGGGAGAAACTCTTGATTCTCGTACTGCCATACGTGTAATTGTCGTCGATATTTAACGATACTACTCGCAACAATCGCGATTGAACGTCACCTATTGCGTAAGGTTCGCAAATATCACTATAAATAATAAGCATGGACGAAAGCCCATTAGAGAGATGAGCAGGTCTATCACTTACTACTGATTCTTCATCCATTATAAAAATACTATTCGTACTTGCGAATCCCAAAATTTTTCGCAACTTCTTGGATAAATAAGGCTGGTGACTGAATTCAGAGCAAGTTATCTTTGAACAAACTCTGTAGACTCTCACGTAGCCACCGGGATCGACACCGAATTCCAAATGTTCCTCTATACAGTTTAAATTATTTAGCTCGCTTACTATAACGTTTACATCTCTGTAAATTCCTGGCCGAAGCAACGACACTATAGTACTGACATTTTTTGCCGCTGTCTCTAGAGTCGCATGTGGAATGAGATTAAGCGAAACTGTTCTATCCGCTTGCTCGGAAGACCACGTGTTGAAATTTCAGCGGTATTTGAACCTCCGTAAGCGCGACTGACCATGAATCTTGAAAACGTATCTGCTGAGGGAGCTGCGTGATGAAACATGTCGTGGTATTTTCCGCAAAATAATTCATGCTGCTCTTGCACGGCAACACAATATAAAACTGATCTTTTATTTTAAAAATATTTTTTATATATATTCGTCAATTTATTCATTCTAATCCAGGAATTAGATGAACCTTTGCCTCTAGTTTTCAAAATTGCATCAATTTCAAAAACGTTTGTAGTTAAATTTTTACGTACTGTGCACAATTCTTCGGCGTAGAAAAAACCGTCAATTTCCTGACCTGTCAAGTCTTCTAAATAATAAACTGTAGGCGGGCGCGTCATTGAAATTCGTGTAATTTTAAAAATCTCTAGTGTACAGCCACTCTCATATCTTTTAGCTTAAACGTTCTTTGCACGACTGACGCGTACCAAGTCACCGACGCAGTATTTAAGAGTTTTAAAAACACGATTGCCATATCTACGTTGTAAATTTTCACGAGCTTTGGCTGCATTATACAGTGTTACGACTGCTGGCACCATTTTTGTGCCAAATGTTTGGTATGATTGTACGCCTCTACGATATTCTGCAAAACATCAACATACCTTCGAGTATTTTTATGAGTAAAATACCGCCATGTTCTTTCTTTTATAGTTCTTATGAATCTTTCCACAATGGCAGTTTTTACATCTGGACTACGTACCACTCTAAACGCTATACCGTGTTTTGGGAGATTCCTCTGCAGCGCCCCGCCGATAAATTCCTTGCCTTTATCAGTTTGAAGACATATTGATTTCCGTCCATTACTTCTCGACAAAATACGGAAAAAAGCATCAGCGACGTTTCTCAAAGTTTTGTCCTTGATAGGTTCAGCCCATGCGTATTTATTGAGAACATGGATAACAGTTAAAACGTAGCTGTAGCCATCGTTGTAAGATTTTATAGATCTCATGTCCATCAAATCAGCTTCCCACACGTCGCCGAAATTGCGCACATTAAAATTATGTCCTAGAAAAACAATGTAGAACAGGTCTATGCAAGTTATAAGCGTCTTGACTCTCAAACCATTCAATAACACTTTGACGATCGTATTTTTTATGCGTAGCTCGCAAAAGTTTATCACCACCAACGTACGCCGAAGGTCCATGTGCTTCGTAATAAAGTTTTTCAAACGTTTTATTCATTGTACGAGATTATTATTTTGTCCATTTTTTTCTTATCCTTTGGTTTCTGTTCCTTCTTCTTCTTATCCTTTTTTATTCACGCTTTGGTTTTTTATCTTTCTTGTCCCGTTTTCCGATAGAATTCTTGATACGCGATAAAAATTTTTCAAAAGTTATCTTGCTAACGTACAGCAAGCTGTCATCATCGCGACTGTTCTTTCGTCAGACGGCGTTTCCTCGGCGAGCATGCGAGAGAAGGCATATCGCGCTAAAACTCGGTCGGTTTGACGACGGCCACTGTTCGAGTTAGCATAAGCTAGATCATGCTGTCGGCAGGCCTCATCCAATGGATTGATTCCAACGTCGCCACGTACAATATGCTCTGCTAGCTTAGTTCCAGGTCCGCAAAATTTGTAATGCGGTACATACATTTCAAACGGTAATAAATCAACGAGTGCATCTAGAACGCTGTTTTTCTCCATTCCGCGCCATGACAGTATTTCAGAGTGTGGTGGTGAGACCTTCTTTTTTTCATCTGACTTCTTTTTTTCTTTTTTCGGGTTGCGTTGAATCTGTTTCTTCAGCGACACTGTCGCCGCTATTCTGGACTCTCAAAATAGGAATGGAAAGCGGTGTAGTAAAAGCACTGTTTTCTAAATGCTCACTGGTCGAAGAGGATCTGGTAATGTTGTTCTAAACACGCTTGTTACCTATAAACTCTCGAGGCACAGTTGTTTGGTCAAGAGCGACAGCGAACTGAAGATGACCAGGCGAAGCGCTCCTTTTTCTATCTCTCCTTGCGTCATTCACCAAGTCGATAATGTTGGCTCCGGGCACAATCATGCCATCTATGGTTACAGCCCCGTTGGCATCCCAAACTACTTTACCACCAGCTCGCAAGCATCGCACGAGCTGTTTGGCTTTCGTTTTGTACTTTTTCGGGACGGTATAGATAATGTTTCCGTCAATGAGCTCATCGGTTTCCTCCTCCTCCGCCCCCTCCTCCTCCCGCTCATTATCGTCCACCGTATTAGATTCGCTGACACTGTCATTCTTTTGTTCTTTTTTTTTATACTTATCTCCTTCTTCGGTTCCTTTAAAGTGAAGATATCGCTATAAAACTTGATGGTAGAGAGTCCACTTTTCACGCTCGTCTTTGTATTTTGGCGAGTTTAATATTTCGTTCATTTCAGCATCGAGTCTACTCGTCATCGATCTCGGTGTTTGCACAGACTTTATTTTATCTTTTCCAAGTGTCGCATGCAAACGTTCAACGCTCTCTTGCGGTAGGAGAATCATCCTTCTCACGTGTTCCATCTTTATTTATTCACGAGATTAGCAAGAAGTGTGCCAATCGGGGCTGTTAGCAGAGCAGGCAAAAAACCACCACGTTGCACTATAATGTTTTTTCTTGGCTGTAAAGTGATATCCGGTGATGCTAGCTTTCTCCAGAGGACGATTCACGCATGAGGTCGTCGATGATAATCAACTTAGGTTTCGGATCGTTAAGCTAATCGGTATTTATTACCCAGATTTTGAAGTGTTTGTAATACGTTCGTAAGTTGTAATTATTTTACCAATTGGTATAGAAAAAACACAGCCTCTGGACGTTACAGGAATTGCTTTTCCCACCACCCACAGTCACAAAAAATAGCTATTATACACAACCTTGTCGACAAATCTATAAAACTCTCTCATCCACAGTTCCATATCGATAACTTAAAAACGACCACACATTACCTTCAATGTAATAATTACCCTTTAGATATTATTGAAAAATATATTGGCATTAGACTCGACCAGATCCGTAAAAACAATAGTAACGTCGCAACTTACAACACATCCAACAATACGAAATCAATAGTCTCTAAAACAAAAATGATACTGCCATACATAAAGAATTTAACACCAAAAATTGACCGTATCCTCCGTACACACAATATAATACCTATATATAAAACCATTAACAAGTTTAATCATTTGATAAGACTAGGAAAGGACCGTCTCGATTTATTAAACACTAATGGGATCGTTTACAAGATCAACTGCAATAACTGCTCGGCCACATACATCGGCATGAGTAAACGAAAATTAGCGAAACGTGTGTACGAACATAAAAGAGCAGTCAAATTAGGCTCTGAAAATTCTGCACTCGCTAGCCATACACAGGACACAGGACATTCCATAAATTTCGATAAGATCAGAATACTAGACAAAGAACCAAACTATTTCAAACGCACTTTTTCTGAGATGATGCACATACATTTCTACAATAATACACTCAACCATATGGAAGATACCCATTTCTTAAAAAACGCATATAAAAAGCCAATAGATACTATCAAGAAGCAAAACATCTAAATTCATAAAATTTACAATTGTCTTCTACGTATTTATAACCTCTTTTCTCCATCACTTTACTGTCTTGTTTCGTACTGTAGGATCAGGTGAGCATGCGATTGGAGAGGTGGCATACCTAATACGCTAGAGTCTCCGTATTCTTATTGTATGGGTTTTGTCCTGTTCCACCGGCGCGAGCGAAGCAACCGCTATCCCTCACCATTTCCCTTTCCCGACCCCCACCACCTCTTTCCTGTCTATCCTAACAGTTATTCATTACTCCTTAATTTTAATTCATCGTTAGTGTCATTTTGGAGTTTGCCTAACACAGTTGGGCAATTCCAAAAGTGACGATGTGTGCTGAACGTCATAAACTTTGTAAGTTCTTACCATAACTTCATTTTTTAACAAATATTCTTTTATACACGTAATGTATTTTAATTCCTTAAAGTTATTAAAAAACTCTAATTGTATTTTATAGTGATTTGGCGACGTTGCGTTCATGAGGAGGAATGTAAACTCCTCGTAGACGAACTTAATATGCGAGAATATTGTTTTTATGGTATGTTTTTTTATATATTATGTCTAATATTGGTTTTTGTTTATAAATCTACATGTTTCAAAACTATGCTTTCGCAGCCCTGATGAAGAAAGTTAATTACACTTTCGAAACGTCGGCACAATAAATTCATCAAAACAAATTGGTACGCCTCGAGTCCGATTTTACTCTTTACCCAGATCTATGTATCCCGATTGCCATTCACCGTAATAAAGAATAATGCGCTCGAAGTGAGTGTCGCTCAAGCGGTCAATGTATTTCAGAAATTTTTTAACAAATACTGTTTTACCGCAATCGGTGGCCCCACTCAACGTACAAGTCCACGGATGTTTCCAGCGCGTGTCCATAATTCACACTGACTGGACACTCTGAAACACTTCTCCCGAAGAGCTCGTAGCCGCGTCCGGTGCCCACCGCGCGCCGCCGCACAGTGGGCCCAAACTTAAAAAAAACGATCAAAATTGCCGCTTCAAGCGAATTTTCAACGAAAAAAAAAATTTTTTTTTTAAATTGTATCTTTTGGATTGTATTTTATGAAACCGTTTCCCTCGAATAGTTATTATAACTTTTACTATATGAAATCTTTAGTTGAAGTGTAGTTGTTATGCTGACACGATAAATAACACAGGTACGCAAAGGCAAGTGGAATGTAATTTTCACCAAACTCACCCTATCTTTATGTATTTTGTCACGCTCAATCCGAATCTAAAGTCTGTTTAGCTGAAGCACCAAAAGAACTTAGAGTAAATCGCAAAAAACAGCTGAAAATCGTAAATATTCGCGAAAATGACAATTGTAGGCAGGAAAATTTCGGACTTATTTGTTTTTTCTGTATTAATAAAGTATGTTTCTTATGAATTTTGATACAATCTGTATCGTCGTAGAGAGCCCGGGGTTCCAAAGCGTGCAGATACTTGAATAGCTCCAGTCGGGCCTGTTCGGTTGAAAAGGCAGCAATCACAACACTTGCCGTTGGAGATAATAGCAGAGTTTCGTTTTTGTAACACCAGTTGGCGTAGAGTGTTTCGTCATTGACTGGTATAATTCCATTAACGTCTATTTCTGGGCTGCTATGTCACTCTGTCAATCTTTCTGGTTTAGTAATGACTTCTGTCTGTCATGTTTTCATGTTGACCAAATTTGTCCCATAAAGAGTTTAGGCATATCTGCGGCATATTGCGACTGATCTTAAACCAGCGTTGTAGTGCATCGCGTCTTTATTTAAACTAATACCTTCATTGACCTCCAATTCTTTTACGTATTCCTCTTTATCTTGGTTGGTCAGACAGCCAGGTGGAAAACCAGACGCCATAGTTTTTTGCGCGAAAAACTCATTGATATATTCGGTAAATATTTCACCTTCGCCTTCGTTTTGATTATATTGCGTCATCTCGTATTGCCAGATCTCGTAAACGCGTTGAATTGTATACCCCAGTTTGACAGCCTCTTTAACTTCTTCAGATACCCATGTCCCCCGTAAAATTCGATCATTTGGGTCTTGATGCGGAGAATCTTCTTAGATCATGTGTTCACTACAAGTACGACATAAGGGAAATATTAGTTTATCATACATTCTTACCGGTAATAAGCGGTGATACCGGTTTTGCGATAGAAGCACGTCACACATTAGTAAACCGTTCACTCGAGAGATGTCTTTGTATGTTCCTAAGAACTGACTACAGTCTTCTTCGCCGACGTATATGTTGGGATGATCAACGGGAAATTTACCTCGTTTACAGATATACGGGAACAACAAGCATACACTGACGTACTTTATTTTTTCTTCATCTTCGAAATCGAAAATTTTAACGGTGTTACCTGTTCGTCCACCGAAAAAAGCATCTCGCGCATCCAAAGATTTTCATTTCATGTTATCGACGTTTTCTTGAACAAAGCGCTGAAGCTGATCATTTTGGAAAAGTTCAGTGTTAAACTCGCATTCTCATTTCTCAATTAATTTATAATTATTTGACCTTGTCTTATCGTACTAGTAGCTACTATTCTTTCGTATCTAACGTCCATTGAATCACCACTCGTCAAAACTGTATCTATATTAATCCTGAAACAGCGAGGGCACCCGTGCCAAAAGAAACGTAAAATTGAAGTACTATGCCTCTGTGATTTTCGTCGGGCCGCGGTTGACTGTAGCCATCTACAATCAGACCTACGGGTAACCTTCTCTCTCTCAAATGTCCTGCATGTTCGATGAAGCGATGAAGAATGCGCTTTTCCATCCAGCACAGCCAATACACTGCTTTTTGAGACTGATTGTCGCACCATCTATAACCGCGAGGTGGAACGATATCTATTTGATTCTTTTTTAAGAATTTTTTCGAAACAGACGCATGTAAGTCGAAGCTATAGTTGTGCATTCGACAAATGAATCCAAACCAAAGGACCCCGCACACAATGTATGGGAAAAAATAATTCGGTCAAATTGAATGAAATTGAAAAAAGATAGATTTCTTCAGGACCTCAAGATCTATTTTTTTCCAAAGTTTCGTTCAATTTGACCGGATGATTTTTTCCCATACATTGTGTGCGGGGTCCTTTCGTAAAAGTTTTTCGAAAGGCTAAGCAAGTTAATCTTAAAATTGTTACGTCCTGTTTACGGTACTTCATAATTTCGTTTTGAAATTTGAACTCACAACCGCTCGTCGATTGCTCATTATACCACTCCAGAAAGCGTTCTCTTTCCTTGATGTTCATACTGTCTGGTGAGTACGCTTCCAAAGTAGGGAGTGGTCCCTACTAAAGCACCTTTTTCGATTTCATGCAACACGTAGGCTTTTGGTAAACTAAATACTTAACAACATGTGAAAATAATTTAGACTGTCTATAAATTTTACATTCCTAATCTCCATTAAGATAATCTTTGATCCATTCATTATGACGGTTGGATCAACGCGTATACCTCTGTATTGTTCGACAATGTATTTGAATATAAATTGTGCGTCAAATCCTTGTGCGTTGTGAGCGATATAAACTATTTTTTTAAATTGTTGTCTTGAAGCTAAAGCAAGATCAATCAACTGTTTCACTGGTTCATCTTTAAACACGTATTCACGAACTCCACAATCATTGCATCTAATAGAAACGTCATTGATCTCAAGACAATGAGTACACGTTTGCTGCACAATGCACAAATTTGGAACATGGATTTTTCTTTCTTCGTCACCTACCACGGGCACCGTCTTTTGAGTCTCAAAATCGTAGAATAAGAATAAAACATCTCTCACTGTTTCGTTTAATTTAATAGGTTGAATGTAACACAGATGACCTAGCGGTAATCGTAATTTGCTTGTGTTACAATACGATACACCACACTCGTGTTTTACGCTTCGGCGATTTTTTTCGAGAACAATTTTAAAGTATTTTCGACATAATTTTATTTTATCACACACGCTATTATTCTTGTTATACGATCCTCTCTTTAAATGATTTTCAAACCAATCTTCACTGAAAAAGGTCCTACAGCATAAGGTACACTTTCTAATATTTCCGAATGCAGCGCACGGCGGCGACATCATACATTTAGAACACTTATTTGAGCAACGACCGTCTTCAACATGACAATAACTTTTATTACACGGTATGTAGTAACCACTGGTTCCGCTAGCACCAACAAAATTCAGAATAGGTTGATAGTGATTGGAATGTTCGTAGTACATAATTCGTAAAGTGGTAGTAACGCACCCGTGTGTATCCATAACAAAGCGTGTGCCATCGTAGAGAGGCGGATAACCGCGGGCAAAATTTCTAAAAGAGTAAACCACTAGAACTGTAGCGCTTGTAGCATAAAAGATTTGAAAACGATGAATTTCTTCCAGACCACAACCTCTTATTGGAACCTGAACATTTGCCAAGTTTAAAAGCTCCTCGGCTGCTCTCTTTTGAACGGGTCCATTGTTTCGTCGAATATGGTTCCAATATTCGTGCAATCGCTCCGTTCGTATTTGACCTATGATGACATAAGCATAGGCGGTAGCCAAGCTTCGTGGCAAACAAAGATTATTGTCATTTTTAATAGATAAGATGGATTTTTTCTTGATATTTTTTTGAGTTAGCTGTGTGCAACCACGTTCTGCTACACATCTCACAATTGCACAGCTGCTTGACAATCTATCACTTATATCAAAACTATTTGCACTTTGAATCGCACTTGATAGCAGCAACCAAAGGTCTTCTACATTGAAATTACTAATCTGGCTAAATGAAAGCCATAAAGGACCATGATTGAAGCTTTCACTATTTATCGTTACTCCTATAAAGTCGATAGCCTCCCTGCGACTACAGAGTTGTTCATGTAAATCCTTTAATCAACATTTGAGCCACATATAAATGTTCGCGTTTGCCGGTGCATCAGCTAGTATTCCTCGTATCTCTCGTCCTTGATAACGAAAACGGTGGTAGCGTCGTATTATTTCGCTTTCCACGATAAAACACTGTCTCGATCCTTCACCATGCTGTAAGTAATTAGCTGTAAAATAAATATTTTCATTTTTTATTTTTTATTTTTGAAAATTATTAAAAATATTATACACCCTTACTTTCGTCATTTCTCTCTTCAGCTGTATCAGTTCTACTGGTACTGCTACTGGTACTGCTACTACTACTAGTACTGTTGCTACTAGAGTCAGAATGATATCCTTCCTGTACATGTTGCATCATCGTTAAAATAGATGAATCAGCTTCTGTAACTAAATTATTGAGATCTATCAAAATGTAGACATTGTAAAATATTATTTTAATACTTTTAATACTTACGATTACGTGTTTATTCGTTTTCGTGATGTACATCGTAGGTTACTGATTGTAAAGCTGAAATATTGAATCGTGCCTTAATAATATGAACATTATTATAACAGAATCAATACTTACGATTTGCTATATCTTCATTATGATGGTATACATTGGTCGTTGATGGGCCAGGTTGTGGATCATCAGCTGTCGAAGGTCCTGACTGTGCATCGTCTTGATATTGACAATACATGATGAATTCGTCACCTTCCGTATCGTCGACTATTTGATCGACCACTGTGGATAAATCGATTTAGTTTATTGAAGATAAAGAAAAATATATGTCAAATTATTATTTTAATTTTAATAATCTTAATACTTACTATGATCCATGTTAGATTTTGAGGGTCCAGGCTGTTGATCATCTTGAGTATTTATTTGCAATAATATTTCATCGTCTTCTGTATCGTTGTGCGTCTGATTAATTACTGAAAAATAATAACATTATCGGTTTAGAGTAAAAGTAAAATCAATATATTTTTACACTAGAATGAATTGATACTTACGATGACGGTGAATTGTACGTCTGGCTAGAGGGCTTGTGTGATCGTTGCTTTGCTTTACAGCCTTTACAACGATCGACAGCACATCTGGATTATGAAAAAGGCCAATACTAAACATGTAGTAGATGCTTGATATGTCGCAATGCAAGAGAAGAAAATGCAATTTTTTGCATAATACCTCCAGCGACAACTTTTCGAGATCGCTAGCCCATACTCGTCCACGCATTGTGCGTATATGAGGCGTTTCACGTCAGCTCTCCAGGCGCGGCGCACCAGCGCGAAATCATGCTGCTTTTAGCTTGTGCTTAAAGGGCTAAGATGTATCTAAAGAAAATAATCCCCAAGTGATTTCGATGTATTTTTTCCTCAGCTTCCCGATTGTGCTATTAGTTTCTCAAAATTTTTCAATTCTAAGTATTTCTTGAATAATATCTCGAAAAAATAAAAAAACTCCTATGTAGAAAAAGGCTATATCCATGTAAAATTTCCTCCTCTTTCGATTTAGCAGGTCAAAAAAAATATTAAAAATATAGTTTTTGAGATATGACACGTTTTATGTTTTGTTGATGTTAGAATTGAAAAATTTTGAGAAATTAATAGCACCATCGGAAAGCTGAGGAAAAAATACATCGAAATCACTTGGGGATTATTTTTTTTAAATACATTTTAGCCCTTCAAACACAAGCTGAAAACAGCATGATTTCGCGCTCGCGCGCCGCGCCTGGAGAGCTGACGTGAAACGCCTCATATGCGGGTGTCGAGCATTTGCTATGCATAAAATGTGTCTCAAAATTTTAACTAAATGAGAAATACTGGCTCTAATCATCTTGAAGTGTTGTGATTCCGATCACTCAAACTACACTGACTAGTCGTTGATTCCAAACCCCTCTTAAATATACAGCTAGACAATGCATTGTCGCGTATGCCATCTCTCGCGCTAAAACGATGTCCGTGAGTCTTTGGGTACGCTATCCAATTTCAACTTCCTTTCCTCGAGACTTTCCTCGAGAAAAAATTTTTTCGCTGCGTAATTAAATAGTTAAAATAATATGCAGCTGCAACTCGATGTACGTGACATTTTCTCATTAATCAGCAAAATTCCACAGTATCGTACGATTAAGTAAAGGAGAAAAAAAGTCAATGCGTTTTTCGTTCGGAAAACACGATGGAACAGACGGCAAGATACAATTTCGATGAATGTAAGTTATAACTAATTCGAGGTAAGGCGATAGAATTCGACAGCAGAGCCCACGTGCGATGAGATCATCCATGGCAAAGACGAACGGTCGACCGGCTGTCAGTCGCGAATATTGTCTTATCGCGTGAACATCTCCGTCGCAAAGCATCATAAGTGTATTGTGCGGATTCTGAAGTGCGTCATGTGTCGCTCTTGGGCCCCATACAAATGTGCGCGAGTACGTTATGTAGATAGTGGTTCAATGCAAAAATTCGGATGTACAGTTCCATGAGAGTGTCGCAGAAGTGTAATCTATCATGAAGCGATCTTATGGGATGTCCATGAGTTTACGGTTATTCCAGTTTTCAAGCCGTGCGCGCGTGATTAGATACTGTGCGTGGGTGTTGGCCACTCGCTGCACAGTACAGAGAGGCTATACGCAAAAGTTATAAAATACACCATAAAAACCCCATAGACACCTCATAAGACCATATATTCATGAATCTTGTATCATCTCTCTCTCTCACACACACACACGCACACACGCGTGTATGCATCGCGCTTATCTTCGCGCTATGCGTCGTCATGCATTCTTGACCTTGACCGCTAGCTGACGCCTGTGGTTGAGGTCAGGTTTGTTGTGACGGCCCATAGCGCGGGATATACTACTGACGTTCCTTTTTAAATATAAAAACCTCGAAACACGAGCTATCCGTCGAGGTTATTAGATTTCATGTATTATGCTTAGTTGCGTAGTAGAAAAGAGAAAAAAGTATACTCTAAACTGTCCCACTAATGTCTACTTTACCTTAGTGGTAACGATATTAAAGTATTTTGTTACGTAAAATTAATAATCATTGTTTATATTTTTTAGTTTGAATAATAGAAACGTAATAAAATTCACGTTGAATTAGAACACATCTTGGTAACATTATAGAAACCATAGTATAATAAAATATTTTTGAATCAATGAAATTGTTCAAAAAGAATGTTTCCGGATTTGTATCAGTTAGGAAAATGACCACTTGCGTCCACACACGCAGGTTCTTGCGGCCAGCCGCTCGCTTGTATTCGCATGAAGTCGATACAAAAATTGCACCCAAGATCTTGCGAAGGCCGCGTAGCCGTGCGCGTAAGCGCATGATATAAAAACATCGACTCGTAGCAAAAACAACAAGAGTAATACACACATTTTCTACTGGAGAGTCCCACGTAAATAACAATTGCATTTGTTTTGCTAATGTCATCGGTTGCGTATTAATATCGCAACCCAAAAGGGGGAGCGTTAAAAACAGCGCATTTCATACGAGAATCGCTAGAAATCTGTCTTGATAACTTTAAATATAAACTTAGCTAGCATGAGTAATTCCGCCGTACCTTCTAGTTTCAAGTTACTCTTCGATTCTGCAAAGAGTTTCAACTCCTAATTGGGGTTAGAGAGCGTCATCTCAGAACCAAACTCCGATTTAAATCGTACAAAGTACGCAGAGATACTCAAGGGATACCCGCACAATTTATTGCTTCTTACGTAGAGAATATAACCTTTATTCAAATGATCATAAAGAAGTTTCACAACTGCTTTAATATGCAATTTCAAGAAATCAACTCTAGTCATAGGTGCCTACTAAGAAACAACCTACATAATTAGCTATCTAAAAGTTATTAAATTTCGCAAAAATAGAAATTTTTTCTCCATACATTTTTAAGAAAAATGGCCTTGCACATTTTTTATACTGACAAAGTCAATAAGAGTAACCTGACACTCGGGTAAAAATGTTAATTAGAAGTTAGCTATTTCTTAGTTAATCTTACGCCTAAAAACAAACATTGCCCAATGGCATAATTACGTAGCAATCCGGAATGAATTATAACATTTACACTTCATAAAATAAGAATCCTAAGTAAAAGTAGAACTTTTAGATAAATTATATTTTCTTACATTCTATTATAATTTAAAAAAAAAATTCTTCCAAATAATTAACACGTTAGCTATAAAATACGGTTAAATTCCTACCAGGGCATAGAATGAAATAATAATGTAGTTATTACCAAAATTCAAAAAAGCTAGTAGTCAGCGTAGACATTTAAAGTCGTCCCTTCAAACGAAAATTAACGTAGGAAAAACTTCTCTAACCAGTGGAACAAGGGAAAGAAATCATCAAAATTGGCATCATTCATGGTTTGCAAGCGCGGGAGGGTGTGAGCGGAAGAGTATACTCACCTATACTTCGCCGCGGAGGAGTCACATGGATTCACGCTTATGTCACTCACCTATACCTTGAAAGGGATGAAGCCACACAGACGTACGCGGACGTCGAGCGCATAGGAGTGTGCAGCGTGATTACGCGCACCCATACTTGAAGCCGGAGGAATATCACAGACGTATATCAAAGTCAAACGCGAGAGAGTGCGCGAAAGAGTATAATCACCTATACTTCGCCGCGGTGGAGTCACACGGATTCACATTGACGTCACTCACCTACACCTCGAAAGCGATGAAGCCGCACAGACGTACACGGACATCGAGCCCATAGGAGTGTGCAGCGAGATTACGAGTCATGCACAAGAGAGGGTGCGTGAAGAAAGATACTTACCTATACTCTAGAGCGAACGAGCTACTGCTAATAGAATATAGTATTTTAAATACCCCTAACAGCTGTGGGAGCTCTGGTAGACAATAAGCTAATGATAATGACTGCACTGAAAAAATCCGTAATAATAATGACGATAAATTATAATAAAGAATAATTTGGCAGGAATACCTATATTTTGTTTAAAAATTAATATTTTCAGATATAATTTTATAGTAACTACATCTGTTAAATACAGGAATAATAGGAAGTTAAATTAGACATAATATAGGATAAAATGTAATAAAAATAAATCAGTCGAGTACTGCGCCTACCATCACTCCTGGACATCGGCGATGACCGCATACGTCAACCCCGAATGACAGGCCTGACTAGAATCTCTGGTAGCACAAAGACACTGAGGGGATAAACCTCAGAACGAAAAGGCGCATAGAATACTAAGAAATCTTCTTAGGATCAAGCCAATTAGATATATTTATTTAGAAACTTCTTCTACAAAATAAACAATTGAGGCATCATTGCCATAATAACGTTATAATTACCCTCATTTAGCTATCCTACAACATAGTAGTAAAATATTTTGTTCTAAAATTTTTTTCAGTGTACGCACACAAATATATAGATATGCTCTTTTATATAATGATGATTTTTATTACTTTATACTAAACAAGCGAGAGAGAGAGATGTCAGTTAGGCAGAAATGTAAGAGTTAGGTACACATACGTAGACATGACACGACACACGATGCATAATTTGTAAACATAAACACGTACATTTAGGCCTTAGAAATTTATTACACTCCCACGGCACTACTAATTCGAGCTAACCTAAGCAACTGAAACAACCTAGCAACCAGAACACAATCATATCAACTCAGCAAGTCAACAGCAAGAACAACTTAACAACCAGAACTTACAAGAAACAACCTAACAAATCGAATAACCAGCACAATCCCTATTTCGAGCCAACCTAAGCAATCAAAATAAACATAGCAAATCAAAAGTCATCAGAACAACCGCTATTTTAAGCCAACCTTAGCAAACAAAAGAAGAAACAAGCCAAATCAATGGATGGATCAACCGTGAGCGAACGAGTCGAAAAATTTCCAATTTTTTTTAGGGCCAGGAGTACTTTTGATCGTCCAGGAGTGCGATTCCGCGGCCTCGGACGTGTTATGTGTGAAAGCGTTCCATACACGAGTTCGGTTGTCTAAATAAAGCTGCGATTTAGCATTCAAAGCGTCGAGAACATTCGGCACCGCGACTATGGTGCGAGAAAATCGGAGTCGGTCAAATCGGTCGAAGCGGTTGAAACTGCGAAATCGGCACTAGGAGAAGAACGAAGCTCCACGTGCAGCCGCTCCCCACCTATGATTAATTAGAAAAGTGGGAGACACTACATCGCGGATATAAAAAGCGACGCATCTAGTGTCGCGGATCCTACTAGACACGGGGAACCTATGAGAGAGGTATAGACGATATGACGACTCCAGAACGAGATAGGACGACAACGGAGTCTTCAGTCATCAATCCACGAGGAAGCCACAATCAGGATGAGGATGACTCATCCGCGCCGCGCACATATATACATATACACGTTAGGACACCTCTCTCTCTCTCTCTCTCTCTCTCTCTCTCTCTCTCTCTCTCTCTCTCTCTCTCTCTCTCTCTCTCTCTCTCTCTCTCTCTCTCTCTCTCTCTCTCTCTCTCTCTCTCTCTCTCTCTCTCTCTCTCTCTCTCTCTCTCTCTCTCTCTCTCTCTCTCTCTCTCTCTCTCTCTCTCCCTCTATATCTCTCTCTCTCTCGCTCATTTGAGTATTGAATAAATACCACAGTTTAATTATTCTTCCTTTCTTCCCGACTTCACGTAAAATCAACCTCTCCGGGTGCGTAACCCAGAGTGGACGGGAACTAAAAGATACCCCTTCATACGTAACAAAGTATGATTCTTTTTATTTAAAGTATTTATGCATTTTAATTTCCAAGTTGAATTTATTTTAGTTGTTACAATAAACAAAAAAAACCGCAAGCACGCACGCACATTTTTTGTTTCGAAAATTTTTTTCACCGAGACAAAGCTTCCTCTATGAGGAAGCAATAATGAAACAAAGAGTCACTGATGATTTAGTCATCAAATACACGAAGGAGACTATGAAATCCGAGCTTGACTGTATTGGCAGAAATTCGAAAAAATTTCGAAGGGGAATAAGATGAAACGTCATTGCAATTATATACTTTCTACGTGACGATTCACATACAGGTAAAAAATTCCGATATGAAAGCCACCTATCGAATGAAAAATGAATCATGCGGTGCGCGACGTCCCGTGCGATACAGCGCGCAAGGCGTCTACTCTTTCGCGTTTTACTTCGCAATGAAAACATCTTAAACACATTTTGAATAAATCATTGAAGCGTTTCGTGTGGAGGTAAAAAATGCAACTTTATTGCTGGTGCCGTCGTGCAGTCGTGAGCTGCTGCTATCTCTCTTGGCCGTCGCGCGTGAACTGAGGAGCCGGCCGGCGCTACGAAGTGCCGTCGGCGTGTCTTTGTTGAAGGAGGGGCGGTGAGATTAGATTAGATTAGATTAAATAGTTTTTATTACTGTACATTGTGTTGTACAAAATTTACAATAGTTACAATAAATTTACAGAAATATGTTTAATATAATTATGAATTAACAGAATAATAGAATTTTTAGTATATATAATAACGATTGATAAAATATTATAATATTATTATCGCTGGTGAACAGAATCAGTCGGATAGAAAGAGACGACGATGAATATGTGTTTTGAAAAGCGGAATATGTGTGATTTTGCGCAGTTGAGATGGTAGTGAGTTCCATAGGTAGGCTGAGCTAACGTGAAATGAATTTTTAAGGTATCAGAACTAAAACTTGGTATGTCTAGGGGTGCCATGTCACCCCTGACAGGGCGAGTAGCAACATGAAAATTAAATAAGGCTAGTAGGTATGGTGGTGTAGCAGTGTTAAACACACGACGTAGCAAATTTGCTGCAAAGTATTTTCTTCTCGCAGCAGTGGTTAACCAGCCCAACTCACGCCTGTAAGGGCTAATGTGATCACACCTTCTCACACCAAAGATATAGCGAATACCACAGTTGACTAACCTTTGGAGTTTAACATCAAGTACATCTGATATATCGCAGTAGACAAGACAGCAGTGGTCGATTATGGGGAAAAGCAGCATTTGAACTAGATGTTTGCGCAGTCTCAGATTAGTGCTTTTCCTGAAATGGTATAAGCGATACATGAGAGAGCGTATACGACTACTCACGTGTAAAGCATGTTGTTTCCAAGAAAGTTTCGAGTCAAGAACTACTCCCAGGATTCTCAGCGAAGATTCATAGACCACCCTGGTGCCACCGATCTCAACAGAGCTTCTGACTACTGAGGGCAATTTATTTATGTAATAGGGAGTACCTATGACTATGGCTTTAGTTTTATCTACATTTAATCTAAGGTGATTTTGCATTGCCCAGCTCGTGATACGACCTGCGTTTGCACTCATCTTATTAGAGATGGAGTCAAGGTCTTCTAAAGGACAGCATATATAGATTTGTAGATCATCCGCATACATAAGATGGGAAACATTGTGATCAAGGCAGAGTGATATGTCATTGACGTAAAGTGCAAAGAGCAGGGGTCCCAGAACAGAGCCTTGCGGGACGCCAGTATTGAGTTTTAGATATGAAGAACAGTTTCCATTATTGTCAATGACTGCCTGCTCACGATCAGTCAAATATGATGCAATCCAGCGGATGACCACTTTGGAAAACCCGTAATCAAGTAATTTCTTAAGAAGCCTGGCATGACAGACTGAGTCGAAGGCCTTGCTGAAATCAAATAGCAGAAGGAGAGTGACAAGTTGCTTATCCATTCCCAGCCTAATATCATCAGTCAGTTTAAGTAGACATGTCTGAGTACTGTGTCCGGTGCGAAAGCCTGTCTGAAGAGGATCGAGGAAGAGTCTAGTCTCTAAGTAAGCTGAAATTTGTTGCTGTACCAGCCATTCAAGAGCTTTAGATAGGAAGCATAGAAGTGATATCGGACGGAAGTCGCTCAAACATGAAGGAGAGCTTACTTTATTCAAAGCAATTACGATAGACTTCTTCCAGAGGGAGGGAAAATGTGCTTCTCGCAGAGATTGGTTGAATATGCTGCAAATGAATGGAGCTAAGAAAGGAAGTGCAAGTCGAATCACGTGTTGGGGAATGCCATCTGGTCCTCTGGCTTGTGTGTTAAAGTGATTCACCGCGGCTATGACATCAGACACCTGTACTTCATCGAATGTGAATTGCTCTAGGTGGTTAGAGGAGGCCAGGGAATCCAAGAAGTCTGTAACTGGTGGAGTGTCTTGATCGTATGAGACACTCCTAAAATGAGCATTGAGTTCATTGACTGAGAAGGGTAGTGCAGGCGATTTCTTTTTCGGAGAGATGCCAAGATGTTCTAGCTCGCGCCAAATATCCTTAGGATCTGTTAGCAGGGAGAGACGAGTGTAGTGATGGTTTTGTCTCGCCTCCTCAATTTCTCGATGAGCTAGATCACGGGCCTGTCTATACGCGAGAAGGTCTTCTGCTATCCTTGTTCTGCGAAAACGTCTGTACAGACGAACGCGCTCTTGGATCAACATGCGATGGTCCATGTTGAACCATGGATGGCGAATTTTTGCTGGAGAGATGGTTTTTAGAGGGGCGAGTTTCTCTATTGCACTGTAAACGTGTTTTTGAAGGACACCGGCACAATCTTCAAGCGAGGCCGGCTGTGCCACAGACCAATCTAACCCTTTGACATATTCTGTGAGAGTAGTTGCACAGATAGCTTTGTAATTACGATAAGAGAATGTGGGATGTGGTAAGAAGGCTTGGGAACAGTTAGCTAACGAGTCAGCCTTCGAAGAGAGTGACATATGACCTAAGTCAATGTACTCTTGCATGAACTCCGTATAAGCTAATTTGAGTTTCTCGTCCTTAGCGAAGTTTGCTTCAAGGCGAGTGAGTGCGCGTAATGTGGCAGAGTAAGAGTTCTCGAGATGAGCAGAGCTCAACTGGTCTCGATTTTTCCAGGGTAGACTTACTATATATTGCCCTGTTTCATCTTGACGAGTAGTTTTTTGATAGAAGTCCTCGCAGACTTGTTCGTCAGGCGAGTAAGATTTTTTTTCGACAGGTATTTCCTCCGCCCTCCAAAAATCGTGTACGAGCTCCAATAGTTTGGCTTCTTGCTCGCAGGTATTTGAGCAATGAAGAGAAATTGATTCTAGCCCTGTTTCTGGGGGTGTTGAAGGAAGATCACCAGTCAAGAGCCATCCGAATTTGGAACTCAGAGCTATAGGTTGTAGCTTCTGACCCTTAACTATCTGGCTTTCAATGATTTGCGCATAAGCGCTTGCACCGAGAAGAATATCGATGCGTGAAGTTTCGAGATACTTGGGGTCTGCTAGTTGCAGCCCTCTTAAGTATTCGAAATTTGTATTACCCCTTACGACGGGAGGCTTATACGACGAGAGTTTTGGCAAAACAATGCCATCAACTTCCAAGGAGAAAGTTGAATCGAAATGCGGTTGTATAGTAAGACGAGCTACTTTAGAAGAAACAGCAGCTGTCTTTTCACCTATACCTTGGATGTGCGTATGACTGGTTCTACAATTTAGAGATAACAAGTTACACATAGCTTGTGTAACAAGTGAGATTTGAGATCCGGGGTCAATAAGTGCACGAACTAGAATTTTGGTTCCGTTAGGACCAAGGGCGTTAACCCTAGCGGTAGCTAAAAGTACTCCTGTATATTTAGTACTTTCTCCACTATTGAGGGAGACTGCTTGAGAAGCAGGTTTATCATCAACTTTTGTGATGAAAGCTTGAGAAGCAGGTTTGTCATCAACTTTTGTGATGAAAGCTTGAGAAGCAGGTTTGTCATCAACTTTTGTGATGACGAAATTGCCACAGTTGGGGCTAGAGGTGCTGGTCGCTGAGTCAATCTGCTCAGTCTGCACCGAACTGATTGCTTGATTGTTGTCAGAGTGCACCATGGTGTGATGCTTAGCTTTACAAAGAAAGCATCGATAGGTGGAAGTACAATTTTTAACGTTGTGCGTCCCTAAACAATTGTAACATAGGTTTGAAGATTTAATTAATCCCTTTCGTTCAGGAACCGTTTTATTGAGAAACCGTTCACATCGATTTGTAAAATGTGATTGATTACAAAATGAACATTTCTTTTTTGAGGGATTCGTCGGAGAAGTCTGATGAGAATAAACCGACTGAGCATTATCTTGCTCTGATTTGCGAGGCTTTGAATTAGATGACTGGGCTTTTGAATTATTTTTTGAGGACGATCTAGTACCAGCTTCGATGGCCTCTAGAGTGAGGGTTTGACTACGAAGACAGGCTTGAAGTTGTTCCATTGTCGGTGGATCAACACTATCACCAAGATGCCTTTCCCATTCTTTACGCGTATTTAAATCAAGACGATTCAAGGTAAAATGAACAATTAAATCATTACCTAACGAAGCCGCTCTATTTAGAGAGGTCAGACTAGCGATGGGATTGAAAATTTCCCTATAAATCCGTTTGATTTCTGATGAAATATCTGACTTCATAGATTTGACTGCGAAGATTTCCGAGATATGAGAACTAACAATACGACATTGATTTTCGTAATACTCGGTTAGAGTTGTCCATGAGCGTTCATAATTGTCACCAGAAATGGGGAGAGATTTGATTTTTTCCAGTGCCTCACTCGTAAGGTGAGTGCGAAGATAATGCAATTTTAAAACAGGCGTTAGGTCTTTGCGACGATGTATGACTGAACGATAGACGTCTCTGAAATTTTCCCAATCCGAGAATTTCCCCGAAAACTTAGGTAAATCTACCTTCGGTAAAGATTGAAACGAAACGTTAGTTACATGAGCAGGACTAGTAGCAACTGGGGCATCATTAGAATTGGAGGAGCCTTGATTGGTATCTCTAGTTCTAATAGCCTTTAAGTAATCAAGAAATTCTCCTTGACGGACATAAAAACTATCCTTAACCAAATCACAGATATTAGAAGTAAAATAGACATGATCTTTATCAAGAACCTCAAGCTTTAGAATGGACTCATTATGTAACTGAAAAGTCGCATAATTTGCTTCAAGGCCGGCGAGACATGATTCCGCGTAACCTTCCGTCATGTTATCTTTACCCTTAGATTTGAAATTTTTAAAGGAGTTTGTAATTTTAGCTTGGAGTAACAACTGTCTAGTATGTAGTCCCTCCATTTTGAGATCAATAATTTGACTAGCAACGAAATTGACTACTTAAACTTTGGTATTGAGTTAACTGCCCTTGCACACTCGAGAGTAGAACAATGACTAGTGAAGAGAATTCTTAACCTAGGTTGTAATACTTATGCGAGTATAAACGTGACGATGCGCTTGAAGGTGCAACGTTGGTTGCGTCTGCTAACGTTCCCCCGATGAATCAGCTTATGATCCACAATGTTGGCTGCACGAAGTGAAGTTACTGCTAGCGATGAAATCAGCAGCTACCAGCTGCGAAGTCAGCAGTTGAATCACAAAAGCATCGAGATCGTTGTCAGGAGTCGAGTTGCAGTCCAGACGACGTATCAGCAGGAAACATTGATACTGCAAGGTCCAAATTATAAGTATTTTGCAACTTTAAGTGTTTGCACCCAAGTTCAAACTCAATAGTGATATAATTCCCAACTTCATTTACAGTTAGTCCAAGTTCAGAATAACTAAAGACAAGTTCAGGTTAATTAAGGCCAAGTTCAAGTTAATTAAACATTATAAATCAAGTTCAAGCAAAGAAGAGCCAAGTTCAAATTAACTAAGGCCAAGTTCACGAAGTTTAAACATGATAACTCCAAGTTCAAACTAAGAAAAGCCAAGTTCAAGTTAACTAAGGTCAAGTTCACGAAGTTTAAACTTAAATAAGATTGGAACGATACTTGTGTCCAGAAGAGAGGCCAGTGTATCCGTTCGCTCCTTGAGTAGTCCGTGGACGGACTGGTGTAGACCCCATAGCTCGTACTCCACGTGGGTAGTCCTTGCTTCGACTTGCGTGGACCCCGTAGCGCTGACACGTGGGTACTCCTTGGCTTGGCTGATGTGGACCCCGTAGCGCAGGCGCCACGCGGGTACTACGTGGTTTGAGTGATGTGGACCCCGTGCGTGTACAATGCACGCTGGCTGTCCGTGAGTAGAAATGCTGTGGACCCCGTGCGTGTACAATGCACGCTGGTTGTCCCTGTCTTGATATTAGCCGGTCACCGTATGAACGCGGTGACTCGAGAGCTGGCTTTACAGCGCACGCTCGTGGCTACAAGACAAGATGGCTGCCGGTCACCGTACGAACGCGGTGACTCTAGAGCTGGCTTTACAGCGCACGCTCTTGGCAACGTCTTGGAGTCGTTAGGTACACACTCCAAGGCGCTTTCAGAAATGTGGAGAATAGTAATTGATGTGCTATTTCCCTTTGGAAGCCTTAGAAGGTGGCTTCCGAGTGCGCGCGACGGCGTTGAACGAGAGAGAGAGAGCAACGTACGCGCGAAGTTAGCAAGCGAACAAGCTAACTTTAATCGGCACTCACGACCACGAACACTTTGATGCGTACCTGAAAGAGAAGAAAACCAGTCCTACGCCACTCGAGAGTAGACGTAGGGCGTAGAATAAATTCTCCTCGAATCCATGGCGATGCTGACGTTGCTTCTCTCACGATCGGGCTCGAAGGACCAAATGTTTTTGTATGAATGAATGTGGATGGATCGGAGAGGTTCAAATAATGAAGCGTTTCGTGTGGAGGTAAAAAATGCAACTTTATTGCTGGTGCCGTCGTGCAGTCGTGAGCTGCTGCTATCTCTCTTGGCCGTCGCGCGTGAACTGAGGAGCCGGCCGGCGCTACGAAGTGCCGTCGACGTGTCTTTGTTGAAGGAGGGGCGGTGAGAGAGGAACGCGTGGAGAGCGCTGATTGGCTGCGCTCTTGCTCGAGCCGTATATTGCCTTATAAGGCGTGATGACGTCAGCGTCTCCTCTGTTTGAGACGTTGGATCGCCAACAATCATTTTGTAGTTTTTGAAGGTGAAAATGAAACATTTCGGAAAAACTGCCTACGCTATTGGAAAGCTGAGGAAAAAATACACTGGAAACGCTTAACAAACATTTTTTTAGATACATTTTAGTATCATAAACATGAGTTAGATATAGCACGATTTGGCGTTCGCACGCCGCGCTGAAACAGTTCACATGAAACGTCTCATATAGTCCCTGGAAGCATAAATGATCTAAAATAAATTTTATTTTAAAATGCCTTTTTCAATTCACTTTTTATTGGCTCTTTTTATTATAATCATTTATGCTTTTTATTATAAAACACTTCTATAAAAATACATGAAATGATACATTTTTCTCTGACATAAATGCCCACCGATTTATTTTACTGGAGAACATGATGGTTTATTATGGCTGCTTCCGACAGTTGAATTTGTAATTCTCGGCAATCTCTAACGCAGTTGGTGCATAAAGTTACTTTAACTTAGCCGTTAAATCGTCGTAGGTTTTAGTGGAAGGATCTGTAGAACCGTAATGATCACATAGAGTATTATATGCCGTGCTTCCTAGGTAGTGTAATAGCCACGGCATTTTCTCTTTATCTCCAGTTTCTTCATGATTCTGAAGACATTATCGAGACATTGGCTCCATCTATTCCAACTGTCTTCCTTTGGTTTGTACGGGGCTATTTATAGTTGAGGAGTCTGTGCCATCACAAGGGCTGTAGTACTAGAGGAATTTATAGTGTTGGCCGGTGTAGTAGTAGTCGATGCATATTTAAGTGTATTCTTACTCTCTTGCTTCATTCCTGCAATGGTTGTCGTCATAATTGACTAACGAATCAAAAATTTTATATAGCACTCACTGTAGTGATCACTCGAAGTTCTGTAATGTGTTAGATAACGTGTAGGGCTCGAGAGAATTTCCGATCTGCCACGTGGTCAGCGTAGAGGTTATGTTGCCACAGTTACTGATAGATACACGTTTTACGTATTGCGCAAGAGAATCTTACCATGCATTAAATTTGCGGCTTACTCGTAGCAATGCTGAGCTTTAGTAAGACTGCCTACTTGTGTAGATAGAGAATTTTCATGATTTGTTTAGCGTGCACGCAATAGAATTTTTACTCACTGAGATACTCTCAGCATCCCATCTTCGTTGCCACTTGTAATGTACGTTGGAGTGGGTGTAATAAGCACAATGCGAATGCTTAATAACTGTACTATGTTTATTACTAGGATAATGATAATGTTCGCGATGCACTGGATAGGCTTCTATACGCGTGCAACCACTGCTCTAGCGATATTGGCTACTGGTGCCGATTTTACGATACTGCTGCTCCTTTGCGCAGTCGCACACATAACCCACACACGCCCACATACACCGTGGACATAGACATACCCATAACAGTTACAAAAACAAGTTATATCACAATTAATAGGTACGCGATGTTCCTTTGTTTATGCTAAAATTTCCGTTGATTATTTAATTTTCACTCACATCTATTAGGAACTCAATGCAGGGATTCTTTTCATATTGATTTTGAACCTATAGATTATCTAAATAATTAACTTATACCACTGAGTTTGTTTTAATCATTTAAATAATTTATACACAGTATCAAATAACACTTACATCAAAAGAAATAAACTGATCTATATTCCACTGATATTAAAGCCCAGAAATTTATTTCACTGGAGAAAATCATGGTTTAACGTTACAAAAACAAGTTATTTCACAAATATCCGAAGTAGCCTTCCCTATGTTAATTTCCATTATTTATTTAACTTAAGTTCATTATAAATTTTTTAATGATTTTTACACACGGATATAATCCACTCATGTTTCAGAGTTCACTTACATATAGACCCTGGAACTATAGATCTAAAATAAATTTTATTTTTAAGTGCCTTTTTTAAATTCACTATGTTAATCCTTTTATTATAATCATTTATGCTTTTTGTTAGAAAACACTTTCATAAAAATACATAAAATGATGCATATTTCACTGAGGTAAATGCCAACAGATTTATTTCACTGGAGACCACCATAGTTTATTATGTTCCAAAAACAAGTTATATCACAAACAAAATAGGTACGCGATGTTCTTTTGTCTTCTCTTTCTTTCTTTCTTCATTTTCTTTCTTTCTCTTTCTTCGTTCTCTTTCTTCATTGTCTTTCTTCATTTTCTTTCTTTTTTACTTCTCTTTCTTTCTTCGTTCTTCCATAAACTTTTTTCTTTTTTCATTTTTCCATAAATTATTTCTAATAAGTTCAAGTATCAACTTGAAACTAGATCTGAAAAAAAAATGTACAGAAAGTATCTTGTTTTTTTACAGCTTTACCTTTAAAAATTTTATCGATAATATTTATAAGTATATTACTTATCTTATATATATTATTTTGTCGTTGATACACGTGGATAAGATGTCGGCAGTTGGCTAAAATCTTGGATAACTTTTACCATATTACTTTCACCAATATGAGATGTTTCCAGTTCTTTGTCCACTAATTTATTCATATCTGAAAAAATAGATAAAATAAACATATTATTTGGAAACGAAAAATATAATATATTGAGGTAGAGATATAAAAAAAATTACCAATATTAGCTGATCAAGTTAACTATCAATCATATGTTTTAAAGGGGCTAGACACCTTTTTTCTCTGAAATAAGAAGTCACATTTTAATACATAAATGTAAACTAATTATTTCATACTTTTTACATATAAAAGTGGGTATATTTACCTTACCTTAAAACTTTCTCCGATGGGCCTTTTATATGGTCCAGAACCATAGTCATCGATGAAACAAGTTTTTTCACTAACCGTAAGCTTTGAAATTTTCCTGTGGATGGATTGACTCCAGATTTGAACTAAATTACTCCTGAATAGTATAATTCTCATATGAGTGTAGGGATTTTTGATCTAATGAGAAAAAGAAATTGTGCTGTTTTCCAAGAGTTGTTTTTTTAATTTTTTTAAATTTTTTATATTTTTTCATAATTTTTCTGATGTAAAAATTTTTTCCGACATTTAATCCTAAATCCCTACACTCATATGAGAATTATACTATTCAGGAGTAATTTAGTTCAAATCTGGAGTCAATCCATCCACAGGAAAATTTCAAAGCTTACGGTTAGTGAAAAAACTTGTTTCATCGATGACTATGGTTCTGGACCATATAAAAGGCCCATCGGAGAAAGTTTTAAGGTAAGGTAAATATACCCACTTTTATATGTAAAAAGTATGAAATAATTAGTTTACATTTATGTATTAAAATGTGACTTCTTATTTCAGAGAAAAAAGGTGTCTAGCCCCCTTAAGTATCCATGACTTGATTGATCGGTACATTATCCACGAGTTATCACAGCCAAGTTCGAGAATTCCATTCAAATCAAACAAGAGAGCATTTTACAAACATTACGTTCACCATTAATTTATCACTAAAATTGTTTATAACATGAATAAGTAACAAATCTATCAGAGCATTCGTGCATTGGCAGTGCTTTTTATAGTGTACTGTCTAATGAACTGACTAACAAATGTCGTGTCGATGTTTCCTATATTTTCGCCAGGCTTGTCTGAGCGAACAATATAAAAAAATAAAGATGAGTACGGACTTTTTGAAAAGATGTTTCAGAATTAAGAATCCATTGAAGTATGTGGTTTAGAATAATCTTCATTATAGTCGTATACCTAGGCGAAGAAGGTAACAGTCCATCATTAGACTGTACTCCAAAGTTTACACAGGATCCTTCGTCAAATTGCATGGCAAAACTAACCCGTAGATCTACCAAAAGATCAAAACTGTTGCGGAACCTAATTTTTTATTTCGTTAAGTGCTTCACATGATGTCATTTTTTGCAATAAATCGTGCATGAGATTTAAAAGGAAAAATTTTGCGTTTATGATTACAGGAGATGTTGATTCGTGGCTACTAACAGTAGCCATCTACCGCTACTACAAATTTGATAGTCACGTATGAAAGTGTTTTAGTTTGACATGCTATAATCGATTGTAGTTCTTGCTGAATTCTTCCTGAATGTGTTTTCTTTTAGTTGCCCTGCCTTTTACATACGTATTCATGTTATGTAATAACTTTTAAATAATTATATTGCAATAAAATACGATTAAGTTACCGATTACCGAATGTCATCAAATGTACAATCGGAATCGAGAAGCAGGCAGCTGAACTGTTTTATGAATCAGCCACTACTATACGTATATACAGGGTGTCCTATTTTAACTTAGACAGCTCAATAACTCGAAACCTTGCACCCAAATCGAAAAATTTTTCGGACGAACGTTATTGGGTTTCGAGGGGCCTACCCAATCATGACCTTGAAAATGTCCTTAACCTTGATTTTCAGGCTCATTTGGAGGTCGACTTCAAATTTTTTAATGAAAACCCCTATTTTGCTTCCTCCTAGAGGAAGCTTTATAATAGTAAAATTTTTAACTTCGTTAAAACTCTCTATAAACATCATTAGAGGTGTTAGAAGTTTGTTTCACATGATTTCAGAAAATGTCTGTATGGATGTGTGTGTGTGCGTGTGTGTGTGTATGTATGTATACCACTTTATCTCCGGATCTACGCGGTCGATTTTAACCATCAGGTTCTCATTTTCTTTGTTTTTTTATTCCGAATTCGGGAAGAAAATAATTTTGATGATTTACTGATTCGTTTTTGTTTTATTTCAAATTTTTGATTTTCGAAAAATTTATTTTTGATTTTTTTTAATGATCGGATTTAAATTTTTGAATCGGATGGGTCGCATTCGAAAGAGCATAAAAAAGCCTATAATTAAAAAAAAATTATCTAGCTATCTCGGTTCTCTTGTTATTAACAAAAACGTGTTTTTTTTTTAAAGCTGATAACTTCTAAATTAAACGGTCAATTTTTTGGAGAAAATTCACGATAATGCAGAATATAAATTGCTATAATATGTGAAAATTTTAATCCATTCTGTTGGTTAGTTTTTGAGAAAAAAATTAAAAAATGGAAAAAATGTGTTCTTTATGTCGCACGTTTTATGGAGTAAACCTGGATTAATCGCTTTGTAATTTCTATAGAGGTAGATTTTGGATAGATCTCGGCTAAGTTCTTTGGGCTACATGATCGGTCTATAAATTTCTGAGATATTTGAGGTTAAAATTTTTTTAACCTTTTCTTCAAATCGAAATTTCTCGAAAACGGCTCTATGTATCTGAATCGGATGGGTGGCATTCGAAAGCGAATTTAAATACCTATATTTTCTAAAAAAAATTATTTTTCTAGCTATCACGGTTCTTTTGTTATTAATAAAAATGTAAACATAGAAAAATGAACAAAATGAGTTTGGTATGTCTAACCATTGCGGTAGTAAAAATTGACTTAATCGCTTCAAAATTCCTCGTAGAAGTTTATTTTGTATAGTTTTCGGTCGAGTTATTTGGGCAAAATGATTGGTCCATAGATTTAAGAGATATTTGAGGTTAAAATATTTTCAGCCTTTTTTCAAATCGTAATTTCTCGAAAATAGCTCTATGTATTCGAAGGGAATGGATAGCATTCGAAATAAAATTAAAATAGCTATATTTCCTAAAAAAAAAAATTTCTTTTATAGGGTGTTCTGTTATTATAAAAAAAACGTAAGCATTAAAAAATGAAAAAATAAAAAAAATGAGTTTTGTATGTGCAACGATTGCTGGAATAAAATTGACTTATTCGCTTCAAAATTTCTTGTAGAGGTGTATTTTTTAGATTTTTATGTCGATTTCTTGGGGCAAAATGATTGGTCCATAAATTTCAGATATATGAGGTTAAAATATTTTTAGTAAAATTAATAAATGAAAAAAATTGAGCTTTGTATGTCTAGCGATTTTGGAAGTAAAATAGACTTAATCGCTTCTTTAAATCATTTATTAGATGCAATTAATAATGTGTCAACACAAAAGTATTTATGTTAAGATATAAATAATACAAAATAACCTACCTACTTGGAACGCAACAAATACACATTCAATTCACGATATATAATAACCCTTTTCATAATTAATATTACCTCCAAATTATTTTACTGTGATATTTTGTATAATTAATAGATAATATTTCTTAATAAAATTTCACAAACATATTGTTTATTCCACACACAATTTTTTTTTTATAAATTTCATTGTTCCACTTATAAAATAATTTATTATCGCTGTCAAGCGCGAAACCTTCTGCTATTTTCGTGTTCCAATGGTAGAATGATGTTTAAAATTTCACAATGGTCCGCGTTATACAAATTAATCAGATGTCTATATTTTTGTTTTCAATTTTGAAATACTTTATTACTAATGGAAAAAATTGGCGGTAAAACCTGTGTAATGTAAATTGTTTCAGACGCAGAAGACAAATTGTAACTATATACATTCTGTTAAAGATTAGATTGTTTTATTTAAACAAAGCCTGTAATAGGCGTCACATGTACATTTGAGTGTACATTTTATCTAATCGTTTTTCCGTTTTTAGGCACGACCGCTACTCGGGAGAGCCTTATAATTTCACCATAGCGAAAATTGTGCCACTTCAAAAACTAAGAATTTAATATGTGAAAAGTCGTTTCCAGCCAAAATGAGTGTGTTTTAAACGTTTTCTGTGATGTATGTGTATGTCTGTACGTCCGTATGTAATCAAGTTTATCAATTTTCTCAATGAATTTTCAACCGATTCCATCGGGATTGCGGGAAAATACTCCTCTAATTATACCTAAGTGCTGGTTCTCAATTGAGAAAGATCGATGAAAAACTTTCAAAATGCGAGCACAAAGAAACATTTTAAAAAATCGATTTTTAAGCTTAATGTCTAGAAAAATTAATTTTAAACTAATGTCTACATGCCCATCTGCTAAAACTAATTAAAATAGATCTTTTTTATGTCGGACACTTTTTCTACGAGCAATATTTGCCAAGATAACTGCAAAAAATTGCAAAAAAGGTAAAAAATGGAAGATTTTAGGCTATAACTCAACAGGATTTGATTTTACACATAAACGTTAAATACAAAAGTTGTACATGGTATTGAAAGAAAAATTTTTCCTATTTAATATTATCATGTAAAATTAATTCCTGGCGAGTTAAACTAATAAAAACGATTTTTAACGCGTAAATATACATAAATTGCACGATTTTCGGCTATAACTTGACAGGATTTAACTTTACACAAATATGTTAAATGTAAAAGTTGTAGGTTATAATAAAATAAAATTTTCTCCCATTTAACATTTTCATGTAAAATTAATTCCTAACGAGTTAAACTCATAAAAATGATTTTTAACCCCTAAATATACATAAAATGGACGATTTTTGGCTATAACTTGACAGAATTTGATTTTACAGAAAAATATTCAATACATAAGTTATAGATATAGTTAAATAAAACTTTTTCCTATTTAATATTTTCAAGTAAAATCAACTTCTGACGAGTTAGACTTATAAAAATGATTTTAAATGCCAAAATATACATAAAATAGACGATTTTTGCTTATCGTACAAAGAATTGATTTCCAATAGAATTCTGAAATACAACGGATATAGATATCGTTTAAATATCAATGAAAAAAACTAAAACAATAACTACAAAAACTGTTACATAAAAGCTGTCAAAACTTACAATTTTTTGTCAATGATCTAGAGAACTTAGTATGTGGTAAAATCAAAATTGGAAAAATGTTTAAAAATTCGGTTGTTAAAAATCTATAATTATGTTATCTTACTGTTTTGATCACAATTAGAAATTACATATAAAATTACACAGCTTAACCTGTTAATTATGTTCACGGAACCTAAGCGATTGAACTAACAAGGAAGGTGCCCCAAGTGTAAGTCGCCGATTTGGACGATATTGCAATATGTTGTAGTACATTAAAAAATAAGAGACACGTATTTTTTTTACGTGCGGATAGATACTTTAAGGGGGTGAAATCTACCCCTAAAGTTCACCCTCAAAAACAGTTTTTTTCAAATATTTCAAAAACGAATAAAGCTAGCTTAATGAAACCGACGCCAAAAGTTATAGAATAAAAAAGCCTTCAAAATAGCATTACTTTCAATTTTAAGGGTAGCAACCCCTATTTTTTTTTTCAAGAAAGCTAAGCTTTTTTCATCAATTTTCAGCTATAAAAATTACAATAAATTATATATCACCTTAAAACTGATTCCATTTAAAAGAAAATTAAAAAAATAAAGTTGACCTGTCCCGTGGTTTTAACCAAAATTATTTTTTAGAACTACCTTAATAAAACTAACGCTAAAAATCTTAAAATTAAAAAGGCCACAAATCTGTATCACTTTCAATTTTAAGGGTAGGAAGCCCTATTTTTCTCTTTTTAAGGAATTTAAGAGACTTTATTGACTTCAATGGTGAAACTTCTCGATTTTTATCGACTTCTACTAACTTTTTCTAGCAGGGAGGGTAAATGTGTTTATTATTTTTTTCTGAAAAAATTGCGTAAATAAACAAAATTTAGTGAGATTAATTTTTTTTTCAAAAAAATAATAAAAATTAAAGTTACGTGTTGCAGAAAAATTCAAAATAAAATGATAACTAATGTAAATATGGTTTTTGTTTTAACAACACAAGTTTTATTATTACTATTACTACAAAAAATTTAAAGTATTCTCAAAAAAGTAATTGTTTGTCGAATAGCTCGAGGCATTATGGATTGTAAGTTGTACAATAATGATATTCTTCAAAAAAGTGTTTTAAGCATAAAGATTTTTTACACCACGAACATCTAACAATTGCAACATTATTACAACCATTCATCTCACAATGCGTTGCACAGGAATCTCCGAAACTGAAACTTACGGGGTCATCGAAATCTCCTGGTCGATTCACAAGATTCCCGCTTTTATACCACGAATATTTAAATAGATTTTCATATCGTGGAGATGAAAATTGGTTATGAACCAAAGACTGTAATTTAATTATATTATTTCTCAAATTAAATTTATGTCTTCGTCTATGAGCAAAACATGGTCTGAAAAATGTTTAACATAGTTCTTCCATGTGCGGAATCCATATACATCTAACGGCTGTATGTTTCCAGTCGTTCCTGTAGGTATCATTTTGAGATGTAGTGTTTTATCGTGTGGCGTAACTTCCTGTACAATCGTTGGACAATGACCACTCCACGAATGAATTAGCAGCATGCTTCTAGGTCCAACTTGAGGAAAATATACCTCTTTTAACCACGCCTTAAAGAGTTCTACAAATTTTGATTTTATTTAAATGTGTCTTCCGAAATAATTAACGTTTTATTTTTAGAAATTAATAGAACGTGATTTTACCTGAATTAAGTTTTCCAGATGTCGAGGATGTAACATGTACGTTTGTAGGCACAAACGAATTTTGTGAGACAATTGGTCCAAATTCTCCGCTTCGTTCCTTTAATACTAAAAATAATGGTGATAGTAACTTTCCTGTGGCGGAAATTGTCGGCTGTACAGTATAGCTATGAGTTGTTGATGTGACCGACTGTACAAGGCACTGTAATTTCTTTTCTCCTTCAAAAGCAAGAGATCGACCAGAATGCATTTCCAACTGAATGCCACATTCCACAACATATACAGGACATTGTTAGGCTAGGGCAGAAATTTAATTTTACATGCAATCCGAGTCACAGCACATATTTTCAAATTCTTAAAAATTTGGATTGTTATATTACAGACGTGTCTGATGAATCTAATAAATTACATGGTGAGTTAGTTAACTGTGTAAATTCCTTTGCAAAAAAGAAATTACATTTGTCACATACAGATGCAGTTATTATGAGTAAAATTTCAGCTACTGACAAATTTGTTAAAGATAACAAAAATATATTATTTACTAAAGCTGACAAGGGAAATGTTGCGATTGCAATTGACAGGGAAAATTATAATAAAAAAGTCCTTGAAGTTCTCTCTGATGATAAATATTATAAGCAACTTTCCAAAAGTCCACTTAACATTCTAAAAAAGTCAGTATATTTATTAATAAAAAAGTGGATTAATCGTGGCGTTTGTGACCTTGATTCCAGCTTTGACATTTTGAAAACAAACAATAACAATACAGATCTAACGCGTGCATATGGCTTAATAAAGATCCATAAAAAAGATTTGCCAATCAGAATTATTGTTTCGACGGTTAACTCGCCAACGTATAAATTTGATAAAGCTATTTCTACGTTTTTTATAAAGTATTTGCCGAAACCTAAATCCTCACTTAAAAATAGTTACGAATTATTAGATTCTGTCGCAAAAATTAACGTACCCGATAATTGTAGATTAGTTTCCTTTGACGTTGTTTCATTATTCACTAACATAAATATTGATTTAGTGCTTACGGGGATGAGACGTAAATGGAAATATTTAAAGTGCAGAATTAATTTAAGTTTACAAGAGTTTCTTGATGGTGTTATTTTTCTTATGTCTTCTACATATTTTAAATTTGATGGCAAGTACTTCAAACAAATTCATGGGGCTCCTATGGGTGGTTGTTCTAGTCCGTGGTTTAGAGAGTTAGCTCTCGAATGTTTAGAACTTCATTGTCTCAATGTCCTTAAAAATAGTGTTGTTTTCTATAAACGTTATGATGATGACTGTCTATTGATTATTAAGGAAAATGATATAGATCGATGTTTATGTGAATTTAATGAGTTTAATGAACATTTGAAATTCACGATGGAAAATGAAGAGAATAAATCTATCAATTTTTTAGAAATGTCTCTAATAAGAGAAGGTAATAAAATTATTTCAAATTGGTACAGAAAATGTACTTATTCTGGTAGAGTCGTTCACTTTGATTCACATCATCCTTTATCACAAAAAAGAGCGATTGTTTATGGTTTGGTTGATAAAGCTATTAATTTATCACACAGTAGATTTCATGTACAAAATTTAAATATTGTAAAACAATTACTTGTTGAGAATGGTTATCCGTTAAAATTTATTAACGAGGGTATACAACGTAGGTTATCTTTTACAAAAAAATTACAAATTGACATAAACGATTCGAATACTGCAGATGATTCTAAAAAATCGCTCATCGTTATCCCATACGTTAAACATCTCAGTTAAAAATTAAAATCAATTCTGTCTCGTAATAGTTATAAGGTTATACAAAAACCATGCAATAAACTTTCTAAATACATTAAATTAGGTAAGGATAATGTTGATAAGTTTGAAAAAAGTGGTGTAGTTTACAAAGTGAATTGTGCTGATTGTAAAATGTCATATATTGGACAGACAGGTAGACAATTACGATTACGCATTAATGAACACAAGCGTAGTGTTAAGAATGGTGACACCACGTCGGCTTTAGCCGAACATGCAAACTTTTATAATCATAAAATAGATTTTAATAAGGTCAATATCGCTTATCACGAAAGTTATAAGAATAAAAGATTGTTTTCTGAGATGTTACACATTTATAGTACCAATAATAATATGAATAGACAGTTTGATACTATCAAACTAGAAAATTGTTATAAATCCACAGTCGACATTGTTAATAGATCAACCAACATTCGTAACAAACCTAACAAATTCATAAATTCTCGTCGGTTACGCAGCAGAAATTAGTTTTTCATTGGTGGGCACTACGTTACTAAGTCAATTTCCTTACTAAATGTCTATCCCCACTACTTTATTCCGTATAAATAGCCCCGGAGATGCCCGTAACTCTTATTGTCTCTTTTGGACAGTGAGATTACATCATCGTGGGTAAAACAGCTCTTGACGTTATGATTAAACGACTGATTTGTAACATGTAAGTTTTTTTTTTTAATTTTCATGCCTTTTTTTTTATTTTGGGTTTTTTCTTTAGCACAATTTAATTTTCTAAATATTCTCATTATACAGGTATTGCTTTACAAATATTGGTGATTTAATAAAAATCTATTGTAAAAAGAAAAACTGTTTGACACGCGGAGTCCACGCTACGGCCGCTTTATAAATTTGTAAATTGATATACGACCTCGAATGGTAAGGGAAAAGAAAGTTTTTTCTTTAATGTGATAAGAAATTTTAGAATTGCCGTTATGTTTAATATTTTTTGTACGTTCATTGTGTTTAGCCTTGATAAGGGGAGTTAATTATACTCCCGAAACGTCGGTGTATCAATAAATTTATGATGCTCGAAAGGATCTATGGTGTATGAATTCACTACACCCTCAATAAAAATTATCATTGAACGCGAGCAGCTTCGGAGAGCAATAACCTTTTGAATTTCCAACTGAAAACCAGACTGGTCTGAATTATATGTATTGTCACCGCTTATTTGATTAATCAATTGTTTGACTTCTGTTACGAATTCTACTTCTTTTTTATGCAAATCATTTCTATTTTCTATACTTTTTTTTGTGATAAATTTATTCATTTTTCGAGAAACAATTCTATGGGTGTTTTTAAATTTTGAAAGCCAATGTTTTGAAGCTGTAAATCTTACGTCCTGATTTCCGATTAATTGTCGTGCTTGTAGAGCCCATCTTCTTAAACCGTTGTCATGAATTATTAATCCAGCTTCAGTAGCAGCTTTAAAATTTTCTAGTGTGAAATCGCGAATTCTTGCAATTTTTTCTCGGTAAGTTCCACCTTGATTGATTTGATGAGCCCAGCGATGTAACTGTGTTTCAGAACTGACTTTCCTGAATCTATTTTGAACTGTTTTAAGCGATAAATTCTTTTTTGTTTTCCCACTTCTCCAATATTCTACAGCCCTTTTTTTGTATTCAAAACTCAATGGTTCTTCATGTCCCGTACATTGATCCGTAGGTAATTCAGGATAGTAAGGAAGTGTATGTAAATCAACATCTTCCACAATACGTGCATCTGTTTCTTTATATACTTCTTGAAAATCCAACGATTTTTCCATTATAACATCTATTCTATTAGACGATTCCATTAAATCTAACAGTATCATTTGGAAATGGTCTTTTATTTCTATTTCTTTAATATTATAAGGGCTATCTTCAATATCAAGTGTTTGGAAATAGGCAAGCAGCAAATTAATAACAGTCAGAGGATTAATTTTCATTTTGAGTGCTAAAATAATCAAACATTTATAAGAATAATTGCATACAGAAATAGTATCTTTGCAACACACATATATAGAATGCTGAAAATAAAAACATTTTTTTAATTTGTATGCGTCACCCTTCTAAACGTTACATTACTAAGTTGCGAGAACATAGCTATTTTTCAATGAGGAAGCTTTGTACGTTGTATATTGTACGCTTTTACTGATGTACGCCATCATGCGACCAATGTCTTTTTACCGGGAAATATTTGTTTAAATATTAAAAAAATACCATATTTTCACAAGATAATAATGTTGCATTTAAAAAGGCGACACATACAAATAAAACAAATATTTATACTTTGGACCATCCTGTTAAGAATCTATTAAGAATATCGTATCTGTATATTTCTTTACTAAAGCGCTTGATTAAAATGAAAAGAAGGTAATCTCGAGTTTATTTTTAAATTTGTAAACAGTAATCGATAAGATGTATTGCACAATGCCTGTTAATTTAGATTTATTAAAATTAAGATTTAGTTATTTAAAATTATTATTTGTATGTAAAATTTATTATTTGTAAAATATCTAATAATAAAGGAACCGTATACAATTTTGGCTAAAAATTGAATCAGGAGTCTATAATTTTGTTAATAACAGAAAGTAAACAATACAGTATACACAATAAAGTATATTTTGATACATTTTTTAATTTTCGTAAAAATATTAAAAATACTTTATGCACTTATAAATCAGGCTTTTTTATATCTTTAAAATTAAAGAAAAATCAATTTAAACTATTTGTGCTCTATAACGTCAAATGTATCTTCAAAAAATGTAACAATGTACGAAATTGCATACTTTCTAATATGTTCATTAAAAATAACGCAAAATATAATTTTGAAAAGCTGTTATAATTTTATTAAAGCCTATAGACAGATACGAAATTCTTACAATTAATGCATTAGATCTGATATATAAATAGACATTTATCTATAGTTTTGTAGTGCTGCTGACATTAAAAAAAATGAATTGATGCAATATTACAGCCACAATATTGTAGAAATAACCACTTTCACAAAACAACACTGCACGACTGGAACTCTACCGATTTATAAATACAATGTTTGCCAGCAATATATGAAACTACGAGTTAAATCACCAATCTATAAATATCCGCCTCATAATAACATAAAAATAACATATTATTTTCTCATTCACAATCAGCGATTACTCTTATTTACTGCATAAAAATCACTTACATCCACGTGCACACACGCACACACACATTAATTTTTTTTTTAATGCTTTATTTATCACGTATCAAAACGGTACGATTGCCTTTGACGATGTATTTATAATAATACATAAAATATAATAAAGGGAAGTAAGAACATAATGAACTTCCGGCGATGATTTGCACTCCTTTAAAATGTATTATTCACAGATAAAAAATATAAATATTTTTCGTTTTTTGGTTCACTACAATATATAAAAGTTTAAATAAACATGATACTTTTCTTGTGGAATTCAAGTCAAAATTAGTTTTTCGAAAAAGCTTTACAATAATCCATTTAAAAAAGTAGTTTAACCAAACTAATTTTGCAAAATTAATGATAAATTAGTATTTCGTATTGCCCGAAAGCACTAAAATTTCATACCGTTTGTCTGTGTTATTGGTCAAAATTTTATGGTCAATCTTTTCAATGGAATGGTTTTTAAAGAGATATATTTATTGTAATTTTTATAGCTGAAAATTGATAAAAAACTTAATTTCCTTTAAAAAAATAGGGGTTGCTACCCTTAAAATTGAAAGTTATGCAGATTTATGGCCTTTTTAATTTTAAGATTTTTAGCGTTAGTTTTATTAAGGTATCTTCATTTATATCTGAAATAATGAACAAAATAAAAATAAGGGGTAGTTACCCCTAAAAAATAATTTTGGTTAAAACCACGGACAGGTGAACTTTATTTTTTAATTTTCTTTCAAATGGAATCAGTTTTAAGGCGATATATAATTTATTATAATTTTTATAGCTGAAAAATGATGAAAAAAGCTTAGTTGTCTTGAAAAAAATAGGGGTTGCTACCCTTAAAATTGAAAATAATGCTGTTTTGAAGCCTTTCTTATTTTAAAATCTTTAGCGTTGGTTTTATTAAGATGTCTTTATTTATTTCTGAAATAATGAACAAAATATAAATAAGGGGTAGTTAGTTACCCCCTAAAAAATAATTTTGGCCAAAACCACGAGACAGGTCAACTTTATTTTTTAATTTTCTTTTAAATGAAATCTGTTTGAGGCGATATATAATTTATTGTAATTTTTATAGCTGAAAATTGATGAGAAAAGCTTAGTTTTCTTGAAAAAAAATAGAGGTTGCTACCCTTAAAATTGAAAGTAATGCTGTTTTGAAGGCTTTTTTATTCTACAATTTTTGGAGTCGGTTTCATTAAACTAGCTTTATTCGTTTTTGAAATATTTGAAAAAACTGTTTTTGAGGGTGAACTTTAGGGGTAGATTTCACCCCCTTAAAGTGTCCATCAGCACGTAAAAAAAATACGTGTCACTTATTTTTTAATGTACTACAACATATTGCAATATCGTCCAAATCGGCGACTTACACTTGGGGTACCTTCCTTGTAAGAGAATCAAACTTGTCTAATATTATAAAAGTACATGTTAAAGTATTATCATATTACGCAAAAAAAACTAATGTAATGTATGAGTTATAGATTTTGTAATATAGTAAAGTTCAATGTATAAAAAATGCAATGCTGACTTTGTCTGTCTTACAGTGTGCTGGACAACTATTAAATTGGCAAGTCTCACTTAGTAAAAGTTTGTGAAATACATAAGGATGTATTATAACAACAGATACCCTGAAATGAGTTTGTATAGCCTGACTAAACTCAGAAATTAACTAGATGAGCTAATATGACCAGTAACAACTGCCTACCCGTATCGCATCTAGCCACACACACAGCACTTTTATGATATCCCCCAGTTCCTAATTATCTATCCCCTCACATTCTAAAGCACTAACACTTGAAGATCACTGATAGAGCTGGAAAAGCTGCAAAATGACACTGGATGGTCCAGGGCAGGCACTACTCCATGCATGACAGTCTACTCAGAATTATCTAATAGCCATCTGGGAGGAAAATACTGATAGAGACTGTCATGTGTGTCTCAATTTCAAGGACTGCCTCACAGTAGGGATGAACAAAACACCTGAACAGATTGGCCACTGATCTGGGAGACAAGCGAGGAGAGTTGAGCACCTAGAAACCATATATGATATATATAATCATATATATTTATTTATTTACCATATATATATATAAGTATGTTGGTGAACCTATTTGGCGAGCTATAGTTTTTTACCATGATTGAAGTATATGCTTGACTAATGAAATAATATCCCTCTCTGGGGCTGAGGTATTAATAAAACTCGCCAAAAGTGGTCTATAGTATCTTAACTCTTTTGGCGAGCTCGTCAAAAACGTCCAAAACTCGCCAAAACAGTCGTTCCGTATCTTTTTTACTCGTCAAAACGTACCAGAAATATAAATATAACCATATATATTTCATCTATTCATGACTAATGAATAGATGAAACAAAAAAACATTACCATATAAAAGAAAAGTCTGGTTGTTGTTCACTATTCTCGCTGCACCAGCTACCTGTAACAATTAGAGGGGAAAGACTGGTGGAACCTCATTCGTTGTTTCATTGCTGAAAAACCTCCAGCCTGAGAGTCGCTAAAGGCACCAGCAGTAGATTAACTATACACAGAGCCACTAGTATAAGAGTCAAACACACACATGGAAAGTTGAGTATCTGAAAACCACATATAACTAATAAATAAATGAGCCAAGCAACATCATCACACTCAAGAAAGATTCTGCAGCAGAGCCCATCATTTACACTACTCTTGTCGCCAGATACCTGCAACAAGAGAAAGTACCATCAGCTTACCTATCAGAGAGATTAGGAATGAGAAAGGGCTTACGAAATTTGCTCTCGCCGTCGACACGCTGCCTTCCTACACTGAAAAAAATTTGGCACTCCAGCTGACCCGATAAGTACATACGTTATGCCGAAAGTAGGGTCGAATGTTGTACCGCGGTTCGGCACATCTCCTCCCCCGTACTAGCACAGCTCCTGTCCCGTAAAAGCATCGCGCGCCACGTACTGGCACATCTCCTCTCCCGTTAGGGACAAACGCTGTGCCAAAAGTGGGTGGTCTGACACACGCTGCGAAGGGGGCGCTGACGAACTGTGATGGAAACAGACGCCGTGCCAAATTTTTTTCAGTGTATGTCTCTGACGAATATCATCATTAATCAGTAACAAGATGAAAGGGACGATATTCTCCAGGGCGGCGTATTGCAACAGCCGTCATCACTGGGAACGCCGGGAGCCGGCGATTGTTGACATTACACACCATGGACATTCACGCGCTCACGCCGCCGTAGGGCCGCAGTCAACACAGACTCACTATAGGGCTAGTAGCAGAAAGCGCTCACGATCACGTGGGTCTCATGCGTCTTTCCGCTGGTGCGAATGTACTATACACAGCCGAGATAGCCGTTAACGGTTACGGCTGCTGTACTCAGCACGCACGCAGCACCAAGACAGATTATACCATTGCCGAATGCCCCCATGTTGATTTTTCTCTTTTTGTTTTTCTCGTATTCGCGGTATTAGTGTATGTGTGCATGTGCCTTGAGTATTTTTTCGTAATTGAGATTGTATACGGTATATATATGTATAAGTTATATGAATACCAGTAAGCGATTAGTCTACAGTTTTCGTTAAAACTATGTAAAATTCAACTTTATATTTTTGTATTAATCAGGAGTAATGAAACAGTATTTTTTCTTATATTATTAAAAAGCATTTTACATAACACAAAAATTTCAACTACAAAAGTTGCGGATAACATTGAAATAAAATTTGTTTTCTATTCAACATTTGCTTAAATAAAAATAAAAACTACTATTATAATTCAAATAGAAATTATGAAAACAATATTTTTAATTTTAAATATAATTGCAATCATAGTACTTATATATTTGGCCGAATCCATTTCAAATCAGGTGGACCACGTATGCCTATGTCACCGATCATTTTGGAATTAAAGTATTCATATTCTTCTCCAAAAATTATTTGACCCGTATATTTTTATTTTTTTGTTGCATCAAAATTTCATGCGTTCAGCAATGGCAAAAAATTCCGAGAAAAACCTTACTTAGAAAAAAAATTTTTGAATGTAATTTTCAAACCGCTACTGCTTCACCAGTTTTTTAAGCTTTTTAGCGTGTAACACATAATTTCACTAAGGTTTGAGCCCTCTTTCACGTTCTTTATATTATTTAAAAAAAAAATAAAAAATGCACGAGTTATGTACTTTTTACTGAAAAATGCACTTTTTAGAAAAGTGCATTTTTCTCAAAAACGCCATTTTTTTTTTGCTCAATTTTTTGTCCTGATAGAGGACCTAAATACCTATCTAGACGTATTTGTGAAATTTCCGACCCGTGCCCAGGAATAGCGATCATTAATGAGATAATACACAAACAAATTTTTCACGCTTAACCCTTACATATAGTCAATGGTATAACAGTCAATATAAAGGCTTTTATCTTTGTGCGTAAACAATATATAAGTACACATAGTATCTGTTGTATTTTTTATTTTTGTCTGTTGTATTTTTTATTTTTGTCTTTTAGATTTTTTATTTTTATAACTACTTTTGTTTTTAGTAGTTAAGTAATACATATATGTATATGAGCGTAAGTAATACATATATGTACACGTATGAGTTTATGTACTTATACATTGGTCCGCTAGATGGCTATCGTTAGATCTTTTATGTACCAAGAAAAGTTCGATTTCTGCTATAAGTACACCTCCAGTATTTTTTAAATCTATCATATTTTTGAAAATTATTATATATTTCACCTGATTAACTTAACTACGATGTCTCAAAATTATTCAACGAAGAGAATCAAATGTGCAGATTTTTTAAATAAGCACAAAAAAATTTTTTACGAACCTAATTCCGTGCGTTTTAAACAATTTGAGAATCTTGCTCATCCATTGAATCTTCTCTATCCTGATTTACCTTTGACCCCCTCTACATATCTGTGTAGACGTTGTTACGAGCATGCTTTAGAATTGGTGACTAGCACTGACAATGAATTTTCAACGGATGATAATTTTATCGACAACGGAATCGATAGAGATGAAGATTTTTTGCCAAGTACTCCAGAACGCGTGGAAGAATTTAATAATAAAATAAGTACATTTTTCTCAGGATGTGTATCGCCTCTTAAGAGGAAAAATCTTATACGTGAAAAATCAATTGAAAATTACGTAAAAAAAAAAACGAAAAATATACTTTCAACATTGTCTAATGCCCTCGATGTGAAGTTGAATAATGTTTATGACGTTTCTATAAAAGCAAACGAATCAACTGCATGCCGTTGTACAGAATGGGTATAAAATGTTGGTTTAGCCTTGCAAAAGTGTTCTACGGTATCAGAAAAAGTAAAAATTCCGACTTTGCTATCCTCATCCTTAACGAAAAATGAAATTTTATCTTTATTTCCAGACATAACATTGTACATGATAGAAAGAGCGAAAAGTCTTGCACAAGAAAAGGGAGTTTATTCAGAACCAGAAGCGTACACAGGCCATCCAATTGACGAAAGGACCGAACAAATTGTTATGGAATATTATATAAATGACGATTTTAATTGTTCAAGACAGAGTCCTAATAAGAGTGACGTTATTACCATTAAAATAAATGATAAAAAAGAGAAGAAAGTTAAGCGTTTTCTTACTCAAAGTCTGAAAGCAACGTATAAAGCATTCAAAAATGATTATCCGGAATTAAAAATTGGTAAATCGAAGTTTTATAGTTTGCGACCAAAATATGTTTTACTTAGCCCCATCAAAGAAGTTTGTCTCTGTATCTATTGCGCAAATTATGATTTATTTCTTACGAGCTTGATTAATTTCAGAGGGAGTAACATTACAGAGTTGGATGAACTTCGGTCAGAAATAATAAACGCAACAAAGTGTTCTGAGCCATCTGATTTATGTTATTTGCAGGAATGTAAAATTTGTCCAGGCAGTAACGGAATTACGTTTCATGTTCTAAAACTGTAAGATGTAGAAAGCACAGAAGAAATTACGTATGCTTTGTGGGAAAATGGTAACTTGATTAAAAAACAGTGCCAATTTCTGCTTTTAAAGAGGAACTTTCGGTTTGGACCATGAAGATTAGTACTCACATGTATGTAAAAAATATACAACGCAAAGCTATAAAAGCAGAAAGAGAAAATGCTAAAAAAGACCCACATCATTTAGTTCTTCAAATAGACTTCGCTGAAAACTGTGCTGTAATTCATAATAAAGCTGTTCAAGGAAATCATTGGGTTAATGATCAAATTTCTATTTTCACAGCAGTATCTTATCAAGGGGATTCGACACAAAGTTTCGCACTCATAAGTGATGACCGAAAACATGATTCAGCGTATGCTTTGCTAGCAATAGAAAACATTATAATCTATTTGAAAGACAATTGTCGTGATTCAATAAAAAAAAATTACCATTGTATCAGATGGCGCTGCTAGCCACTTTAAAAATCGATTTCAATTATATGAATTAAAACGAGCACCATTTGATATAAAATGGTTGTTCTCTGCCACTGGGCACGGCAAAGGAGCTGTAGATGGTGTGGGTGGACTTATAAAGCATTATGCTACTTCGCATAATCTTCGAGGTCCCCATGAAAAATCCATTCAAAATGCTAATGATTTTGTAGAACACGTTCAAAAATATACAGATGCAATTAAAATAATACATTTACAAGACGTTGACGTAGAAGAGTAAAAAATGTTGATTGGCTTGCTACTCCTTACTTAGGAGTATTTTCCTGATAGGATACTTTCCTGGAATTCAAAAAACTCATTTATGGATTAAAGAAACGTGCAATGATAAAGTACATTGTTTAACAGCAAATACCGCTGATTGTCCCCTTACTGAAGTAAGAACAATGAAGCAGAAAAAGAAAGGTAGATATAAAAATAAAAAATCTAAAAGACAAAAATAAAAAATACAACAGATACTATGTGTACTTGTATATTGCTTACGCACAAAGAAAAAACCTTTATATTGACTGTTATACCATTGAATATATGTAAGAGTTAAGCGTGAAAAATTTGTTTGTGTATTATCTCATTAATGATCGCTATTCCTGGGCACGGGTCGGAAATTTCACAAATACGTCTAGATAGGTATTTAGGTCCTCTATCAGGACAAAGAAAAATTGAGCAAAAAAAAATGTCGTTTTTGAGAAAAATGCACTTTTCTAAAAAGTGCATTTTTCAGTAAAAAGTACATAACTCGTGCATTTTTTATTTTTTTTTTTAATAACATAAAGAACGTGAAAGAGGGCTCAAACCTTAGTGAAATTATGTGTTACACGCTAAAAAGCTTAAAAAACTGGTGAAGCAGTAGCGGTTTGAAAATTACATTGAAAAATTTTTTTTCTAAGTAAGGCTTTTCTCGGAATTTGTTGCCATTGCTGAACGCATGAAATTTTGATGCAACAAAAAAATAAAAATATACCGGTCAAATAATTTTTGGAGAAGAACATGAATACTTTAATTCCAAAATGATCGGTGACATAGGCATACGCGGTCCACCTGATTTGAAATGGATTCGGCCATTTAATATTCCTATATCAATTAATAATACTTAATTAATTTATATATGAATCATAGACTATTTAAAAAGTTATCTAATACTACAAAAAGTAATTAATATCTAATAATAAATGCATAATTTCCATTTAAATTTTACTGCAGAGATGTATTTATGTGTATTCTAATGATAGTAACGATGAAAATAAGTATTACAATTAATGCAATAAAAAAATTATAAGATTTTATGAGTATTGCGGTCGTGTCTATTATGTAAAAACGAAGTTTTTACATAGGGAGGGGGTGAGCGACGAGCGAAGAGAGGAGCAGGTAAAAGGGGGGGGGGGGGGGGTGCCGAAGGCACGCAGGGGGGCGCAGCCCTTCTTGTTACTTTTTGTATCAATAACTACATATCAACTACAGCTGCTTGCAGATGTCATTAACTACAGGTGCTCTATGCCGTTCTGCTCTTCATTCGTATACCGTCAGTTGTTTGTCACATTCGTTTGCTCGTAGATGTTGCAATGGTGATGTTCTTTGAATATCGTTTTCAAAGGATACGAGCGTACGATCTAGTTTCTGGCAACGTAAGAAATAACGAAATTGAATTATTTTTGTATTTAAACTGATTGTTTTGAATAATTGCTATCTAAAAAGTGAATATTTTCTTCTACGCAATTTCGAGATAAAAATTTTACAGTTGAAACTTCTATGGGTTATTCTGATGATAGGCCATATTTATATTGGCACGATAAACTCTAACATATAGATATACAAAAGTAATGTATTTACAAATATGCCCTATCAGTTGAGCCTCCTGTGTCAGAATAACCTTTTCAGAAGTTTATAATATATCAGTAAATCAACAATTCTTTTACCATTGTCCCACAATATACATTTTCGAAATGAATAACTCAATCTTTAGGATACGATATTTATGAATGTAACAAATCTTATTTTTAAGTAACTTCGACAAAAATGAACGACTATAGGGAGTGGGCGACCACTGGTGCCACTATTCTTTATATTAAAGTAATTAATTAAGTAATAAAGTAATAAATTATTGGATTTGCTTTATAATTATGTTCAATAATATCGATTTTGAAATTTACAAAGGTACGAGATCTATATGTCTAGATATTATTTATATATATTTAAAAAAAAAATCAATCTTAGTAAAATATTGTAGATTTAATAACCGAGGTGCTTTATTATTGTGAGTCCCCTTGCCTCTCACAAAGATAACAAAATACTTTAACTTTATAATATATACATATTTCATACCATTAGAATGTAGTTATGGTATTTCTTCTAAAAATATTATATACATATCTTTACTACATTTTGGCCAGCGGCTTTTACTTATTTTTGAATCGTCTACTGTAAACCATTTATTATTTTGTTTTATCATGGTTGTGTAATGTCCTGAATCAATATTACGGCCATGATGAAATATTGCATTAGTGACTTTGTAAATTTTGTTATATATGTATATATTTGATCTAGAAATATTTTCTATTTTACATTGTGTCCTTCTTGTTATTTTTCTTGATTTATCCATACAAAATAACACTAATTGTAAAATAACGATTCTATGTCTTGCAATAAATACTTTTGTTTTGTTTTGTAATTTGATTTGACAATCATTACAATTTATGTCTAAATTTTTGTAATTATTTATATTATAATTGATAATTTCCTGTAACTTAAAAAATTTTTGTATTGAAGGTATGGTTAATGTATTTAAAAATATTGCAACGAGGTATAATGAAGGTAGGTTAATGAAATTGTCGATCACTCACAAAACATGTATTTTTTTATGAATAACTAAAGACGGTATTATTTAAATAAAATTAAAAATATACCTCTACAGCGAGTTCTCAATCATTATGAAAGCAGATAAGATTATGAAAATAAACAATTTATTAAAATAATACAGATGTTTGTTATTTCTTAAAGAACTAATTATTTTGAAATATTTTCTGTTAGAGTTATGCTTGGAAGAAGGAGTGAATGAAGATATAAAACACACACGCTTTATTTAATAAAGAATATTTATTAACACGGTCGGTGAACTATCGCTCTTACAAAAGATACTAAAAGTATAAAAGGATTTAGAATAACACAGGTGCTATCAGTAACAGCTCTATCAGAGCACTGACTGTCGCTGGCCGGCGGCAGGCACCGCTCGCTTAGAACAAAAGAAGACTAGACGAGGGGTAAAGGGGAGAGCGCTAAGCAGCGTATGAAACAGTTGAGCCAGGCCCGTATTTCTAACACTCCCTCCCGGGCCTCTCAAGCTGTGTAGCCAGACCAATTGCCTTTTTGGTCGGGTTTTTCTCTCCCTCACCATCCTCGGCTCCGATTCTTTTCATTTGCTTTCTGCAATACAAACAAAACAAATATTAATAACAGATCATAATTACAAGTTCGAAGTTAGTTTAACTAATTTCTTATGCAATTCAAAGGACAGAGACTCAGTCATCACATCTGCCTCCTGTTCCTTAGATGCTATCCACATCACGCATATCAACAGTCGCTCAACAGACTCGCTCACGTAATTCTCTTTAATATCAGTCATATGTTGCAATTTAATACCGACGCCTGTTTTCACGTTCGTTTCAACCGATCGATTATCGCACCATAATGTCATCGGTGTGAATTTTTCGGACAACACGTTCACTAGAGAATTGTGTATTGATACCAGCTCTTGGCTACAGTCGCTCATCGATACATACTCCGCCTGACAAGTAGATAGTTTCACATAGCGTTATTTGCGTGTTCTCCAAGCTATGGAATCTCCAAAGAGTTTAATTATATAGCCGCTTGTCGTCAACGAGTTTTTATGGTCGCCGAAACTCGCATCAGAAAAGCCTTCAAAACAGTCGCTTTTGCCAAGATAATTTAAACCCATTGTTGCAGTTCCCTTTAAGTACCTAAGCACTCGCTCTACTCGCCGCCAGGTTTAATTTGATGTCTGCTAACACGTTCACCGCGTAAGCTATGTCAGGTCTACATGCATTTGCCAGATACAGGAGAGTACCTATCACTTCACGATAGGGTCTGTTATCGTTATTTTCAGTCGTTATAAGTTCGTTTATATTTTCTTTTTCCTCTCGCTCTTTTCGCTCTCTGTTCGCAACTTGATTTGTAATCATAGGCGTTCGCTGTGGGTGCACATCCTGATAGCCAAATTTAATCAATATTTTGATGATGTAATTTTCCTGATGGATTTTTAACTTTCGAGATTTTCTGTCTCTCTGAATCTCTAAACTATAAAAAGACTTTGGCTCACCTATATCTGTCATTTCGAAATTTCGTTTAAGACTGGTTTTTATTTCCTTTAATTTTTCACTGTCGATACACGCCAAAAGTATAATGTCGGCATACAAGACTAAAATCAGAAATTTGTTTCCGTCATGCCAAGTAAACAAACATGGTTCGTAAAAGTCCGGTTTCAACCCAAATCTTTTCACAGTTTCAGTGAACCTCTGGTTCCAGCACTTCCGACTCACTTTCAATCCGTATACAGCCTTTTCAAGCTTACACACTTTCTGTCGCTTAATCTTGGTTGAACATGCTATTCCTTCCGGAATGTCCATGAATACTGGAACATTCAGACGGCCATTCAAAAATGCTGTCATCATGTCCATTTGACAGAGTTCAAGATCGAACTTATTTGCTATCGCAAGTGTCATTTGAATTAAGGGCAGTCGAGAAACATTGGCATACGTCTCCTGTAAATCGTATTCATTTTTATCCTTAAAGCCCCGGATGACCAGAGGAGCTTTATATCAGATATTACCATCTGGTTCGATCTTTATCTTCTGTACCCACCTTGAGTCAGTTACGTTCTGTCGCTTTCCGTCGCTAGGTGCTGTTTTTCTGTCCACCAATTTCCACACTCAATTTATATTCATAGACTCAAGTTCATTATTAATGGCTTCAATCCATTCCTATTTATCAGTCGCTTTCATTGCCTCTTGGTAACTAAATAAATCTCTATTCACAGCAACCAACATAGCATGTACCGTCGTTCTAGTTGACTGTCTTTTGAGTTGAATTAGCTTTCGCTTTCAGCGGACGACCACGTCCTCTTTTCACTGTCGCTCCCTCCGATTCAGTTTTCTCCGCCGCTTCAGAGTTAAACTCAACAAACCAAGTATCTGGATTGATTCCAAAACCATCAGTCTCCCAGTCGTTTATGTTCGTCTTTTTATATTTATTACCAAATACTAGTTTTTCGTTGAAGTTAACATCACAGCTTTCGTAAAACTTGCCTTCCTTTGGTTTGAGAAATAAATATCCAGTCTCTTTATATCCCACCAGTATAACACTCCTTCCTATGAATCTGAATTTCGGCCCTGTTTTACGTTGTACCTTCATCTAAGCTAAACACCCGAAACGTTTTAACTGTGTAATGTCCACTCTGTGATTTGGATTGAATACTTGAATAGGTGAAATCATATTATGCGATTTATTTGGTGTTCTATTGTACGCATACACCGCTGCGTTCAAAGCCAGATCCCACATGTTCTCAGGAAGTCCAGAATCGTACATCAGCGCTCGCACATACCTCTCGATCGTCTGGTTGAACCTTTCAGCTACATCATTGTGTTGAGACGTATCAGGACATGCCAACTGTAGTTCAGCATTCAGTCGTCTCCAAAACCTCAGTCGTACAACCACCCGTAAACTCAGTCCCCTGATCGCTTCGAAAGTTACAAACCTTCGCATCTTTGCCTAACAGATTTCAAGCACGCTTTACACAAGATTCTAAACAATGACCACTCTCATCTTTAGTTTTCATCGCGTAAGCCATAGCCAAATGCGAGAAATCATCTATAAATACAGAAATGTATTTGTATCCCTTCGGATACAAAGCAAGACTTATCATGCCCATGACAGCTGCATGTATAATCTGCATAGGCTCTGTCGCTCGCTGCCTCGATGTTTTGAACGGCAATGTTTTAATTTTGGAAATCATACATATTTCACACTTTTGTATAAAGTTATCGAAACGACCTTTTTAAGTTCTTTAATCTCTGGCATTTTCTTTTTTTTTTTTAGTTCTTTCAAATAACTGACGGACGCATGACCCAAACGTACATGCCATAACATGGCCTGATTATTTACCTGTGACTTGTTCAACTTCTCTTCCAACTCTATGTCGCATGTTGGATTTTCATTCTCCTCGCTTCATTCACGTCGCTTATTTTTCGATCGCGTATGGTATTATCGAAGTCTGAAGAGATCAGAGTATCAGTTTCACAGTCTCTATGTTCAGTCTCACTTTCGTTTACACACGCTTCTACTGTCTCTGTCGCTTCACGTTTAGTCATGTTTCTCGTAGTTATATAAGCTACAGCCCTATTTCTGTCCGCATTATAAATAACAGTCACTTTATTTATTTCAAATTCTATTATCCAGTAGGGTTTCTGGTAAATGACTGATATAAAACTTTCTTTTGATATCGGATCATAAATATGAATTTTTAGTATTTTATTATCGTTCGCTAATACTTCAACTGAGCCGACTCCCTCCGATCTTAAGATTATACTGTCTCTTTTATATGTACATTTATTTTCATCTTGTTACATACTCAGCCCATTTAAAAATTACACTCGAATTATTCGAAATGTTCTGTCGCTTCAGTTTCTGTCACAAATCTGGATTAGATAACATTGTTCTATGCGGTTAAAGTGAAAACAAGTCCAGCATTGTATGCTTGTACGTTTCGTTCGTTCATATTCAGTAATATACTGCCGTCTTCTAAGTTTGCTGATTATCGATCACTCGTTTTATTTTACGTGCTGACTTTTCCAGTTTTCACACCGCCTTTTCCTCAACCTCTCCAGTCGCGCAAATTTGCCATCAGTATGTTAATCGGATTCCAGTCTTTTACTTCCATTGTGATTCACGACATAGTAGCCAGATCGCTTATTATTTCATGAAGCATAGAACTCTTTTCGAATATCCTAAGCTCGTATATACAGTCGCCAAATTCATCACGATACGAATTCTAGAATATCATGATATATGACAATTGTTTTAATATCATGCTTTCAGATTTACAGTGAATACTTAAAACCTGAAACGCCACGTTTATAGCAGTATAAATAAAAACCATTTCTTTTCTCGACCTGAAAGACAACTTCAGCCAAATTATTATAAATTATTACGAAGTCCTCAACACCGTCAACGAAAACTGTTGCCATTTCTTTCAACGGTTCTTATACTGCATGTTATAAAACTGTCTATGCTCTGTCGCTTTAATGTTACAGTGGTCTCGAATTCTAAACTTACTTTCATCGAACACATCGAAATAGTTTTATTTAGATTAACACTCGCTTTTACAATCGATTTAGTCATATACAACAGGTCGTTCATTTGTAAATCAGATCTAAGATAATTCTGAAAATATCATTCATATATATTTCTATCACACAATAACATTCAGTCTTATTCAAAATTCAATTTTGATTTTCCGTCTCTTATATGCAATGTTTTATTTATATTTGATTTTATTCATATTAATGTTCACCTGCGTGAAATTACGAAACTCGAATTATCAAATATATGTGGACTTTCTCAATTTATTTTTTACCGTATTAACATACGTTTAAATAATCCTTACCATATAACATGTTACCATGAAACCATGTTTCTGTCTCTCTCTGACTCTGTCGCTTTTACTCACTCTCACACCAGCCCCGGCTACCATTCGCCCTTTGTCGCGCCTATTGCGGTATAGTCTCTGCCGCATTTCCCCGTCTCTATTCTGTCATTACTTCAAAAGATACTTCCCATACCTTTCCAGCAATAAAGTATTGTCATCGGTCGCCCGTCTACTTTTGCCTGATAAAAAGCATCTATTAAGATACACGTTTCATCCAGCATCTGAAATGCCATGTCTGCAATTAAAATCTTTCAATAAACAAACCGTATCGAACACAAATACTACGAGTTTATATAGGATTTTAAAAAGAACGGGATTTCAAGGTAAATCAGTCGCCATTTCATTTAACTTGTTATCGATTTTATTCAAATAAGAACGATCTTATCCTTCAAAATTTCATCACCGTTTGTCGGATTATTACTAGACTTTCCAACCTGTATTTCAGTCGCCCTTACCGCTTTCTCCTCCGATGTAGTCGCTCATCCCCCGCTTTATCGTCACTCGCCAGTTCGCTCATTTTTCCGATTAAACTCTATCATTTGCGTCAAAATTATTCGGAGTTGTTCTTGTATTATTAAAATACAATTATCATTAATGTTTTCACTAGCTAGATTTTCTTTTATAGAATTAAAATTTGATATCATGATTTTATTCACATATAATTTTTCTATATGTACCAATTGGATTTAATTTTCGTACGTTTGATATACTTGGTTTACCTCTCAAAATTTCATCGTTTACACTCGTCGTAGAAACACCGTCGCCTTCGCTCTGTCGCTCATCACTGTCGTTATCTGTCTTTTCTCTCTGTCGTTCTTTCTCGACTCACTCGTCTCCGGTACCGGACTCGACCTGTTCGCAACATTCTCACTCGCTTTTCTCCGTCTCATTTCACTCGCTATTTTGAGAGGCATTCCTGCCTTTGTGGCAAAACGGCATTAGCAGTGGTCGGTCCTTTAACTCTGCTTTTTCGATTGCATCTTTCAAGACGTGCTGTTCGCTCAACGTCATTGTTGTTACAAAATCGTTTAATAAACAAACCGTGCCAAGCACTGCGTTTATACAAGATTTTAAAGTAACAGCAGAGTTCTGAGGTCAATCGACTGCGAATACTATGTGTGATAATATATTTGAATAAACAAACCGTGCCGAACGCAAGCACTACGAATTTATACAAGATTTAGAATAAGATCAAAACTCTGAAATTAATCGAGTACAGACGAAATTTCACTCGTTTATAATATTCGATAATTCTACAATAAAGAATATTATATTTCAGTTCCCATCACAAGTATTTCCTTTTAGATGTACTAAGTTTTTATTCCTCTTGCCTTCGCAAGGATTACTCGAGATTTATTTTATCTGTATACAGAATATTTAATTCTAATTAATATTTATATTTAATTAATCATAAAATTCTATCTACGAAACATAATCGGCCGCTGCACATTTTTATTATTATTTCACTGTTTGCTTAATTTTCCGTCGTATGGCCATACTTAATTTCCCCGCTCACGTAAAGTCGTTGCGTGCATTACCCGAAATCGGTCGACTTGCGCTACCTCTTCCACTCGCTTATTCTGTCGCGCGCTCCTCTATACATGGTTGTGCAGCGCGCCTTTGACTTCTCCTCCCCTCTCACGGTCGCATACGGGAGCTCAGTCGATGTCTGCTTCGCGCGCCTTGATGCGGAAGACGGGCCGATACCGCTCTCTCTCCCAGCGCGCTCACATGGTACACGAAGTGCCGCTGACAGACTCGCGTTCTGTCTCCGTCTCACAGGTACACTCGCACACCCCACGCGCTGCCATTATGCCCGCTCGAGGCACACGCGCTCCTTCAGTCTCTCTCTCTCTCTCTCTCGCGCTAGCACATACGTCTATGACGCGCCGCCATTACGCTCACCCAAGGCACGCACGCTCTTTCAGTCTCTCTCTCTCTCTCTCTCTCTGTCTCTCTCTCCCTCTCTCGCTAAAGAAACTATCGGCGCATCGCAGCCTCCTTGCCGGTTCACCGGCAGCACATGTGCGCGTCAAGACCCGTTTCAGGATCCGCACGCCACGACACGGGACGCGTCCGCCCCTCGCTTTATGCGGAAACCTAACGATCACTCGCCTTAACCACAATACTCGCAATTTACGCAGCCGCACGATATATGTGACGCAGACGAATTTAGATTATCGGTACTGCTCGCTTTTAATTCCCGTCGACTTAAAATTTTCTTATAACCGTCGCGCACTGTCTCTAAGCCAGCAAAACTCTCACTTACCATTGTGAGTCTGACCAGTCGCCTCTATATCTGTCGCCTCCTCGTCTGTTGCAACCTCTCGTCCGTCGCCATTACCTTCGTCTCCAGCTCGCGTGCGTCCATCTCTTCCTCTCCTCCTGGGACCATAACCTGTTAGAGTTATGCTTGGAAGAAGGAGTGAATGAAGATATAAAACACACACGCTTTATTTAAGGGGGCTAGACACCTTTTTTCTCTGTAATAAGAAGTCACATTTTAATACATAAATGTAAACTAATTATTTCATACTTTTTACATATAAAAGTGGGTATATTTACCTTACCTTAAAACTTTCTCCGATGGGCCTTTTATATGGTCCAGAACCATAGTCATCGATGAAACAAGTTTTTTCACTATCCGTAAGCTTTGAAATTTTCCTGTGGATGGATTGACTTCAGATTTGAACTAAATTACTCCTGAATAGTACAATTCTCATATGAGTGTAGGGATTTTTGATCTAATGAGAAAAAAAAAATTGTGCTGTTTTTCAAGAGTTTTTTTTTAATTTTTTAAAATTTTTTATATTTTTTCATAATTTTTCTGATGTAAAAATTTTTTCCGACATTTAATCCTAAATCCCTACACTCATATGAGAATTATACTATTCAGAAGTAATTTAGTTCAAATCTGGAGTCAATCCATCCACAGGAAAATTTCAAAGCTTACGGATAGTGAAAAAACTTGTTTCATCGATGACTATGGTTCTGGACCATATAAAAGGCCCATCGGAGAAAGTTTTAAGGTAAGGTAAATATACCCACTTTTATATGTAAAAAGTATGAAATAATTAGTTTACATTTATGTATTAAAATGTGACTTCTTATTTCAGAGAAAAAAGGTGTCTAGCCCCCTTAATAAAGAATATTTATTAACACGGTCGTTGAACTATCGCTCTTACAAAAGATACGAAAAGTATAAAAGGATTTAGAATAACACAGGTGCTATCAGTAACAGCTCTATCAGAGCACTGACTGTCGCTGGCCGGCGGCAGGCGCCGCTCGCTTAGAACAAAAGAAGACTAGACGAGGGCTAAAGGGTAGAGCGCTAAGCAGTGTACGAAACAGTTGAGCCAGGCCCGTATTTCTAACATTTTCGAATACTTGTTTTTCAGAGAATATTTCATAAATCGACTCAAAATTTTAACCACTTATTACACTTATTAAAAACTATATTTGGTTAAAATTTCAATACATTTTCTTCATTTTTTTTTGAGAAAAATTATTTTATAAAAGTATAAAAAAAAGAATTAATAAATTAGTTTGAGGAAGCTACGTGCCAATGAATTGACAGCGGTTTTTTATTCCGAATTCTGAAAGAGCGTACAATTTTACGCCTAGATTACGTATCAGGTCTCAGGTTAATATGAGTCCCAGAGGTCATTACAAGGACGAGGCTCTGATCAGACCAGAAAGCTGGTGATCAGAATTCTGGTTTCCTGAAAGTGTGCTTCAGACGAAAATGTTTGTGTATCAAGAGACTGACCCAACTATGATCTTAAGGTGGTTCTTTCATGAATCCCTAGTCAAAGCAGTGCTAAAGGAAGAGGGTACCTAAAATTAAAAAAACCATAGCTGTAATGTGATTTATTTATTTAAAATGATAGAGTTAATCAATGTATTATAAATAAAGTGTATTTAACATGACGAAGATAACTTTTTTAACAAAATGTTGATATTTTAGAAACAACACAAACAATTATTGATAAGACATCTTAATTCTTTTTGTTTCTTAACCGATTTTAATTTTCAAGGTCTCATTTTGTTCCTTAATTAATTTCATTTCGACTTGTCTAAGGAAAAATTTAAAATTATTCAAAACCAAGAAAGTTATAGCCAATTAAAAAGAAATATTTTTTTAACCCCGTGCGTGAATTTATAAACAATTGGCTATACCTTTCTTGGTTTTGAATAATTTTAAATTTTTCCTTCGACAAGTTCCCATGAAATTACTTAAGGAACAAAATGAGACCTTGAAAATTAAAATCGGTTAAGAAACAAAATGCATTAAGATGTTTTATTAATAATTGTTTGTACTGTTTCTAAAATATCGACATTTGATTAAAAAAGCTATCTTAGTCATGTAAAATACACTTTATTTACAATACATTAACTATTTCTATCATTTCAAATAAATAAATCACATTTTAACTATGGTTTTTTTAATTTTAGGTATCCTCTTCCCTTAACACTGCTTTGACTAGGGGTTCATGAAAGAACTACCTTAACATTGCCATTCAACTATATTTACAAGGTCATTTTAAGATCGAGTGGGCCTTTCAAGCAAAAACCACTATTTTTGATCCGGGATTCTGAAAAAGTGCAAAATTATACGTCCTGAAGACTTTCTGGATGAGTTCCTAGGGGAAGTGGGTAGTAAGTGTTGATGTGTTTTAACTTAAAAATCTAAAATGCGCGTTAGTATCTTCAAAATACATCTACCGATGGTCTTTATAATACAACAGTCTCATACAACTATATAAAAACCATAGTTGTAATTTGATTCGGTACAATTCAAAAATAGGTATAAAAACTGCTTTCAATAGAGATCAATTTTTGTTTAATATTTTTTGCTTATCTAGCTTATGAATTATTTCTTTATTTGAGTACTATTAAATTTTGAGTACTTTTAATTTACCGGTATCGAAGTTTTTTTTTTAATCCATGATTTTAGATACTTCTGGCTCTATTACAGCATTATTTCTAGTTTTACTAAGACTATTGAGGTACGTGCCTCAAAAATTTACATAGTACTGTGTTAATTGTATCAAATCGAGACAGGTTTGTTCCATGAAGTAATAATTCTTGTAAGTCAATCTGAATATTCTATTCTGAAAAATTTGTATGATTCATCAACTCTCATCCACACGCATTGTTTATCATTAACTGATCTAATAAATTTCTTCTCAAAACAATAGCTAACTATACCACTAATGAAGTAGTGGACATTCTCATTACTCTTGGTGAATGCTGTAGGAATTATCGACATACTGCATATTTACGCGCAGCGATTCCCGAATCGTTGCCATCCCACTACCCAACAAGTAATAAACATTCAGAGAAGATCCTGAAATAATCCACTACATCGCCAGAGACAAAGAAATAGACTTCGGAATAACAACGATCCTAGACTCCTTACAGTTTTGGCTGTGATCCATCTGGACCCACACGTAAGTATACATCAAATTAAACGGGAATTAGGAGTCCTCCGATCTACGGTTAATAGATTATTGCGATCAGTCAGATACCATCCATATCATGTCACTCTAGTACAGGAATTGAGTCCAGCAGATCATGTACTCAGAGTACAATTTTGTAGGTGGGCTCTTAACGTGTTGGACGAGAATCCAAACTTTTTCTGGAGAGTTTGTTTTAGTGTCGAAGCTACATTTATAAGTAATGGCAGCCTGAATAGACATAATGGCCATTATTGTTCCCCAGTGGATCGGCATTGGTATCGTCAACTGCTCAATCAACAACGTTGGAGCATGGACGTATGGATTGGTATTTGCAATGGCCAAGACATTGGACAAAATTTTTTTGAAGGACTCATTAATGGTCCAATATATTTTTAATTCCTCGAGAATGATTTGCCAGTCCATCTTAAGGATATTCCACTTGCAATGAGACTAAATTTTTGGTATCAATAAAATGGTGCTCCTGCTCGCTTTGCTTTGAAAACGCATATTTCGACTCTTTCAGAAAGTAAAATTAAGTCTATACTGACTATTATAAAAAACATTCAGTGTACAGATTTAAATCAACTTTTAATGGAATCGAGAGATATTCTATTTTGCAGAAAAATATTATGGAACATTCGCTTCTGCCAGAAAGCTACCATTATCAACCATCGCCTGAATCTCACTCTGATATATTTTTTTTTAATGAAGACGCTAATGGTAGAAGTGATAAGTAAATGTTAATTGAATATATTGGACAAAGTTACTACCAATATTTGTTGTACGAGATGATAAAAAATAAGTCAAACAACAAATTTTTAATTTTTCACATTAACAACGTTTCGGACATCTTTTATTTTTGAATGTCCCTCTTCAGGTCACTAATAAACAAAAAGTAAATACAATTTTTTATTTTTTACAACACGTATGAATAAAATAAGCAACAACGATTAATAAATGACTGTTGCAGTAAGTCATAATTTTTGTGTGAGTAAACATGCTCTGGGTGTTAAAATAACTTGAAGTGACATACATAAGTAAATAAAATTCATTATATTGTAAACGCTTAAGTCAAATTCTTAATTACAAGTTCTTTTATAATATTTCACATAAATTACAATTTTTAATAACAATAAATGCTAATAAGAAGTTCTATATTTTATCACTAATTAAAAGAAAGGTTAAGTTTTGGTTTGAAATAGTAATCTCTAGTGAGAGATCACTGACCTGTGAGATTGCTTATGTCTGAAACGTAGTGAGGTTGTCTGGTGAGTTGAGTTGAGTATTGCCTTGTACTTCCTCCTTGGCTCACGCACTATGAAGTTTATAATGAGAAATTATTAGCAAACAAATATTACTTATTTGCTGCCTTGTGTATGCTGGTGGTCGCCTTTCATTTAATTCACTTCACTGTGCCAACACGTGGTTGGCACTCTAACCCCAAATATGGTGTGAGAGTTTACCTTGAGCCAGAGTCGATTGAACTAATCGTCTTTGCACTTTGAGTGTTGCGTGAGTGAGGAGCTATGATGAGAGGTGAGAAGTCCCGTTGATGAGTGGAGCCAAAATTGAGTAGAGCCAGTGATTCTTGAGTATAGCCGGTGTAAAATTAGTGGGTGCACAAAATGGAGAGATGCGTCTCGTTCTAAGGCTGAATTCAGAGAGAGCGAGGCCTTGAACGCTTCCGTCTTCTTGGCCTTCACGATTCACTTCGCGAATCAAATCACAATCTCTCTCACATTTGCATGTGAGAGAGCGAGAGAGACCGAAACAGCGCGAATTCACCTTGTGAATCAGTGTAGTGTCTCGGCTGTTCCGCCGAGAGGCCGCGAGGTGCTGCCGCGCCGTGGCAGCGCCGTGAGTCGTACCGAGCTGAGCATAACCGCGGGAATTCAAATTACTGAATTCCCAAACATTCCGCCCGCCATCAACCACCAGGTTGATTTAAATTCCGATTGGCACTGGCAAGATGGCGAGTTTTGCAATTGGGCGGGTGAGTTGAGTGGTGGCCGTCTTTATTGTTACAACTCTGGTGAGATTGTCAGTTCCAGGGTGAAGTTGAGTGACTCTTGCGAGTGGCCATTTGCTTGGGGGTGCGTGTTCATCTGTGAGTAGTACCATGGAACCCACTTTTATCTCATGAGAGGGATGATGCCATTTTGAAATTGATTGAAGCCGTTGAAGGTATTGAGTTGACCAATGCTTCCAAAATTGCTGAGTGATCCGTTGAATGAGTTGCCATTTGGAAAGCCTTGATTCCTTGAAGGTGAGTAAGCTTGGTTCAGGCACTGAGTTCAATGCCTTGCCGATGAGAAAGTGTCCGGGTGTGAGTGCATTTATGTCTTCTGGGTCTTCACTGAGTGGTTCTAGCGGCCTTGAGTTGAGTAATGCTTCTATTTGAGTGAGCAAGGTAGCTGAAGCTTCAAAGGTGAGTTGAGTGTCTTCAATGGTCCGTCGCAGGTGAAATTTGACTGATTTCACTCCTGCTTCCCACTTGCCTCCCATATGAGGTGCAGCAGGTGGGTTGAATATCCATTGGGTTCCCTCGTTCGCTAGTGAGTTGTACAAGATTGAGTTTTCATGTTGGTGTTGAGAAAATAGAGTCTTCAGTTCCCTCGCTGCTCCGATGAAGTTCGTTCCACAGTCTGAGTATAGTTTGGAGGGTATCCCTCTCCTTGAGGTGAACCGTCTGTATGCCGCTAAGAATCCGTCCGTTGAGTAGTCACTGACCAGTTCTAGGTGAACAGCTGACGTTGAGAAGCACACAAAGATACAAATCCAGCCCTTGTATGTTTTGGATCCACGACCTTTCCATGAGTTAATGGTGATTGGCCCGGCGTAATCGATCCCAGTGTGAGTGAAAGGTGGTGATGGGGTGACCCTGGCCATGGGTAATTGCCCCATGAGTTGCTGAGCCCGTTGAGCCCGATACCTTGCACAAGTTACACACTTTAAAATATGTGACTTGACCGGTGCTCTGCCTCCGATTATCCAAAATTCCTGCCGAGTGTGTGCCAGAGTGAGTTGAGCGCCACCGTGCAGAGTTGAGAGATGAGCGTTCCGAATGATCAGTGTGGTGAGTTGACTGCTCCGTGGTATAATTGCTGGGTGTTTTGAGTGATGATCGAGTTGAGTTTTTTGAAGCCGCCCTCCTACTCGAACAATTCCTGTTGAGTCTATGTAGGCAGTCAATCGGTTGAATACATGGTTTCTTGGGACTTGAGAATTTTTCAGCATAACAAGTTCTGATTGTAAGTGAACCTGCTGAATGTTCTTGACCCAGAAGAGTTTTGCCCTTTTGAGTAAATCAGTCGTGAGTTTCGATTCATGGTGAGTTTTTCCTTTAGCCTTAAATCGATCACATGCGAGCATTACCCATCCAGTTATTCTTATGAGTTGAGTGAGTGATGAGTAATGATCGATGATGTCCCACAATTTGCTTGAGTTTGACTTGGCTGCGGTGAGTGTGACCTTAGCCCTTATTTCTGGAAGGTTGGTTTCTTGGATAGAGGTTGCTTGAGAAGGCCAAGCTGATTCTTCCTGGCAGAGCCAACTTGGTCCATGCCATCATAAGTAATGCTCTCTGAGTTGTGAAGTGAGTAACCCGCGCGAGGCACAATCCGCTGGATTGTCTGCTCCAGGCACATGTCTCCATTGTACTGTTGGCATGAGTTCTTGAATTAAGGCAACTCTATTTCCAACAAAGTCCTTCCATTTTGAGGGGTGTGAGCGTATCCATGTGAGTGCTACCTTAGCATCTGTCCACAGATGAATGTGTGAAATTGGCAATCGTGAGTTTTCCAAAATGTGTTTTGCCAACTTAGTGAGTAAAACTGCCGCTCCCAATTCCAATCGTGGGATTGACAGTCGTTTGAGTGGTGCCACCTTTGTTTTAGAGATGAGAAATGATGATGTTGAGTGAGAGTTTGGTGTTGTAGATTTAATGTAAAGAACTGCAGCCATTGCTTGTTGTGAAGCATCCGAGAAGCCATCAAGTTCTACAATTGAGTTTTCCTGAATTCCTAACCACCTGGGTAAGGCGATTGTCTTCAGGTGAGTGAGATCTTCTCGGATGTGCAGCCATTTCTTCACGATTGAGTTTGGCAGAGATTCGTCCCAAGACAGCTTGTGTAGCCACAGTTCTTGCAGGAGGATTTTTGATGTGATTATAACCGGTGATATAATTCCAATGGGATCGTATAATTGAGATACTTCAGAAAGTATAATCCTTTTTGTTATCATTTCCTGGTGAGGTGGCAGCGTTGTTCTGAAGGTGAGTTTGTCCGAGTGTGGGAGCCATTTCATCCCGAGTATATTTGTAGCGCAATCATCTAAAGGCACAGCTTCTTCAGCTGGAGGCTCTTTGAGGAATTCCTTGAGGAAGCCAGATGAGTTTGTGTTCCATTTCGCTAATGGAAAACCGCCCGCCTTGCATAGTGCGGTTAACTGCTTGGCCTTTTCAATGAGAAGTTCCTTTGATGCAGCTCCACCGAAGATGTCATCCACATACCTTCCAAATAGAAGTGAGTCTATGGCAAGTGGATATTTGTCTCCTTCATCCTTTACCAGCTGAAGAAGAGTCCGAATTGCTAAGTAAAGAGCTGCTCGTGTTCCGTAGGTGACTGTCGTCAAGTGGAAGTGAGTGAGTTGACCCGTTTCATCTACCCATAAAATGCGTTGTAGATTCCAATCTTGAGGGTGAACCTTGATCTGACGATACATTTTTGTAATGTCAGTTGAAAAGACAAATGGTTGAGTTCGAATCCAGATGAGAACATCCACAATGTTAGGTGAGAGGTTAGGTCCAGTATGCATGATGTCATTGAGTGATTTTCCATTTGTTGTGAGTGCTGAACCATTGAAGACTGCTCTGAGTTTTGTCGTTGAACTATCTTCTCATAATACTCCATGGTGAGGAAGATAGTAAGATGGTTTGGCAGATATGTCCTGTGGAGGGATCCGCACCATGTGGCTCAATTTGCAGTATTCATCCTTGAAAGCGTAGTACCTTTCCTTGTAGATGCTTTCTTGATTGCATTTTATGAGTATTCTCTTGAGGCACGCTTGAGCTTTTCCGAATGTGTTTCCAAGTACGTCTGCAGAGTCGGTGAGAGGTAATCTGACTTGGTATCGTCCATGAGTATTTCTTGTATGAGTCTCAGCAAAGTGTTGTTCACACAATGCGTCTTCCTTGTTGAGTTTGACTGCAGACGTTGATGGTGGCTCTTCTTGAACCCAAAAGCGGGTTAGTAGTTTCTGCAAGTCTTCAGTGTTGAGTGGGGCCGTTGTATGATGTACTACCTTGTGTTGCACAGCTGAGTTTGATGGACCTATTAGCAGCCAGCCGAAAATTGATAATTGTGCGATCGGTTCAATCACACTTCCCCTTATGAGGTTAGGTTTGATGATTTGGCCGTAATAGTCCGCTCCGATAAGTACATCTACTGGTTGAGGTTTCCAAAATGTCGGATCAGCCAAGTTGAGTTTCTCTGTATGTTGCCACTGACGTTGCTCACATTCTTCTGATGGTAATAGTGTTGAGACTTGGCGTATAATGTGAGCTGTGATCCGAATGGTGAGATTTTTGTAGATGGTGCGGAAGGTGAGTTGAGCCTTTCCGAGAGTTTGAGTTGAGTGCGTGCCGCCAACTCCAAGAATTGGTATAGTTGAGTGTTGCCGCTTAATGTTGAGTAAATCCACAGAATCCTTGGAGATGAATGAGAGTTCCGAGCCTGAGTCAATGAGTATTCTGAGTTGATGAGATGTCACCGATGAGTCGTACCATGCCAATGCAGTTGCAAGTAAAGTGAGTTGAGAAGTTGAGTAATCATGTTGAGTTTGACCGTGTTGTGAGATGATTGCGCCGTTGTCCTAATTTTGAGTTGATCCGGATGCTGAGGTGGTTTGAGTCTTGCCTTCAGGGTCTCGTGACACATGTATCATGGTGTGATGATTTCCATTGCAACTCCTGCACTTATATTGCGACTTGCAATTCTTGGCTGAGTGCAGACCGAGGCAGTTATAGCACAGCGGCTTCTCCATTACAAATTTTCTCCGTTGTTGTTCATTCAGCAGTTTGAATTTTGGACAAGCCACAATAAAGTGCGAGTCCCCACAATACGTGCATGGATGCTGTGAAATCCAGGGTGAGTGTGTCACTTTGTGTGAGTCTTGCCGTGCTTGAGTTGGACTGGTGACGTGAAGAGACCTTGATGTTTTTGAAGTTTGCGTAATTGATGGCTTTGGAGTGGATGTTGATGAGTCCGCCGCAATTTCCAATGCACGCACCCGCGCGATCAGGAAGGACTCAAATTCCTCAAATGTTGGCAGTTCAGTGTTGGAAACTCGGGAAGTCTCCCATGCTTCTCTTGTTGACCTGTCGATTAGCTTTGACAAGCGATGGGCCAATATACAATCTCCCAGTTGCTCCTTCGGTACCAAAATGTTGAGAGATTTCCGAATCTTTATTACCTCTGAAGTCAATGTGTTGAGTGCTACCGGATTTTTTGATGAAACTGCTGTTAAATCAGCTAAATGATCAAGTTGATCATTTAGTAAGACCCTTTTGTTCTCAAATCTTGTCACCAGTGTGTTCCATGCAGGTGTGAGTGACTCATCATTGAGTGAGAATCCTTCTATCAATGTGAGTGGAGTACCGCTGAGGGAGCTGCGCAGATAATGTAATTTTTCGTAATTTTTGAGTCCAGGCCGTCTGAGGATTAATCCGGAGAACATTTCCTTGTAGGAAGGCCAATCTGAGTAAGCTCCGTTGAACGTTGGCAACTTAATTTCTGGCAGCTTGCTTAAATGAGTTTGCTGAGTTTCTCCGGTGCCTTGCTGAGTGATATGGTGCTTCGACTTCCACTTTTCTTCCAAACTGCTCACCTCGAACACAATTGTGTTGTAAGCTTCATGGACAGACTTGTGAAAATCTGCCTGAAAGTATTCATTATTTGAGGAGGCTGCTGGACAACTTGCTTCTATGACAGTATGATCCTTCTTGTACAAAGCGTAAAGCTCCTCAGCATCCTGTCTCCAAGCCATTATCACTGTGAGTGTCGCAGTTTCCTTCCTGATCCTAATATATGATATTATCCTTTCCAATGAGTCGAGCCGCAGGTACTGAGAATTCACCTTACATAGAAATGAAGCTGGAATTGACCCTGGAGATCTTGAACGAGTTTTGACATGGGTGTCAACCACAGTGAGTTCAGGCATAGTGAGTAGGCGGCTGCCAGTCCGCTTAACTGCCCCCTTCGCTGCAGCTGCGGTGGCTGGAGTCGCTTGATCCTCTTTATTGATGGCATCCTCTTGTTCAGAAGTGACAGCGCCTTCTAGTTCCAACTCCTTGAGTTCATCCTTGTTTGAGTCTGCCATGATGAAAACCTGTGAGAATTTCCTTAATGAGTATTTAATCACTGGCTGGAGTCACACCACAGCATGTAGATCCGGCTCGAAGGACCAAATGTTTGAGTAAGTCATAATTTTTGTGTGAGTAAACATGCTCTGGGTGTTAAAATAACTTGAAGTGACATACATAAGTAAATAAAATTCATTATATTGTAAACGCTTAAGTCAAATTCTTAATTACAAGTTCTTTTATAATATTTCACATAAATTACAATTTTTAATAACAATAAATGCTAATAAGAAGTTCTATATTTTATCACTAATTAAAAGAAAGGTTAAGTTTTGGTTTGAAATAGTAATCTCTAGTGAGAGATCACTGACCTGTGAGATTGCTTATGTCTGAAAAGTAGTGAGGTTGTCTGGTGAGTTGAGTTGAGTATTGCCTTGTACTTCCTCCTTGGCTCACGCACTATGAAGTTTATAATGAGAAATTATTAGCAAACAAATATTACTTATTTGCTGCCTTGTGTATGCTGGTGGTCGCCTTTCATTTAATTCACTTCACTGTGCCAACACGTGGTTGGCACTCTAACCCCAAATATGGTGTGAGAGTTTACCTTGAGCCAGAGTCGATTGAACTAATCGTCTTCGCACTTTGAGTGTTGCGTGAGTGAGGAGCTATGATGAGAGGTGAGAAGTCCCGTTGATGAGTGGAGCCAAAATTGAGTAGAGCCAGTGATTCTTGAGTATAGCCGGTGTAAAATTAGCGGGTGCACAAAATGGAGAGATGCGTCTCGTTCCAAGGCTGAATTCAGAGAGAGCGAGGCCTTGAACGCTTCCGTCTTCTTGGCCTTCACGATTCACTTCGCGAATCAAATCACAATCTCTCTCACATTTGCATGTGAGAGAGCGAGAGAGACCGAAACAGCGCGAATTCACCTTGTGAATCAGTGTAGTGTCTCGGCTGTTCCGCCGAGAGGCCGCGAGGTGCTGCCGCGCCGTGGCAGCGCCGTGAGTCGTACCGAGCTGAGCATAACCGCGGGAATTCAAATTACTGAATTCCCAAACAATGACACTTACAACATCTATTTTTGATATAGTGCGGAGACCTGTCCGTTTGTCACAATAAAAATTAAATCCGAAAATCTCGTATATATACTAATAATTGAGAGTGTGTGTATAATATATATATATATATATTTCTTTTACCAGATTTATGGAGCCCTTTTATACACATGAGCATATTTATGGAGCCCGTTTTCTTTTATGGAGCCCGGGTCCCATAAAATATTCTTATACGGCGTTTATGGAGCCCGATCTAGAGTTTCTATACCCAGAGAGGGATTATTTCTTTAGTCACTTGTATACGGGAACTCTGGGCGTAGGTACTAATATACAGGGATGGGCTCCATAAAGGGGTTAAGTGATAATTTTATATATATATATATATACGTGTAACAATGTACATGTGGCTTAATGACGTATGTAAATGGTTTAGGTGGGGCGCAGCCCATTCCGACGAGTGTTCGAACGTAAAGGAGAGGTATCAAGAAAACGTAACATAGAGGAATAGCTTAGAAGCGCGTTGCTCTTAAATGGCTATAAGACTATAAGTCATGACTATATATAACTACAGAATAAGTTCTCCTGATATCAGCTCAACCAAATTCTGCCGTTTACATACTAGGAAGGAGATAAAAATTCAAAATTACTTATCATCACACTATTCTTTAGGAAGTTTATTTATCAAATTGTTTATTCAAAAAGTTCTTTTGTGTGTGTATATATAATGCTTCGGAAAATCGTCTTTTATCTTTATTAATCTCTTGGTCTAATATATTAACATTATCAAAGTTTATAGTATGGTTTTTCTCTATCCTGTGTATGTGTAAAGATGAATTTTTATCTTCTTCGATGTATTTTTTATGGTATTCTTTGATTCTTACGCCAAAACGTCTACAAGTTTGACCAACGTAAGACGAATTACAATTGTTACAATTTATTTTATAAACAACGTTAGATTTCTCTAATTTCACATTTTTTTCTTTGCCTAATACTATAATATTATTCATCTTATTCTGTGTGCTGAATATTACATTTGTATGTAATCTTTTAAAGAAATTTTTTGCAAAGCCTTCAATTTCTTTCACATATGGCAAACAAATAAAGGTTTTATTTTCGTTATTTGAGTTTTGTTGTGTATTTGAGCAATTTCTAATTTTTTTCAGTCGTTTTTTTTTTTATATAAATTTCAATAAAATCTATTGGATAGTCATTTTTTGTTAAGTCATTTTTGATAAATTTGATATCTTTTTATGAAAGGAAGAATGTGCAAGTTTAATCGCTCTATCTATAAGAGAATACATGATGGCTATTTTAGTACTCATCGGATGGTGTGAATTAAAATTTAAATATCTACCGGAAAAAGTGGGTTTTCTATACCAATCGGTAATAATCTTATTTCGTTCATTAATAATGATCTTATCATCCAAAAAGCTAATACTGTTACTTTGTAGTTTTTCAATTGTGAATTGTAGATTTTTATCGTAATTGTTAAATGTGTTTAATGTTTCTTCTATGTGATCTTTGTGTATACACAACAATACGTCGTCAACATATCGAAAATAAAATAGAGGCTTGTTACTTAACTTATTTATACAACATGTCTCCAAATCATCCATAACAATATCAGATAAGACAGGGCTAATCAGGTTGCCCATGGCAGATCCAAAAGTTTGTCGGTAAAATTTATTGTTAAACTGGAAGTAATTGTTATTTAGAATGAACTTAATCACTTTAAAAAATTCTGAGAGATTCAAAATAGTTTTATTATGTAATTAGTGCCATCTTTTTTCAATAGCTTGTACTACTAGATATTCTGGGACATTAGTGAATAAGCTTACAATGTCAAAGCTAACAACTTCGTGATTATAAGGAATTTCTAATGTATCAATTTTTTCGTTGAGTTTAAAGCTGCTGTCGATATGCGACTGAGGTATTTTTATGTTCTTTTGTAAAAACTTTGCAAAAAATTTTGATAATTCATATGTAGGAGAATTAATAGTTGATATGATAGGTCGTACCGGAAACCAACTTTATGAATTTTCACTAATCCATACGCCTTTGAGATATTAAATTTATTCAAAATTGGTTCAAATTTTTTTTCTGTAGCTGTGGCGTCTATTTTGTTAAGCCACTTTATTATCTCATTTGTTTCTCTTTCTAATTTTGGTAAAGGCTTATATTTTATTTTTTCGTAATAATTAGTATCATCGAATAAGCTCTCAAGTTTTTGAATATAATCAACTTTTTTTATAATAGCTGTGGTATTTCCTTTATCGGCTCTAGTAATTAAAATATCCGAATTAGATTTAATGAATTGCTTAGTTCTTTGTAGGTCAACTTTGAATCTATTGTCAAATTGTGTATGTGTAGATAACTCCTTCATATATATTCTTTTAAGAGTATTTTCAGTGTAACGGTCTTTTTCTAAAACTTGCATATATTTTCTAAAGTAAATATTGTAGACCTTATTTTCTAATTTTTTCTTTAATTTTATAGTACTAAATTGTAGTTTTGTATTGTAATAATTCATAAATAAATGTACTATGTCGTTTCCAACTACGTTTTGTAAGTGTAAGAAAGCATTTTTGATTTCTTTTTTCTGGTACGTAATTTTTGTGTGTAAGTCAATAATTTCTAAGTTCAATAAGCGAGATAAGGTATCATTTACAATCTTTTGTTGTTTTAGCTTACAATTATTAGAAAACATCTGATTATTTTGTATGTTTTTTGTAATAAAGTTTAAACAATTTGGAACTAAACGGTAAAACCGGCATTTAGTCAGGAATTTAACTTGTTCTTTTAGATAAGTGTTATTAAACATCAATTTCGTTACACGGTAGAATTTCTTTTTATTCTCAAAGCCGAAAATTTGAAATAAGCGATGTATGATAAAGTTTAGTTTTAAGTCTTTTCGGTTTTTTAAGAAATAAAATAATAGTTACGTTTTTGTTTTTTGTTGAATTAACATACGTGTTGTAGTTTGTTGTATTACTATCTCATCCGAGTTGAAGCGTTGAGATGAAGTAGTCATATCCTTCATGGTGAAGCGATGAGATGAAGTAGTCGTATCCTTCATGATGGAGCGATGAGATAAAGTAGTCGTATCTTTCATGATGAGGAATAATCTGTGCTAATGGTCAGCAATGGACAACGTATACTAGGCCAAACGTTGTAGATTAATACTTAATGAAGACGCTAATGGTAGTAGTGATAAGTAAATGTTAATTGAATCTATTGGCCAAAGTTATTACCAATATTTGTTGTACGAGATGGTAAAAATTAAGTCAAACAACAAATTTTTAATTTTTCACATTAGCAACGTTTCGGACATCTTTTATTTTTGAATGTCCCTCTTCAGGTCACTAATAAACAAAAAGTAAATACAATTCTTTATTTTATACAACCCGTATAAATAAATTAAGCAACAGCGATTAATAAATGACACTTACAACGTCTATTTTTTATATAGTGCGGAGAGCTGTCCATTTGTCACAGTAAAAATTAAATCCGATATATACTAATAATTGAGAGTGTATGTATAATATATATATATATATATATATATATATATATATATATATATATATATGTAACAATGTACATGTGGCTTAATGACGTATGTAAATGGTTTAGGTGGGGCGCAGCCCACTCCGACGAGTTCGAACGCAAAGGAGAGGTATCAAGAAAACATAACATAGAGGAATAGCTTAGAAGCGCGTTGCTCCTAAATGGCTATAAGACTATAAGTCATGACTATATATAACTACAGTATATGTTCTCCTGATATCAGCTCAACCAAATTCTGCCGTTTACATACTAGGAAGGAGATAAAAATTTAAAATTACTTATCATCATTATTAATGAACGAAATAAAATTATTACCGATTGGTATAGAAAACCCACTTTTTCTGGTAGATATTTAAATTTTAATTCACACCATCCGATGAGTACTAAAATAGCCATCATTTATTCTCTTATAGATAGAGCGATTAAACTTGCACATTCTTCCTTTCATAAAAAGAATATAAAATTTATCAAAAATGTCTTAACAAAAAATGACTATCTAACAGATTTTATTGAAATTTATGTAAAAAAACGACTGAAAAAATTAGAAATTGCACAAATACACAACAAAACTCAAATAACGAAAATAAATCCTTTATTTGTTTGCCATATGTGAAAGAAATTGAAGGCTTTGCAAAAAATTTCTTTAAAAGATTAAATACAAATGTAATATTTAGCATACAGAATAAGATGAATAATATTATAGTATTAGGTAAATACAAAAATGTGAAATTTGAGAAATCTAACGTTGTTTATAAAATAAATTGTAACAATTGTAATTCGTCTTACGTTGGTCAATATGCCAGTCAAATTAGTTTTTCCACCAACTTAACTGTTATAACGAGGTTCCGAGATAAAATACGGAGAAGATAAGCATCTCGGTCCTCCGTATTCTATCGAACCCATTAGGCTCCCGTTCCCGCGATTTCGTATATCTCGAGCGAGTATTGACATCGCTCGGACGATGTATTCGCGTTAGCTACGCGCGGGGCAGGCGCGACTTTGACCGTTGCTAAGTCGCGCCCGATTCTTTTTGAATCAGATTCTCTCGGGCTGTCAAACCGCGCGTACGCGGGTTAATTTGATCGTCCGCGAAGAAAACGGTATCGTGCATCCTCACCGGTGCCGAGCAGCGCCCGTACACGTACCGACCACGAAGAGCAGCGCACGTGAGCAATCCGAGCCACTCCTGGGGTCCGAAGCGTCTGTAGGTGAACGCTGGACGTTAGGACTCGGCCTGAACACTCCGAAGTCGACCGGAGGATAAGGCCTGACGCAGGAGCGGATTCGTGAGCGAGCGACGAGGGGAGTGCACTTCCCTCCCGGTAAGACTCTTCGCCTATTTTCCGCGCAGCGATTGATTTGTATTTTCGGCTCGCACCGGCGAGCGGCCGGTGTCTTGATCGCCGGCCCAGCGAAAAACAATCACATCGATCCGCCCGCGCCGAGCGGCGGATCCCCCGCCTTCTTGTCAACGCGCAACGCGACGCGTATTTTGTATAGGATAATTTAGAATAGATCTTGTTATAGTTTTGAATGTAACCAAGACCACTCGTTATTTATTCACCTTCACCTAACCTTCTCCCGGATACCGCCGCCTCCGCGGGATCGTCGAACCGAGACGACGATCATTCTGAGTGGCCGCGCCTCGCGTCTAGCTAGCGCGAGTATTAACCCTTTTCGGCACACGGAAAAGTCGAGTTCAATCGTGAACTCGACATTTGTAAACAGGGATCCAGAGAACATCAACCCCGAGTGCTCGTCGTAGAAGTAGCACTCGACGGCACCGTGTTCTAGGGTTCGGTTCGCGGAATTACAAAAGATTTCCCCAGGCCTCCCGTTACACTGTAACTAGAGGTTTGCGAGCGGATTCTGGTCGGGGGGGCATCAGGTACAATGATCCGGTGAGTGCGTCCAAAAATTATGTCAGGATCATTTTTTAAATAATGAACTAATGATCGAAAAGTCAGTTTTTTGACGACAGAAGAAAAACTACTGACTTTACAGAAAAAAGTTAAATGTAAACTTTGTAGATATTGAAAAGATCTATCAAACGCAATTTACAGATTTACATTTAGTTAATTTGTTTATCTGCAAATCGCAAAAAACCGCTGAAAATAGCCATTTTAACGATTGTTTATAACTCCGTTAAAAAATTTGCTAGGTGCTTGATAACTCGCTTTAGTATAGCTCTTATAGTATTTAATAAGCAGTTAAAATTTTAGCTAAAAATATTCAATAGTTTTTGCATAATTCCATTTATTTATTAGATTTTGGTCATTTTTGCGCGATTTTTCCCAAGCCGTGGGACGTCGTACGAGGATGCAGTAAACGGATTTTGAAAGTTTAACATCTCTACTTTCACGAACAATGCATAGCTAAGCAATTATTTCAAATTTAGTTATTAAAAATCGCAAAATAAAAAAAGTAATTTTTTTTTATAAATAAAAGCAATTGCGACTCCTGTATTTATCGGAGATAAACAACAGTAGGTTCGTTGGAAAGCTCGCATTTTTCCCCAAATTTCAACGTCCCTACGAACTCTCTAAGTGCTCTAGAAGCCGAGATAATTTTTTTTTTTGTAAAAATCGCCGTGTCTTCAATTATTAATATTAAGAAACGAGACAGGCGCAAAAAATCGAATTAATAGTTGTACTCGCATAAAAAAAATATTGCGTCACATTAGTTGCAAAATTACATTGTGGTAAATAATCACAATGGTGCGGGTCAAAAATGGAGAAGGCTACAGTGTCACGCGAAAAAAACTGAACATAGGAACTTCAAATCCGACGCGCTCGAAAAATTTTTTATATCTCGGTAACTTATTGACATAAACACTTCATTTTTTTTTAATTTGGGATGGCTCGCGAAAATAATAACATCTGGCCTACTTATTTCCCCGAAAAAGTTTATTTAACAATACTTAATTAACAATAATTCTTTTAATTAACTTTTTAATGTTATTTTTCATAAATAAATAATTAATTACATTTAATGCAATGGTACATATTACTAATTAATTTAACTTATTTCTATTTAATTCTGTGTATGTGAGTATATGTGTGCGAGAGTAGTTTTGAAGTCTGCCGCTCTTTTATGTGTTCAGAATAATGCGTTCAGAAAGACATTCAAGATAGAACCTTTGCTTCGTCCTTTGTGCGCATGTCCCCTCCAAATAGAGCGTTGCTTTTATTTGTGTTAGTTTGACAGTTGAGCTGTTAGTGACGCTATCCAGCACGTGAACAGAAAAATATTTTGTTTCAAATACTGTTTGATAGTGTTTATATACTGTTTCAATTATTGAATGATTTTAAGTGCATTAGTGTTCTTCTGATTTCTAGTGCAATTACGAAATCTCACAATAATTTCTGTACGAAACTTGTGTAGTTTGTTTTTTAACGACAATTCGAATCGGTTTAAATTTACAACTGCAATATAACAACAACTGCAGAGATATATTTAACGGAGGTTTAGTGCATATCGCACGCAGTACATATATAAAACCATTGGTAAGTACATTAGCATTATAATTATTTATTTATACTGTTTTTAGAAAATTGATTCATAATTTATTTGTCATTGTCAAAAAGAATATATACAGTTCTTTTATGTTTGTAGTGAAGATACATAATAAACTCCAATGTAGTTTCAATATTAAATTAGAACTGCAAGAGAAATATTTTATGGAGATTTAACGAGATTGACGCACTACATAATCGAACCATTGGTTAGTACATAAGCATTATAATTATTTATTTATAGTGTTTTTAGAAAATTGATTCATAATTTATTTGTCATTGTCAAAAAGAATATATAGAGTTTTTTATGTTTGTAGTGAAGATACATAATAAACTGCAATCCAGTTTCAATATTAAATTACAACTGCAAGAGAAATATTTTTTGGAGATTTAATGAGATTGACGCACTGCATAATCGAACCATTGGTTAGTACATAAGCATTATTATCATGTCGGGATAAAATTTCGCATAATGTAAAGTCACAGGGTAACTAAGAGAAAAGCATAATACTATAATGTATCAGAGCGCAGCTGAACGTGTGTACTACTTCACACATGGACACACACACATACGTAATTTCGCGGGGAGAGGGATCATGCATACATATAACACTTTGTTTTGAATCAAGTTCTTTGCTTTTCTCTCCTGTGACTTTAAACGGGTCGGTATAAAATCATATACAAGCTATTGTATTCTTATCTATCTTTCCGAATTATATTTTGACAAAATTTTTAATCTCAAGTATTTTTAATAAGTGTATTTATGTATATAAATGTCAATAAGTGTATATAAATCTTGTAATTGGAATACGCATTTACATTTATTTATATTTATATACTATAAAGGGATACGGATTTGGGGCTAGTCGGCGCATAGGTTCCTGCCATACCGGCACTGGCTGCGACAGTTAGTGTCGTATGTACCACTGTACTGCCAGTGCGGTGATAGCCCGGCGGTACGGGCACTTGCTTCTCACCCGGGTGAATCGAGTTCAATTCGCGATGTCTCCATTTTAGTTTTTTTATTTTTATCCTTAATCCGTTACAATATATTTTTTTTAATTTATTTTTTTTAATTTATTATAAACGTATACTTATAAATGTAAAAATTGTTCCAATTACAACTTTTATGTATACTTATTTATTTATCAATTATTGATTAATTATGGTCGTTACAATATATTACTAATTTTTTTTTTAATTTTCAAATAATATATAGTAGTTTCATATAGTTTCGATAATTAAAAAAATTAATTGATATCATTTTTATTTTTTACGCGCATTGTATTATTTCAGATTGAAGCTTTTTGAAAACATGGAAACTCACGATGAGAATATCTGTTTGCTGTGTGACAAAATTATATCCCCCGACCAGCAACGAAATGTCAAAGAAAGAGCCATTGAATCATTGATTGCAGCAAGCTTACAGAGAAAAGACAACAAACACAAACAGCTTGAAAAGTGTGAATCATTAAATATTCACAAGAATTGTCATGGCAATTATGTTAAAGAGTCAAAAATAAAGGCTGCGCAAAGAAAAGCTGTAACATCTAAAGTAAGTTCAAGGAGAGGTAGTATTAGCTTACGAAAATTTGACTTTAGTAAGTACTGTCTTTTTTGCGGAGAAGATGCGTCCGATGAGTATGAGGCCCAACGGAAGATTCAAACTAAAATGAATCTTTACAAAGTTCAACATGTTTTAAGCAATACTCTCCAAAATAATATTATGGAAAAAATTAATTCGCGATTAGAAAATAGTAATTTACAAGATATTCGTCAGGAAGAATATAGAAATCTTAAGAAACGCATAGAAAACGTAGATTTAGTGGGACGGGCCGCTCGTTACCATGATCATTGTCTTAGGAAATTTTCAATTCTTAGACTTACTCAGCAGCCTAGCCGACCGATGAGCGAAGGTACATCCGAAGCTGTAGAGTATATAATATCTTATTTGTGCGAATGTAGTGAAGACGAATGTCAATTTTCGATTAAAGATATTTTAAGTGAATACAAAGGAGAAGTTCCTATGAAACTAGATACAATACAAAACAAATTATTAGAATATTTTGGTAGCACAATTACGATTTATAAAGTAAAAAATGATTTAGTGGTTTATTTTGCATCTGTAAGAAATAAAATTCTCCCTGAGGAATGGTACAGAAATAAAAACTCAGATGAAGATAAGGAGAGTGAAAGGATAATCGAGACATCGGCGAAATTAATTTTGAATGATATTAGATCAAAATATTACGACACAGCTAATTATCCTGCTCCCAATTGTTTTTTACGTAACGTTGATCATGACATACCACGGTCGTTACGATTATTTTTAGATGTTTTAATTAAAAGTCACAAATGTTCAGAAAATTCTTATGTTATGTGGGATAAAAGAATTACAACACTTTGTCTCATTATAATAAATTCAGTGAGACCTCGGTCATTTTTATCCCCTATATTGCTAGGCCTGTCATCGATGATGTATAAGAAACATGCTTCCAAAAATCTAATTGATTCGCTAGCGTATATTGGCTTGTGCGTTTCGTACTATAAAAATCAACTTTTCGAGTCCTCTATAGTTTGCCAACCCGAAAGTTACGATGCAGGAAAATCGTATTTCCAATTTATTTATGATAATGCGGATCATAATACGTGTACTATTGACGGCAGAAATACGTTTCATGCCATGGGTCGAGTGATCTGTGCAACTCCTGCCTCTGAAATATCGAGCAGTACGAAAATATAGCGCCTGCGTCGTATTCCATCAGCAACTAATGTAGGTACTTTTGGATTTGTTCCTTTAAATAATTTTCAAAGAGGTATTCATGCAGGCCTTAAGAATATCAAAATTGAAGACTTCAATGGAACAAATCCAATTGTGAACAATCAAGTGGAGGATTCTGATTTATTGTGGTTTTATGGTAATTACGTACGGCGGGAAAACATGAGCGGCTGGAATAGCTTTATGGAACTATGTACACAAGTAAAACCATTTCACATATCAAGAATAATTCCGGTTCCATTTGTCAATGCACCGCCAAGTAATTACGATACAATTTTTACTGTTTTAATTGAAGCTAATAATAAATGCAAGAGCCAAGATCAAAAAAATATTTTCGTCACTTTTGATCAACCTCTATATCAAAAGGCTAGAGAAATCATTGAGTGCTGTAAAGGAACTCAAAACGAAGCAAAGATAAATAAAGTTATTGTCAGGCTCGGAGGGTTCCATATGCTTATATTCTACCTTGGCGCAATAGGTTTTATAATGGAAGGTAGTGGATTAAAGGACGCATTTTGTGAACTTTATGCTGAAGTTTCAGCCGAAAAAGCACTAACTGGCCATGCCTATTCTAGAGCGATCCGGGGGAATATTTTAATTCAAAATGCTTTGGCGAATATTCTTTTTTCTTTGATCGATCTCTCAGACGAAGAAGTACTTGTTCTGAATAATTTGTTTAACCTCGTAGGAAAATCGGAGTTCCATACGTTGCTAAAAAATGATCAGTTCAAAGAAATAAAAAACAAGTTTATAAATAAATTAGAATCGATAAAAGAAAATGGCCTAACTGCACGATTATGGATTCTCTATTTTAATATGGTTGATCTGGCTAAGCAATTTATTCAGGCTGAAAGAAGCGGAAATTGGTCTAAACATTTGCAGTGTGTCCAACAAATGTTGCCTTATTTTCATGCCAGCGGCCATAATCTTTACGCTAAAAGCAGCCACCTATATTTGCAAGATATGAATAATCTTGAAAATATAATGGATGTTATGGAATATGACAAATTTAGTCGTTCAGGTTATTTTACCATAAGGCGAATTGAGAAGTTTCGATCTGGTACATGGTCGGACATGATTATAGAGCAAATGCTAATGAGGCCGATGAAAGTTAGCGGTGGATTGACTCATGGACGTGGGATAACTGAAAGTACTTTATGTAAATGGATTCTGTCAACTATCGTTCTGATTGAAGTAACGGATGCTATGGAGCAATTTTGTAACATCACTTACGTTACTTCGGATCAACACGTAGACGCAAGTAATACGCGAATCACGAGAGATTTACAGGACTCCAAAAAGTTGACAGAATTTTTCAAAAATCATAACCCATTTCCCGTGACCGATAATATATTATCGATTAGCACTGGGATAGTAGGTGATGATAAAATAAATTGTTACAAAGCATTAGAAATTGGTTTGTCTTCAATGAACAGAATTATTGGTGGTGATTTTGGTTCGGTGAAATTTCAGAAAAAAGACAAAGTGCTATCATTGAAAGCAGTAAATTCTTCTGTAAAAATTGATAACGAAGTCGTAACAATTGACCCAACTCTTATATTCCAGAGAATATCATTAAATATTCAAAACAAAACAGATATGCATAAGTTTTTAGAATATGAACTTGCTCTCTATCCTCTTTCTCTTTTTGACGAAGGCGGGATGCGAAAAGGAAGAAAATCATCATTCTATGATAATTTTTCGAAGATTTCTGGTGTATCTCGTGGTCCAAACGATTTTTATGTGGTTGATGGGGGTTTCCTTTTGCATAAAGTTCGCATAGACTTTATTATTAAACAGTATGTTGATTACACAACCCATAATTACAGTCGAAATTCCACCATAGTTTTCAATGCCGAGAGGTCACGGAGAGAGAATACAAATTTAGGCCGAGAAGTAGAATTCAATAGAGATACGATTATTACGATTTCGCAAGACAAATTTTTGAGCAGGAATAAAAATAAAAAAAAGTTAATTGAATTACTGTGCGAAGAGTTTGAAAAAGAACACTGTAGTACAGTCGTAGCGGAAGAAGATGCTGATTTTCTGATTGTGAGTACTGCAGACAAATGCAGCGTAAGCGGTACAACTTGGATAATTGGAGAAGACATGGATTTATTGGTAATATTAACGCAGCACTCACCTATTAATACTATTTACTTTTTGAAACCTGGAAAAGGAAATGTGAATGATTGCATATATGACAGCAACAGTTTTAAATATTTGAAAGTAAAAAAGTTAATAGGTTTCCTGCATGCTTTCACAGGATGTGATACAACGTCTTGTTTTTACAAACAAGGCAAAAACAAATTAATAAAGACGCTTTCCGATGATGTAGTTCTACAGCAAAAAGCACAGCATTTCTACGATCCCTATGTCACTCCTGATGTTTTAGCTTCGAGTGCTAACGATATAGTTAGCCAAATGTATGGCACCAAGAAAGATAAAAAGACTCTACATGAGCGGCGGTTTCTTAACTTTCAAAAATCAGCTTTGAAAGGTAGTTTGAAATTAGAAAATTTGCCACCAACTGAAGGTGCTACTAAGCAGCACGCATACAGATCGTACCTACAATTACAACAGTGGCTTGGTTATAAAAAGGATCCAACAGCGTGGGGATGGAAAGAGCGACAAAATGTCATCTACCCAGTGCACACGCTGGAACCGCTTATTCCCGATGAGCTACTGAGTAAAATTAGTTGTAGGTGCGAGACGGGATGCAAAAAGAAAACATGCAGTTGTCGTAAATATGGGCTGCGATGCTCTCAAATGTGCTCGTCATGTCATGGTGATAGTTGCACGAACGTCGAAGAAACCACGATAGACGACAACACAGACATCGGTATTAGTGATGATACGCAAGACAAAGAGTTGATTTTCGAAAAAATGATGCAAATGCAGATGCAAGATGATACTCAACATGTAGACGAAGAAGAAAACGAAGAAACAGAAGAAGAAGAAGAAGAAGAAGAAGAAGAAGAAGAAGAAGAAGAACACGCTTCACAAATACACACAGATGCACCACACACAAAAAAGCGAAAAATGCCAATACAATAGACAATTGTATGTTGAATAAAATTTTTTTAAAGTGAATATATTATTTTTTATTATTTAATAAACTAATAATACGTACCCAACCACACACATATAATTAATTAATTATTTATTTATGAAAAAAAACATTAAAAAGTTAATTAAAAGAATTATTGTTAATTAAGTATTGTTAAATAAACTTTTTCGGGGAAATAAGTAGGCCAGATGTTATTATTTTCACGAGCCATCCCAAATTAAAAAAAAATGAAGTGTTTATGTCACTAAGTTACCGAGATATAAAAAATTTTTCGAGCGCGTCGGATTTGAAGTTCCTATGTTCAGTTTTTTTCGCGTGACACTGTAGCCTTCTCCATTTTTGACCCGCACATTTGTGATTATTTATAACAATGTAATTTTGCAATTAATGTAAGGCAATATTTTTTTTATGCGAGTATAACTATTAATTCGATTTTTCGCGCCTGTCTCGTTTCTTAATATTAATAATTGAAGACACGGCGATTTTTACAAAAAAAAAAATTATCTCAGCTTCTAGAGCACTTAGGGAGTTCGTAGGGACGTTGAAATTTGGAGAAAAATGCGAGCTTTCCAACGAACTAACTGTTGTTTATCTCCGACAAATACAGGAGTCGCGATTGCTTTTATTTATAACAAAAAAAATGACTTTTTTTTATTTTGCGATTTTTAATAACTAAATTTGAAATAATTGCTTAGCTATTTATTGTTCGTGAAAGTAGAGATGTTAAACTTTCAAAATCCGTTTACTGCATCCTCGTACGACGTCCCACGGCTTGGGAAAAATCGCCCAAATATGACCAAAATCTAATAAATAAATGGAATTATGCAAAAACTATTTAATATTTTTAGCTAAAATTTTAACTGCTTATTAAGTACTATAAGAGCTATACTAAAGCGAGTTATCAAGCACCTAGCAAATTTTTTAACGGAGTTATAAACAATCGTTAAAATGGCTATTTTCAGCGGTTTTTTGCGATTTGCAGATAAACAAATTAACTAAATGTAAATCTGTAAATTGCGTTTGATAGATCTTTTCAATATCTACGAAGTTTACATTTAACTTTTTTCTGTAAAGGCAGTAGTTTTTCTTCTGTCGTCAAAAAACTGACGTTTCGATCATTAATTCATTATTTAAATAATGATCCTGACATAATTTTTGGACGCACTCACCGGATAATGATCCCTGATGCCCCCCCCCCCCCCCCGACCAGAATCCGCTCGCAAGCTTCTAGTTACAGTTAAGACTGAAAAGGAGCTAAAATAATCTAATTTGACTGGCCTACAAATTTGTAGACGTCTTGGCGTAAGAATCAAAGGACACCATAAAAAATACATCGAAGAAGATAAAAATTCATCTTTACACATACACAGGATAGAGAAAAACCATACTGTAAACTTTGATAATGTTAATATATTAGACCAAGAGATTAATAAAAATAAAAGACTATTTTCCGAAGCATTATATATACACACACAAAAGAACTTTATGAATAAACAATTTGAAATAAATAAACTTCCTAAAGAATATAGTGTGATGATAAGTAATTTTGAATTTTTATCTCCTTCCTAGTATGTAAAATGCAGAATTTGGTTGAGCTGATATCAGGAGAACACATACTGTAGTTTTATATAGTCATGACTTATAGTCTTATAGCCATTTAAGAGCAACGCGCTTCTAAGCTATTCCTCTATGTTATGTTTTCTTGATACCTCCCCTTTGCGTTCGAACTCGTCGGAGTGGGCTGCGCCCCACCTAAACCATTTACATACGTCATTAAGCCACATGTACATTGTTACACGTATATATTATATATACGTATATATTATACACAAACTCTCAATTATTAGTATATATACGAGATTTTCGGATTTAATTTTTACTGTGACAAACGGACAGCTCTCCGCACTATATCAAAAATAGGCATTGTAAGTGTCATTTATTAATAGTTGTTGCTTAATTTATTCATACGTGTTGTAAAAAATAAAAAATTGTATTTACTTTTTGTTTATTAGTGAGCTGAAGAGGGACATTCAAAAATAAAAGATGTCCGAAACGTTGTTAATGTGAAACATTAAAAATTTGTTGTTTGACTTATTTTTTACCATCTCGTACAATAAATATTTTGGTAGTAACTTTGGCCGATAGATTCAATTAACATTTACTTATCACTACTACCATTAGCGTCTTCATTAAATATTAATCTACAACGTTTGGCCAAGTATACGTTGTCCATTGCTGACCATTAGTACACATTATTCCTCATCATGAAAGATACAACTACTTCATCTTATCGCTCCATCATAAAGGATACGATTACTTCATCTCAACGCTCCAACTCGGATGAGATAGTGATACAACAAACTATAACACGTATGTTAATTCAACAAAAAACAAAAACGCAACTATTATTTTATTTCTTAAAAAACCGAAAAGACTTAAAACTAAACTTTATCATACATCTCTTATATCAAATTTTCGGCTTTGAGAATAAAAAGAAATTCTACCGTGTAACGAAATTGATGTTTAATAACACTTATCTAAAAGAACAAGTTAAATTCCTGACTAAATGCCGGTTTTACCGTTTAGTTCCGAAGCGTTTATACTTTATTACAAAAAACATACAAAATAATCAGATGTTTTCTAATAATTGTAAGCTAAACAACAAAAGATTGTAAATGATACCTTGTCTCGCTTATTGAACTTAGAAATTATTGATTTACACACAAAAATTACGTACCAGAAAAAGTAATCGAAAATGCTTTCTTACACTTACAAAACGTAGTTGGAAACGACATAGTACATTTATTTATGAATTATTACAATACAAAACTACAATTTAGTACTATAAAATTAAAGAAAAAATTAGAAAATAAGCTTTACAATATTTGCTTTAGAAAATATAAGCAAGTTTTAGAAAAAGACCGTTACACTGAAAATATCCTTACATATAGAGAGTTTAACACCCGAGACAATAACACACAGGTTATCGACCCTTATGATTCCAGTAATGAAAATGATAAATGGTGCGTTAACTTCAGTAGTGTTGAACTCCCAAAATATGTATACGATACTTTAAAACTTGGCGAAAAGTTTAATTTCAATAATCAATTTGACGATAAACTAGCAACAACTTATATTAAAAATTTTGAAGCTTTTGTGAAAAAATATCCGATACCGGCTGAAATTCCAAAAATACGAGGAACATTTTTAAACAATATAAAAAGAATATATATGAAGGAGTTATCTACACATACACAATTTGACAATAGATTCAAAGTTGACCTACAAAGAACTAAGCAATTCATTAAATCTAATTCGGATATTTTAATTACTAGCGCCGATAAAGGAAATACCACAGTTATTATAAAAAAAGTTGATTATATTCAAAAACTTGAGAGCTTATTCGATGATACTAATTATTACGAAAAAATAAAATATAAGCTTTTACCAAAATTAGAAAGAGAAACAAATGAGGTAATAAAGTGGCTTAACAAAATAGACGCCACAGCTACAGGAAAAAAATTTGAACCAATTTTGAATAAATTTAATATTTCAAAGGCGTATGGATTAGTGAAAATTCATAAAGTTGGTTTTCCGGTACGCCCTATCATATCATCTATTAATTCTCCTACATACACTGAGAAAAAATTTTTGTAAAAATTATTATTATTTTGGTAAAAATTACCATACTGTCTTATAAAGCCACCACAGACTGTAAAAATCCAAAATATTACCATACTTTATAAGAAATTTTACTAGAAATATAGGAAAATTTACTATACTGTATTATAAAATTTACTGTAAAGTATGGTAATTTTTTGGATTTTTACAGTCTGTGATGGCTTTACTAGAAGTATGGCAATTTTTCCAAAACTTTTTTCTCAGTGTATGAATTATCAAAATTTTTTGCAAAGTTTTTACAAAAGAACATAAAAATACCTCAGTCGCATATCGACAACAGCTTTAAACTAAAAGAAAAAATTGATACATTAGAAATTCCTTATAATCACGAAGTTGTTAGCTTTGACGTTGTAAGCTTATTCACTAATGTCCCAGAATATCTAGTAGTACAAGCTATTGAAAAAAGATGGCATCAATTACATAATAAAACTAATTTGAGTCTCTCAGAATTTTGTAAAGTGATTAAGTTCATTCTAAATAATAATTACTTCCAGTTTAACAATAAATTTTACCGACAAACTTTTGGGTCTGCCATGGGCAACCCGACAAGCTCTGTCTTATCTGATATTGTTATGGAAGATCTGGAGACATGTTGTATAAATCAGTTAAGTAACAAGCCTCTATTTTATTTTCGATATGTTGACGACGTTTTGTTGTGTATACACAAAGATCACATAGAAGAAACATTAAACACATTTAACAATTACGATAAAAATCTACAATTTACAATTCAAAAACTTCAAAATAACAGTATTAGCTTTTTGGATGTTAAGATCATTATTAATGAACGAAATAAAATTATTACCGATTGGTATAGAAGACCCCCCACTTATTCCGGTAGATATTTAAATTTTAATTTACACCATCCGATGAGTACTAAAATAACCATCATTTATTCTCTTATAGATAGAGCGATTAAACTTGCTCATTCTTCCTTTCATAAAAAGAATATCAAATTTATCAAAAATGTCTTATCAAAAAATGACTATGCAATAGATTTTATTGAAATTTATATAAAAAAACGGCTGAAAAAAATTAGAAATTGCACAAATACACAACAAATCTCAAATAACGAAAATAAAACCTTTATTTGTTTGCCATATATGAAAGAAATTGAAGGCTTTGCAAAAAATTTCTTTAAAAGATTAAATACAAATGTAATATTCAGCACACAGAATAAGATGAATAATATTATAGTATTAGGCAAATACAAAAATGTGAAATTAGAGAAATCTAACGTTGTTTATAAAATAAATTGTAACAATTGTAATTCGTCTTACGTTGGTCAAACTTGTAGACGTCTTGGCGTGAGAATCAAAGAACACCATAAAAAATACATCGAAGAAGATAAAAATTCATCTTTACACATACACAGGATAGAGAAAAACCATACTATAAACTTTGGTAATGTTAATATATTAGACCAAGAGATTAATAAAAATAAAAGACTATTTTCCGAAGCATTATATATATATATACACACACAAAAGAACTTTATGAATAAACAATTTGAAATAAGTAAACTTCCTAAAGAATATAGTGTGATGATAAGTAATTTTGAATTTTTATCTCCTTCCTAGTATGTAAACGGCAGAATTTGGTTGAGCTGATATCACGAGAACATATACTGTAGTTTTATATAGTCATGACTTATAGTGTTATGCCATTTAAGAGCAGCGCGCTTCTAAGCTATTCCTCTATGTTATGTTTTCTTGATACGTCTCCTTTGCGTTCGAACTCGTCGGAGTGGGCTGCGCCCCACCTAAACCATTTACATACATCATTAAGCCACATGTACATTGTTACACGTATATATATATATTATACATACACTCTCAATTATTAGTATATATACGAGATAAGTGTCATTTATTAATCGTTGTTGCTTAATTTATTCATACGTGTTGTAAAAAATAAAAAATTGTATTTACTTTTTGTTTATTAGTGACCTGAAGAGGGACATTCAAAAATAAAAGATGTCCGAAACATTGTTAATGTGAAAAATTAAAAATTTGTTGTTTGACTTATTTTTTACCATCTCGTACAACAAATATTGATAGTAACTTTGACCAATAGATTCAATTAACATTCACTCTGATATAATTGACATTTTCTGAAGTCAAAACAGTTATGCACTGCAATGAATATACAGGGAGTTCAAATTGCTCGACCCCCCCCCCCTGATTTGGAATGAACTACCTAAAAAACATTCATTACCACTTATAGATCAAATTTTACGTACGGATATGTACCCATGTCAAAAATTTCGTGCTCTTTTATACTGAAAAAAATTTGGCATGATGTCTGTTTACATCACAGTTCGTCAGCGCCCCTTTCGCTGCATATGTCAGACCACCCACTTTTGGCACAGGTTTTCTCCCTAAATCGGGACCCTTCGCGCTTATACCGTAGAAGGGCATGCGCGACACGTTTACGAGACGGGCGCTGTACCAGTACAGGGCAGGAAATGTGCTGAACCGCGGTACAACTTTCGACCCTACTTTCAGCATAGCGTATATACTCATCGGATCAGCTGGAGTTGCAAATCTTTTTATTATAGAATCCGAGGTCAAAAATTGGGGTTCCTATTTGAAAACATGAAGTTGAGCTTCAAATAACCTTGAGCTAAATTTCCAAGTTCAAATTCAAGGTCACTACTGGTTCCTCGTTGAAAATCCTATCGACCCAGGGGATCATGATTTTTTTTTTATGTAGATGATTCCAAAATCAGGGGGTCCTGAACATTTGAACACCATGTATATCAGTTGTATTCTCTTTATTGAATAATAATATTATATCTGAAAAAGAATAATGATGGAAAAGTAAAGAAGCTCACTCTATCAGATATTAAAAGAAGATCAGTATAGGAGTTGCTGCTATAAACATTTTTTAAAATCATTTGGCTATTACTGACTTCATAACGTGCATGAAAGATTTTGGATATCTCAACACATTTTTTATTTACCTTAGTACATAATAATCTAATACATGTGATAAAGTTTATTAAAAACATACGTATATATACATATATATATATACATATTTATACGTAACATACGTACTTGATGCCCTGATGGAAAGTACGTGGTTTCGCCATTGTTTTCGATGGCGAAAGAATGACATTTAACCATTGATTCTGAGTTGGTAACTAGGCAACTGTAGACTTTATTAATAGATTGTTTTAGAGGTTTTGTCAACATATTCAAAGTCATTAACCTATATTTACAACAAAAACTATCACTTCTGATCATCAAGGTACACCCGATGGACATTGATTCTAGCATTGTATGTCCCGTTAGTGGCACTCACACATAACCTTTTGAATGTTTATATCATTTTCGAGGTATATTAACGATTTAAATATTATGTGTGACAGTCAATAACGCGGTATGCATTGTCAGAGTCAATGCGGCCCATCGGGTATACAAGTGATTTATATTGCTTTAATTTATGAAATGGATAAAAGATTGTTCGTTAATAATGTCGCACTTTTTGTGAGAATTTTTTCTTGAGTAATCATTTATTTTTTCAGATACAAATAAAGTAGTTGACTTTGTTGCTGCAAATGGAGCAAAAGTACCGCATGTTTAATAATTGTACGTGTAACAATTGTAACAATTGCACGTAAAATAAAAATATTTTACATGATCTTCAGTAAAATTCACTTATTAAAATTATGCACGTGATGTTTTCGATGCCCGCCCCCCCGACCAGCAGCACTCGCTGCGCTCGTGCCGCAAATGTCGGGGGCGGACATCGAACTCAGTGCTCTCGAGCCCGTCGGATGCGTTATCATTGTCAGTGGCAAACGTACTTTCCACCGGACATCAAGAAAAATAGTATACGGTACACGAGACGAAATTTCAAGGCCCGCCACTACGTGATATGGCGCCCTCCGCTTCGCCTCGGGCGCCAACTTCACGCCCGTAATGTACTATTTATTACAAATTCAGTATATTTTTAGAATATTGCTTCTACGTATTTCTAATTATAAAAATTAGTTTTTTCAGGTCATTTTATGAAGAAAATTTTGAAGGTATTACCCCCTTAATAGAAATAACTCGATCTGACTTGGACTTACGGAATACGTACATCCAATACAATTATATTATAATTGTATACAATCATACAATTATTTATTATCATTTTCATTATGTTGTTTAAAAACATAATAAGCCGGAATTTCAGTATAAGTGTATTGTCTAGCTGAAAAATCTTGTTTATTCAAATCAAAATAAGCTAATAATGAACTGCTTCGATTTAATGCAACCTCCACTGCTACATCATCATTAATATCATGAATTATAATTGATTGTTGTTGAAGTAAATGAACTGATATACGTATGATACTATCACTTTAACACTGTAATAGTTTACTTAAGATACGATAACAGGCTTCAACTGGGCTAACATATCGCGTTTCTATAAAACTATGAAGTTCATCGTTATCAATTGCCCTCTCATTATTTGCCTCTTCAACTATGATATTTGCAGCATCGTAACATTTATAAACATATTTATACGAATGTTTCACTGAATTTACGCTGGACACTACTTCAACGTTTATATGACAATTGAACATGCATAATATCCCAGGACAATATGGTACTACAAATCGATTATCTACAATTTGATTTCCACGCATAACTTTTATCCCATCATTTCATCGCTTATAATCCGGATATCCATCAGATAATATTATAGTTTCCTCTGGAAATTCCTTTGGATAATGTTTCGAACACTGATTGACAATGATACGCTATCATACAGACGATGAATCATATTATTAACCACAGTGTTATACAATATTCAATCGGACTCAGAATAAGGAATTTCAGCAGAAATAAATTTATCGATATCATTCACGGTAGACAATTTTTATCCATCTCCTAAGGGGGTCGGACACCTTTAAAATGACGAAAAATCAATATTTTTGATTACATATTTTATTAAAAAACGTTTTAAACCATTATCTCTTTTTGTTTTAAAAATATACACAAAACACTGATAAAGCTTTTCATTTGTTTTTTGTTCAAAGTACATTTTTCCTCTTGTATACATATTTATATAATAATATATTATTTCTACTAATTTTTTTTTTCATTTCACTGTTCTTAAGATATTTAAAATTCTCACTCTACGTATCTATATATACTTTAAAAGATCCAAAAATAATATTTGAAACATTAATATAAAGATAAAAAATATATAATATAATTTATAGACGGTATTTTTGAAAAAAATAAAAATTTGAATTTAAAACTTATATAGCAGTTAAGTTGGCACCGTAATAACCTGACTTATCAACGACAGCCTTCCATTTCTTTATTGTAACAGAGCTGATTTTAACCTATGTAAAAGTCCGCAAGCAATGTAAACATTCACAGCTGTCATTTCATATAAACACTGTGATATCATCACCAGCACCTTTTTTATACAAAGTGTGTTCTTAATTTTCATTGTTTCCAACGGATATGGGAGTAAACATTTAGTGTATTATTAATACGTAAAGGAATTTTAAATAAATTTTTAAAAGTGTTTTAATAATACGAGTGATAGTTGAATTAAAGTTTTAGAAATAGCTTTTAGTACTTGAACTTTTATTGGAAACTTTATACTTAAAATAACAGGGATTGTTACTAAAGAAAAATCAAGTCTATACTGACTATTACAAAAAGCATTTAGTGTACAAATTTAAATCAACTTTTAAGGGAATCGAAAGATATGTTATTGTGCACAAAAATGTTATGGAACTTCGCTTCTACCAGAAATCTACCATTATCAGCCATCGTCTGAATCTCACTATGATATAATTAGCATTTTATTTTCTGTACTAAAAACAGTTATGCACTGCAATAAATATGTATCAGTCGTATTCTCTTTATTAAGTAATAATATTATATGTGAAAAAGAATAATGAAGGACAAGTAAAGAAGTTTACCCTATCAGACACTAAAAGAAGATCAATATAGAAGTGTTGCTGCTATAAACATTTTTTTAAGCATTTGGCTATGGCGATACTGGCTTCGTAACACGCATGAAGGATTTTGGATTCCTGAACACATTCTTTATTTACCTCAGTACATGTATAAGAACCTAATATATGTGATGAAGATTATTAAAAGCATATGGATTTAAAACCAAAGGATCTACATGTTAAACCACTTAACAAACTAGACTGACTGATGTGGATATGACTGTTCTGTGCTCATAGCTTACAAGTCTAATGGACCGTATACTGAGGTACCAGAATATTTGTTCTAAATGTAAAATATTTTGAACTAATAACAATACTTTTTTGTATTTCAGGGCAGAGATGGAGTTAAGAAATAAAGAAGAAGAAATAAAGAAGTATTTTAGTAATTTTATCTTTAAAGCTGTTTTCTGCATAATGTAAAATTTTGAGCTCTGCCGTCGTCTGCAGATTCAGGAACTGCATATATTTTAATGGCAGAAGTCCTAAAATTTTGGTATTTTATATATCTGTTGACTGAAGCATTGTATGTGTATCCAATTTACTTGATTAACCCATTAAATCCTGAGCCGAATCTAGGCTAGATAGCATAAAATTAACTATTGGATTGGTGGCATAACCGAAAAAAAGTACCCGTGTCTTTTCTTTTATCATTTGCAATTGTTTATAAAAAATTATTTAAATAAATAGATAAAAAATTTGTAATTTTGGAAAACTAAATGCGGCAATCGATTCTATGGGAAAAATCATGAAGAAAATCTTAATGACGTTTTTTTGTCAAACTTAAAATTGTTAGTGTAAAAATGGTAAATAAATGCATTATCAGAGGCATAGGTGATATTATGAGTGACCATTTTCGTGACTTTTACACAGATATTTTTTACATTTAGAGCAAAATTTCTGAGTCCTTAGAGAACACATCGGTATGCTACATCTTCTACGTAGCCCCATCTTCATCTCATGTTCATCCCGTAATGAAGAAGTCGTGTGTTGTCGTCTAGATCGCTCTATATTAGAATTTTTCAATATAATATTCACATACCTCTTGTACGTCATTTTTAGAACCTTTCTTATCATCAGTATGAAGTTTATTGTAAAATAAATAATATCGATTTTCGGTTTTACACGATTCTGTCGAACTGTTCCAGTTGTTGATAGCCCTTTTTTTTTTTAATGTATCATCAAATCGGGAGAAGAAAAGAAATTATCAAAATATACATGGTATTTGCTGAGCTCTTCTTTTTGGGTAGTTCTCAATAGATCTTGAAGCAATTTGATTACCACTCTTGATCCTAAACATACAGAAACTAATGGATTATGCGCATCAGTACCAGATTTGCCTGTGTAGATGTCAAGATCATGCAAATATCCATCAGAAGAACATAGTACCGATACAGTGGCAAATAAATTATATTGTCTTATCATTTGCTCTAAACTATACATTATGTCTTTGTCAGTTCCTACGTTAGCCGCAATTCTATAATCGATAGCTTCTTGAGGATATACCATAAAAAGCTGATCATCTTTAGGATCATCATTTTGGGATGGATATAAAATTCCATTTTTTTGATAATAAATTTGCCCTTGTATATTGAAACAATACGGAGCTCTCCCTATTATAGTCATATTAATTACATTGGCATTAAACGATGCAAATGAAAATGAATTATTGTGATTCCGAATAGGTTCGAAACATGCTTTACTTTTTTGATGATTATATTCCAATAATGAATGTAAATTATCAGGAAAATCTGGGATTGCTTACAATTTAACAGATCCAAGACTACAACATTCATCAAATGAAATACCCTTGTTGAATACTTACTCTGCAGTAAAATGTTTCGCGTTACAATGACTACATAAACATCCATTTCACCTACATAATGTTCATTAATATTACTATTTTCTCCGGAAAACTTCGATTCTCTGCATTTTGTTCAATTCGACGATTTTGGAATTCTCTTTCTTCGTCATCATTATCTCTACTACGATATTTTTTCCTACGTCGTCTACTCCTTTCAGTTAAATTTAAGAGATTACTGTGAGGTTCGGATGTATTTAAATTATTATTGTCATTATTATGTTCTCTGTATCGTCTTTTTCTTTCATTTGCTGAAATCGGTTACCGTTACCAATAACCCATTTCCTCCTCAGAAGTACGTCTAATTATAGGTCTACAACGACGACTACTTCCATAAATTACCTGCTCTATATTTTCATGCTCCATTTTTCTACTATTATTTAAATCACTCTAATGACTTTTCAAATGAAATAATAAATAATAATAAATGATGATAATTAATATTGAATATAAGAAATTAATTCTAAATGTAATTACAATTTTATAAATATTCAATTGTCAGAATAAATGGTCAATAATAATAATTAAATGTTTTCATAATAAATTTTTAATAATGATAATACAATCTTTTTCTTGTAAATGTTCAATAATAATAATAAGACCGTTTAATCTTTAATGAAGATGACAAATATTCAATAATAACAGTCAAAGTTCAATAGTAACAATCAGTTCTTAACAGTAACGGTCAATACTCAATAATGATGTCAATAGTTAATAATTAATATTCAATATTCAATAGTCAATATTCAACAATGAATAGACAATAGTCAATAATTAGGACAATAATCAATAACTCTTATTTTTTAACTTTGGAGCACATTCAAGTATACACCTATTGTATATATAATCTTTAATATTAATATTAATTAATATTATTTTAGTATATTATACAATGTAAAAGTGAATTCATTGAAATTCACTATCGCCGGCAATACTCTCTCTCTCTCTCTCTCTCTCTCTCTCTCTCTCTCTCTCTCTCTCTCTCTCTCTCTCTCTCTCTCTCTCTCTCTCTCTCTCTCTCTCTCTCTCTCTCTCTCTCTCTCTCTCTCTCTCTCTCTCTCTCTCTCTCTCTCTCTCTCTCTCTCTCTCTCTCTCTCTCTCTCTCTCTCTCTCTCTCTCTCTCTCTCTCTCTCTCTCTCTCTCTCTCCCCCCCCCCCCCCTCTGTCGCTCTCTCTGGACGTATACACACACATACATCCATACCGACATTTTTAAAAAATCATGTATTTTGATTCCTAACACATCGAAAAAGAATTATGACATGTTTTTACAACCACTCAAAAAATTACTATCACAAAGCTTCCTCTAGGAGTAAGCAATAAGCTATCTATCATTGAAAAAGACCGATTATTCATTAAGATATAGCCATTCACATATCTCCAAAAATACTCAACTGATCTTGATAAAATGTTGGACACATATTACCTATATAACATACAAAATTGTCTATAAATTTCAAGATTTTACATCTATAGAGCCGTCCTCAAGATATTACGATTTGAAAAAAACGATTATGCCAATTTTACTCTAGTTATGTAAAGGAAATAAAAATCACTTTGTTTATACATGATTTTTTTTTCTCAAAAAATAATAAATAAAAAAACATAAATGTTTAGCATGTTATAGTACTCCATATTCTCTATCACCAAAAAAATATTCATTTCAATATCCTTTTTTAATTTTGAAATATAACCTATTTTCAAAAAATTACGTTTTCAGTAATAATTTGTGACTAAATATACCTATCGGCATTTTTTTTTTTGAACTGGAAAGAATTTTATCCTGCATAGAGATAATTCATAATATATAAACTATATTAGTTCTAAGTATTTACAAAATCGAAAATTACAATTCTTAAAATTGAAATATGGCTATCAAAAAAAAAATTTGACAAAAATAGACTATTGACCCCAACTGTGTAAGAAACATCTAAAAGAATGATCCCTCTCTCGTTAAAATCGGTCGAGTAGATCAAATTATTCTTTTTTACTATCACAAAGCTTCCTCTAGGAGGAATCAATTTCTGAAAACCGACAAATATAGACATATATTGCCTTCTAACATCTTTTTGATCTTTTTTGTCTCAAAATTGTTTTTTGCAGTTAAATAGCTTCCTCGATGAAGAAGCAAAAAAAAATTCTTTTTACATTTTTTTATCTTTTTGGCCGCTTTCCGGCCAGTACCAGTATCTGGCAGCTTAAGTGCCATAACAAGCCTTAGAATTAACCGGTACTCGGCAAGTATAAGGCAAGTTATGAGAATTCTGGTACTTTTATCCACATTACATGATTTAACGAGAGATACATGCAAAAAGCTGAGAATGGTTTGAGTATGAGATGTATGAGCCAGTATCAAGCCAGTATTGAGTCAATACTGGTTTAAGTATTCGTAAGAAAGTATAAAAAAGTATAAAAAGTATAAAATAATTTGTAAAATATACGCACTAAAAGTACATTATAATCGATAAAAAGTATGAATAATTGATCAAAACAGTTTTGAAGTCGGGGCCGTATTTTATCGATTGCAATGTAGTTGTATCGATTGCAATGTAGTTGTATAAATGGCCCCGATTTCAAAAGTGTTTTAATCGATTATTCATCTTTTTATCGATTATAATGTAATTTTAGTGCACTTTTATTATAGATTATTTTATACTTTTTAGTGGATTTTTTGAAGTCGGTTCTTTTGTTCCAAAAAATTTTTTATTATTAGCTTGATTTTGAACCGTAAATATTAGGAGCTGATATTTAATTCAACTGTTAAATTTCTGGGCAGCAAATTCAAGAAAAACCTAAGTAGGAAGCAATTTAAAAGAACACCCAAATTTCAAATAATTTGAAACTCATTGACATACGATTTTTAGTTTCTTTATGGAATTTATGTCTCAAATCATAGCATAATTTAATTGATATATTTAAATATGCGGATGTTAATTTCATGTTTATTTATTGCTCAGCTCACGTAAAGATTTCTAATACCATCAAACAAATCTTAACATTTTTTTTTACAAATTATAGCTTGATCAGCTGATCTCTTCGCTTAAGATAGATACGACTGAGGTCAGTTTTTAATCTTAAATATTCAGTGTAAAATTTCTAGATTGGCTTTATTTACATTTGTCGTGTTTCACTCATATTAATCGATTTTACAACTAAAAATTATTGTGTAGGAATTAATGTCTGATTAACTGATTAGCCAATAGGATGGTTAGAAAGAGAGGTAACAATGCTTTAGCCTTTCACTTCGATATTAACTGCGGTCTTTCTTATAATAATGGATTTAGATCCGCTCAAAGATAAATTAATGAGAACTAAATAACGCTTATAAAAATTAATTAAGACATAATTGTTCCCAAAGCAAATTTTACGCTGAAAACTTTATTTCTTTACTAAGGGAATCTATACGATTTCAATGAGGTATTTCATCATTTTCATATGACATTAAGTTATGTTCAAGAATTATTGATGACATCAATAAGTTAATTATTTTGAACAATTTTCAAGAACTCAGTTGCATAAAATGTTTTATTCGAATAATGTTAAAATAAGAGATTTAATATTTAGAATAAGTAAAACATGCAGAATATTAGCAAATAAATAATAAATAAGAACCAAATTTATTTCGAGCAATTAAAAGAAATTAAGAAACAATTATTTATATGATACTTAGTGATGTATTTCATAATTTTGAAGATGTTTTAACTGTTCGTGATAATTTTAACTCTAGTAAAGTATTTTTACCTCATCTAAATATAGAATTAGGTCAGTCTGGCGGCAAATGCAATCAAATAAACGGGTGCAAATAATTAATTTATGTTGTGTTAAAAAATTATAAAAATATTGAGACACCAAACATAATTAACTTTATATTATTTCCATTAACATTGTAAATAATTGAATATGCATATACGTATTTGATCATCACCGTAGTCCTGAATATACTAATTTGTTATACTAAACGTTGAATATGAAAGTACTAATGTGCATGATATATTTTATTTTAATATCAGTATAGAATTGAAAATTATTTTGAAACTCATAGAAACACATGAAAATAAGTATTTTATTAGTATATACAAAATAATTTGCAAAATGGTAAATATCTTGATTTATCTAATTTTAATAAATTATTTTGAAAATAATATAAAGCCATTTTGTAGCATAATTGTACAATTATGAAAAAATGAATGGCAAACAAATCTGAAAGAATAAATTTAATTTCAAATAACAAAATCAGCTTTTGCTTGACAAATCACTAATTTTCAGCAGCAAACGTAAACAGATTAACCCTTTAGCAGCCGATAGCGTAGAATCTTTGCCATGAAGCATTTAAAATCTCTTTAGACTAATTTTGACGGGGTAATTCATGCTCATTATAATGATTCAAAACATTATATTACTTTCTTTTGATTGCTTGAAAGTTATTTTCTATTGACTGTAATAGTTCGTAAGTTATACGGTGCAACCGCTTGTTTTTTCATTCTTTCCATTTACTAGCAAGGTAGCCGAGGTGTGCCACCGATTTCAGCGAAATTATAATCTGTTTTAAAGGACCAAAAAAACGGGCAAACAATTACCCCTAAAGCTTACCCACAAATAAATTTTATCACGATATCTTCCTACATTATTTTTCCAAAACCAACTGCAAATTATATGAAATGAAACGACAACAATATCGCTCGGAGTTCAGTAAGCGAGGGTTGCCTTATTTTATAAGTATGTAGTTAAAATTACTGGTCGCACTGTTGAGGTGATTTAAAGAATAAATGAGCACTCGAGTGTGTTTAAGAGACGACGTTTTGACCACTTAACGGTGGCCCTCATCAGGACTAAAATTTATTAAAGAAAAATGATTAAATTTTATAAAATTAAAAATACAGTTAATCAAGAATTACAAACTTACACTAATTGATATACATATTAAACTTTCGGCAGTGTCACTTACTACCAGTCAAATGATCGAAATTCAATTACACATGTCTTTATATATCATAGTATGAAGTAGGATGGGAGGCACACATAGCGATACTGTGCGGGTTTTTCATACCCCTACCACTACGGAGTTTATTGACCTCTTATAGTGGTTATTTAAGGGGTCAATTTAGTTCTCGAAAATTGTTCAAAATAATTAACTTATTGATGTCATCAATAATTCTTGAGCATAACTTAATGTCATATGAAAATGATGACCTCATTGAAATCGTATAGATTCCCTTAGTAAAGAAATTAAGTTTTCAGCATAAAATTTGCTTTGGGAACAATTATGTCTTAATTAATTTTTATAAGCGTTATTTAGTTCTCATTAATTTATCTTTGAAGCGGATCTAAATCCATTATTATAAGAAAGACCCCGATTAATATCGAAGTGGAGGGCTAAAGCATTGTTACCTCTATTTCCAACCATCCTATTGGCTAATCAGTTAATCAGAGATTAACACCTACACAATAATTTTTTGTTGTAAAATCGATTAATATGAGTGAAATACGACAAATGTAAATAAAACCAATCTTGAAATTTTACACTGAATATTCAAGATTAAAAACTTGCCTCAGTCGTATCTATCTTAAGCGAAAAGATCAGCTGATCAAGCTATAATTTGAAAAAAAAAATGTTAAGATTTGTTTGAAAATAACCACTATAAGAGGTCAATAAACTCCGTAGTGGTAGGGGTACAAAAAACCCGCACAGTATCGCTATGTGCACCTCCCTTCCTACTTCATACTATGATATATAAAGACATGTGTAACTGAATTTCGATCATTTGACTGGTAGTAAGTGATACTGCCTAAAGTTTATAATGTATATCAATTAGTGTAAGTTTGTAATTCTTGATTAACTGTATTTTTAATTTTATAAAGTTGTAATTTTTGAATCATTTTTCTTTAATAAATTTTAGTCCTGATGAGGACCACCGTTAAGTGGTCGAAACGTCGACTCTTAAACACACTTGAGTGTTCATTTATTCTTTAAACCACCTCGACAGTGCGACCAGTAATTTCAACTACATATTAAAAAACATCGCTGTCAGTCCGCTCTACCATCAAATCACTTATTTTATAAGGTTAAAGCGGATTTTTCTCAACTTTCTTCTCTAACACAATTGCTAAAATAACAAAACTTTAATGAATTTAGCTTAAAAATTAAGGGTGGATATTTCAAGGTTTTAGGAAAAAAAATACAAAAGGAAAGACTAAACTGTCCTTAAAATAAAATTATTTTATTACCATAAAAAAGTGTGTGTGTGTGTGTGTGTGTGGATGTGGATGTGTGTGAGTGTGTGTGTATGTAAGTGTGTGTGTGTGTGTGTGGGCGTGCGTGCGTGTGTGCGTGCGTGCGTGCGTGTGTGTGGGTGGGTGGCTGGGTGCGTGCGTGCCTGCGTGCGTGCGGGTGCGGGTGAGGGTGCGGGTGCGGGTGCGGGTGCGGGTTCGCATACGCGTGTGCATGCGTATGTGTTTGTGTGTGTGTTTGTGTGTGTGTTTGTGAAATAAAAACGAGGAAATATTACAAGGTAATAAAATTATGAGTAGAAACAATTGGTTGGTTGATATTTGATAGATTCCTTAATTCCAAACCAAACCAATACTAGGAATGCTTTTTATTTAATTAAGGAAAATTTAACTTGAATCGTTTGCAATTTAACTGCTGGTCATGAAAATATGGTACTTTCACATAAAATTCGCAATTGTAAATAATTATTGTATAACGCGTAATTTGAAATTACAAATGCATCTAATATTCTTACAACGAAAAAGACACTGCAAACTGCGAAAAAATGAAGAGACACGTAAAATTCGACCTTGTGAGAGAGAGAGAGAGAGAGAGAGAGAGCAAGAGATATTTTTTTCTAGTCTCTTTTTCCAATTTCGGTACTAAAAGCGGGCGAATGAATTTTTTAAATGTCAAAATATCATACCGTTAGACCCGAGCCAAGAAAAGAATTATTTATGATATAACAATTGTGAATTAGGCGTAAAAGTAATATATTTTCATTTTCCGCAGTTTAATTGCAAACAATTCACGTTAAAATTTGCTCATTTTGAATTAAATTTCCCGAAGAAAACATAACTGTTCATATATCCGCTACAGTAACCGTTTTTAATTTTTCGCAGAAAGAAATAAAGACCCACAGTTTTTCTCAAGGTAATTGCAAAATCTGCTAATGATTACGCAGTTTATAATATTTTTGAATAGCAAATTTCCAATCTCTTATATACTTCATGAAGCTTAGGTAGATGGGTGTGTGCGTGTTAGGGTAAGTCAGTGCTGCGGAAAAAAACATGACCGACTTTGGCGCCCCCCCCCCCCCACCACTTTCGGCAATTTGTGTGTGAGTTTCGGAACGCCTCGTGCGGTCGCTTAGGCCGAAGTAGTGGATACTATACAGTGATGTACTTTGTTTCTCAGCGTACAAAGATTATGTTTCCGTGGGGAGGGGGTCCAAAGTTCAAACCATCCACTTACGATTTGAAGTCAACTCTAGATTTTTTTTTGTTCGACATTTGGCATTACAGAAAGTGTTTAATTTCGAAATTCTGAATTACGGAAATAATATTTTCGATTGTGACAGTTTACCTACTGTCCAAAACATCCAATTTCATTAATACAACTTTGATGTGTATATAACACGTTTCTAATGATTGATTTCGAAATATCTTCGGAAATAAGTGATTGGTTACGATTCCGAGATAAAAATTTAGCACACACGTGTTATATCAACGCTCATACACTCGAAAAATTGTAAAAATAATAACCAAATAATCGAAAAAATAGGTAAAAGAAAATGAAAATGTAGATTAATTTATACATCAATTTTGAAGAATGACGTCGTTATCGATTTCCTATTCGATTCATGTCCCCGCTTGCACCGATACTTTACTTTAGTATATATTCCGAATTAACAAGAAATATTAACACAATGAATATTATACATCATCATTATATATTACCAAACACTTATAAATTTAACTTTCTTTAGTTAAGAAAACATTTTATAATATGAATACGATACTTGCATGGTATCCAGTTTTGATTTTGTCGATGCATATCTCTCATTATCAATTATGAAAAAACTTAGTAGAGTATATTTAATTCGTCTATTTTAAAACAATGACATTCATATCTAGATAAGAAAAAATAAATGTTAATCGTTTATTCAATTGATGATAAATCGCAATCTATTGCTTAAAATTATATAATTTCATAGAACCATTACAACTGCTATGAAATCTGAAGAAACAATTTTTATCTATCAAGTATGCCCGGACGGAGCGCAAGAAAATTTTCTTGCGCGTCTTCGAGCGGTATCTCTGTCAATTTATCTCGAAATTAAACTAATGGTTCTCTTATACATTTTGATTTTTACAATGCGAAATTCCAAGACCACAACGTTTTATACAGCATGTTTGAAAAATCAATTGTTCATACACCGTAATTGACTAATTAATAATTAAATAATTTTCATTACAATATCCATAATTCTATATTATATATATTTTCAGCATAGTCCAAGGTAAGTCTACTTTACTTCACATACATGTGTGTGTTTGTATGTGTGTGTTGGGATGATAGCATAACGATTATCTAAAATTGTAAACTACTTTTAAATAGTTTAAATTGAAATATATTTTCAGAATTATCATATTTTTGACATATATATAATTACATCTAACCCAGTATGATGTAGTAGCGATTATTGGTCCGAGTTATATTGGATCTTTGGGAAGAATTATTCTTATCATAGGTTACTTATATTATCAGATAGTCGGAATAAAGATATATTAATGTTGCATAATTTATGGACAATTATATATTTAAAAGACAAGTTTAATACCCAAAGTATATCGTCTTCCAGACGGAAGATATTCCTGAAAAAAGTGAAAACAAGTAATAAAAGGCAATCAAAAATATTAACAAGTAAAATAAATTAATAAAAAGGAATATAAACTACTGAAAATTCGGCAGGTGATCTATGATGAAAACTTGATTCGCCTACATTAGCCAGTACGTAATTCAGTTTTTTGTACATTGCGTGATTAATCAATACATCATATCGCATTTGATTTTGTGTGACTTGACATGTGATTAAGCACCCGATTAAGTACGAGAGAATTTTCAGCGAAGCTACATTAGAATAGTGCTCACAGTGTTGTCAAAATATGGGCAATTCGTGGCTCAGCGTTATTTCACGTTTGTGAAAACTATTACTGACAAAATCGCAATCCATCCGAAGCGAAATTGCCGCTAAACAGTGCAACGATCATAACGGAGGTAGCGCTGTAACGTGCCAGACGCAAAGATTAGTGACAATCCGTTGCACTCCAAAGCGCTCCTCTTCGTAGTCAGCGTGCTACGTCTTCCTCGAGCTTTTGAGCACCGTTCCACCGTACCCGCATCAGCATTTTATTTATTTTCTGTAATCCTACAATAGCCGTATTTATGATTTGTTTAATGCTAACAAAAGATTACGGACAAATGATAAAGACAATGATATTCTTCAGTTATTATTATCAGTTAAAATATTGACATGATGAACAAAAATGTTTCACTCTTGAAAAAAAAGTAACTAAGTGCTGGCGCGCTGCGCGGAGACTCTCTCTCTCTCTATTACTATTAGGATGCTTTCCAAACACGTATCCTTATGACAATTATGGTAATGATTCATATTACTATATTTCATGAAGTATTTTACATTTCAAAGCTATGGATGAACTCTGGGCATATCATAACAGAAATTGAAACCAGCCAACTTATTTTTACAATAAAAAAAAACGTAATATAAAATGCAGTCTCGGTATAAAATATGAGACACACTAAACGCTAATTTTGTTAAAGTTACTTAAACAATAGTTACTTGGAACCGGCCTTCTATTCCGTATCTAACTGTGCATGATTTTATATATTGCTTACACCATAAAAATATACTACATAAATAATAGAGTTCCATATTTTTATAAATTAGGTAATTAATCTTTGATTGAAATGACTTAATATTTTATTCTATTCGAATGAAATAGTATTAATATTTTATGAAACATAATGAAAAATAGGATAAACAAACTATATACTTTTTAAAATGACAATTTTATTGTTTTGCCACAAAATGAATGTTTTCGGAAATGATTAATAGTTAACTTTTAAACTAATCGCTCGTGGCGCGTTTACAATAAAATTAATGATTACCTGATTATGATGATATGTTATAAAAACATTGCAGAAAAAGTTTACGCATTTTTGTTATACTGTGATAGCTGGATAGACGTTACGTATAGGCAAGACGTGCCGCGTGGGTCGCTGCCCGATAGTAACATCTTGCTTCTCAGTAACATCTACTAGTTTCTCTCTAAAGAATTAACAGCTCTAATCATGACATTGTATTTCAAGGTATTGTGCATATAAATTATATTATTCGCAATGATTTGTCAGGACAAACATTTTCTTTAAGACGTATATTAATCAACGAGTACTAATAACCGCAGTGAGTTCTGTTATATACCAATGGACATAATTGTCAAAAAATACAAAAATCAAACAACGTTAAAATTAAAACCATCATATTGCAGTTATCGCAACGCAAATATATTTCGACTACAATACTATTAGGGCTGGATAGACTTTACGGATAGGCAAGACATACCGCGTGGGTCGCTGCCCGATAGGAACATCTTGCTTCTCTGTAACATCTACCAGCTTCTCTCTGAAGAAATAACAGCTTTTATCATGTCATTCTAATTCTCGTTATTGTGCAATAAGTATATTATTCACAATGTTTTGCCTGTCCAAAATACTTTAAAGCCCATATTATTGAACGAGTACTAATGGCCGCAGTGTGGAAGTATGTAATAACGTATAATTATTTAGTTGAGTGCGCAGATTCAAAAGATAAAACTATAATCAAGCTTCCACTGAATATATATTTAGATACGATGTAAACTTTTATATCTAACGATCGCCATCCCACAGAAAGGACATCTCCATCCTTCCATTGCGCAGACTCTCCTTCGACAGTGCTCGCAGCAACACATGTATCCACAGGATACAAAAGCATACACACTTGTTCCATTAAGCAACAAATACACCGGTTTTCTGTAAAAATTAAAGAAATTCAGTATTTATTGTTATTTGTATTAGATTTATCTTAATAGCTATATTTGAGTAATTTTTATTCTCTACACAGCTACATTAGTAGATTAGAACCAGCTACATTAGAATCATACATTAGATAAGTATGAATAATAACCATATTTTATGCGGTATAATATTAATGAAAAGAATACGCAAACGTAAAGTAGAAAAATAACACAAATACCAGTAATAACATTATTTTGAAACAATTTTAACTTTTTCATTCATCTAATTCACAAACGGCATTTTTGAAAAGCAAATATTTGCTATAAAACAACAGAACCAGGTCTTACATTTCTAACCATCTTAAAGACAAAAGAAAGTACGAGATTGAGACCTATAGTTGCTAAAATGCGATTTCGAAAATTTGCTGAAAAAGTTTTATTATCATTTTAAAAATCCTTTTCCATGTTATCTAATTTTTTAGATTGCATTGCAAGAAATTTTCATACCTAGAGTCTCTTCAGACGTCCAAGCCACCATAAAACAAATAATATTACATGTGATTATATTATATCAATTATCAATGATGTGTGGAAGAAGTCAAGCAGTCGACATAAATTAATCCTTTCTTTAAAAAGCGATGTTTGGAAAAAGTGTAGCATTAAAAACTTTTGATTTAATTGTCAAAATGGATTAAAAAGAATAATAGCCATATATTTTTGTTTTTTTAAAGTTATGATGAAATATGTCGTCACAATAAAACCTATTCGATCGATTTGGCTAAATCTACATTTTCATTATTTTTAACAAAACGGATGAAATAGTTATCAAGTTTAATACCATAATTATTGATCCAATGTTTCGTATGTTTCGTAATTAAGAGACCACGATAAGTGAATTATAAATTAGAATTTAAAACAGTAAGAGTCTGTGCATCGTGCTCAACTAATAAAAGGAACTACGATGAGTACCTTCAACCATGCGTAATAAAAAAGGTTATCCGAAAACATAATGGCATGCCGTGTATCGCGCTCAACTAATAAAAGGAGCTGCAAGATGTACCCTCAACCACTATGCAACCGACTTTCGTATGTGAATTCTATTGGGAAAATAAATGTGACTTGTGTAAAATACAAAATATGTTATGAATGACTTTAATGGAATAGAAATAACGTATTGCGTATCAAAGATAACCATCATTTTCAATAAAACAGACGAAATGGTAATCTAATTTAATACCATAATTATTCAATATTTTAAATTTTCTCGTAACAAAGAGATCACCATAAATAAATGATAAAATAATTATAAATTAGAATTTAGGAACAGTGGCAGTCCGTGCATCGTGCTCAACTAATAAAAGGACCTACGATGAGTACCCTCAACCACGCGTAATAAAAAAGGTTATCCGAAAATGTAATGGGAGGCCGTCTATCGCGTTCAACTAATAGAAGGAGCTGAAAGACGTACCCTCTACCATTGTGCGTCTGATTTTCGTATATTAAATCTATTGTGAATATAAATACGGCTTATATAAAATAAAAAATATGCTCTGAATGATTTTTACGGAAAACAATGAACGTGTTGCATATAAAAGATAACCATCATTTTTAATAAAATAGATAAAATGGTAATCAAGTTTAATACCATAATTATTGGAAGTTTCTAATTTTTTCGTAACTTAGAGATCATCATAAATAAATGATAAGATAATTATAAATTAAAATTCAGAAACAGAGGGAGTCCGTGCGTCGTGCTCAACTAGTAAAAGGAATGACGATGAGTACCCTCAACCACGCGTAATAAAAAAGGTTCTCCGAAAACATAATGGGAGGCCGTGTATCGCGCTCAACTAATAAAAGGAGCTGCAAGACGTACCCTCTACCCACTATGCATCTGACTTTCGTATGCGAATTCTATTGGAAATATAAATGTGACTTGTATAAAATAAAAAATATGCTCAGAATGATTTTTACGGAATAGAAATAAACGTGTTGACATAATTGACAAAATATTTTCAAACAGAAGATTTAACGTTTCTATTTTGTAGGTACATATTCTTTTAAATTCGAAGATCAATTAATTACCCTTGGTCATTTGGTCATCTCGGAAGCGCGATTGGTATCGAGGAATCCATCGTACTTGCAGCCCTCGCGACATTCTCTCGACATTCACAGCAGCCGTATCTATTATGCCAAGCAGTCTACTTAAGAGACGTATATTATATAGATCTTTTGTGAGAAAATTTATGACAGATTATAATAATAAAAATTACTTACACGTAAACGCCATCATGATCACGCTCCATTTTCCTTGCCACCTACGTTCGAATTCCTTCATATCCTGATGAAATCTTTCACCTTGCTCTTCACTGAAGTCCCCAAGGTTTGGTGGACATTCATCAATGTGCGAATCGAAAAAGTGGAGTTTCAAATTCATTAAGCAACCTAAACTTTTGAAGTTTTCTACCATAGTTTCTAGGATGCTCTTATAGTTCTCATCTTTATTATTACCAAGAAATTTGGTTGCAACATCTTTGAAGCTCAACCAGGCTGCCTTCTCGATAATTCATATTTTTAACAAACTCTTCGTTCCTGAACATTTTGCGAATTTGAGGTCCATCAAAGATACCTTCCTTCAATTTAACCAGAGTTACATTCCTAAAGATGCTCTCTAAGTATCTGAAGCAGCGCCCTTCTTTATTGAGCTTTAACAAATTGTTTCATCAGTCCTAATTTGATGTAGAGGAGGTAAAAGAATTTTGCTAGGATCCACAAGAGGATGCTTGATGACATTGTTGGAACCTGGAGTGAGTGATGGCCTCGCTAACGGAAATAATGTACACGGGACAACCCTACAAATACGTAAAGTGCATGAAATTCTTGAAGATTCAAGCCCTTATCAGACTGTACTGTTTTTTTCATTGACTTTCTTATCGCCAAATTTAACTCAACGTAATATCTATTCGAATATTCCAAGTTTTCAGCTCTTAGAGATACAACAATCTTCAGATTTGTCTTCAGCCTGCCGTTGTTTCAAGTTATTTTCGTAGTCTGAATTCCAGAGAGTATATTTTTTACAAAATGTTAGATAAATGCGAAAAAACTGAAGGTAAAAGTAAACTAAAATTCCTAAAACCAGCTATTTGGAAAAAACCATTGGACAAAAGTGACTGTTACTTTTGCATGAAAAATATAAGTGGGATAAATAAGGTGCGTTCAGAAAAAGTATTGTATGCAACAGTAACTAGTGTCGTTCGTCGACAGAAGCATTTAGTCGAAAGTTTGATAGATGAGGCTTCACGAGACAGCATTACACAAGGAATGTATGGTATGCAAGTTGATGGTGGTATAGAAGAAGAAGTAAAAAATCTCAATGTCCACAGAGAAGATGATACTGACGAAAGTGAATCACTGTTGAAAGCAGAAAGTGAAACCGACGAGAGTGCAGAAGAACTGTCTTCGGTCAGTGATGAGGAGTACGTTCCCGTCGGTAGAGAGAAAAGGCAAAAAAAGATCTCTTTCATGCAAAAGTAACAGTCACTTTTGTCCAATGGTTTTTTCCAAACAGCTGGTTTTAGGAATTTTAGTTTACTTTTACCTTCAGTTTTTTCGCATTTATCTAACATTTTGTAAAAAATATACTCTCTGGAATTCAGACTACGAAAATAACTTAAAACAACGGCAGGCTGAAGACAAATCTGAAGATTGTTGTATCTCTAAGAGCTAAAAACTTGGAATATTCGAATAGATATTACGTTGAGTTAAATTTGGCGATAAGAAAGTCAATGAAAAAAACAGTACAGTCTGATAAGGGCTCGAATCTTCAAGAATTTCATGCACTTTACGTATTTGTAGGGTTGTCCCGTGTACATTATTTCCGGTACTTAGTAACTTTAAAATTTATTTACTGAATTCTGCATATGTACCCTTTGATCCTGCTGCCACGGAAGACACTGGAACGATGGCAACTGCCCGAAAGGGATTTGTAGAATGATTCGCTTCCAATCTTCCGTGGTAACGAAGCCAGCGAGGCGCGCTGCCCTGCAGGGGAACGCTAGAACGCGATGATGCCGTAGTGTGTCCGGCGATGAGTTGACACTGTCCTCGTCGAAGTCGGAAAGCCCTCGTACCTACGCCTGGGGACGGCGGCCTCACCTGCGATCGGGACAGGAGTTCTATCGTGCGGGTTTTTCAATGAATTTGTGGGTACTAAAACTAATTTCAATAAAATTGACATTCCTTCGGGATCTAACCAACAGGTTGTTCACGACTGTGAATGTGATTCCGACAAATATTGCTACATTTGTGCGGAATACGTGTGGAAAAAACATAAGAAGCATATTACTGAAAGAGTTAAAGATTTATTCAAAGCATGCTTTGGAGTAGAAATATCGCAGCAAAATTCGACCTGGGTTCCGCACATTATATGTGCTAATTGTTACAAAATGTTAGATAAATTCGAAAAAACTGAAGGTAAAAGTAAATTAAAATTTGTAAAACCAGGTAGTTGGAAAAAACCATTGGACAAAAGTGACTGTTACTTTTGAGTGACAAATGTAAGTGGGATAAATAAGGTGCGTACAGAAAAAATATTGTATGCAACAGTATCTTGTGTCGTTCGTCCACAGAAGCATTTAGTCGAAAATTTGATAGCTGAGCCTTGACGAGACAGCTTTATACAAGGAATGGATGGTATGCAAGTGGATGGTGGTACAGAAGAAGAAGTAGAAAATCTCAATGTCCACAGAGAAGATGATACGGACGAAAGTGAATCATTGACGAAAGCAGAACGTGAAACCGACGAGAGTGAAGAAGAACCGTCTTCGGACAGTGATGAGTATTACGTTCCCGTCGGTAAAGAGGAAAATCAAAAGAAGATCTCTCAAGCTCAACTGAATAACATGTTTAGGAATGCAGGATTAGCGAAAGATACATCAGAATTAATGGCCTCACAATTAAAGTCTTATAACGTAATAGAACAGGGCGTAAACGTCACATTTCATCGAAACCGAGAAGAAGCGTTTCGGAAATACTTCACTGGCGAATCTGATCTAGTGTACTGTACTGATGTACAAGGATTTATTGATGAATTCCAACCAAATTTATACAAGCCAGAAGAATGGAGGTTATTTATCGATTCATCCAAGCGAATCCTAAAGGCAGTTCTTCTTCACAATACGAACGTGCTTGTTCCTTTGCCATTGGCCTATTCAACTGAACTCAAAGAAGAATACTGTAATATCGAAAAGGTTTTAAATAAAATAAAGTGTAGTGAACGCGAATGGTTAATTTTCGGAAACCTGAAAATATTGACCATGATACTAGGTCATCAATCAGGTTTTATCAAGTACCCATGCTATTTATGCATGTTTGACAGTCGAGATAGAGCAAAACACTATAATGTAAAAGTATGGTCAGCGAGGCCATCACTCACTCCAGGTTCCAACAATGTCATCAAGCATCCTCTTGTGGATCCTAGCAAAATTCTTTTACCTCCTCTACATCAAATTAGAACTGATGAAACAATTTGTTAAAGCTCTCGATAAAGAAGGGCGTTGCTTCAGATACTTAGAAAGCATCTTTAAGAATGTAATTCTGGTTAAATTGAAGGAAGGTATCTTTCATGGACCTCAAATTTGCAAAATGTTCAGGGACGAAGAGTTTGTTAAAAGTATGAATGATATAGAAGGCAGCCTGGTTGAGCTTCAAAGATGTTGCAACCAAATTTCTTGGAAATAGTAAAGATGAGAACTATAAGAGCATTGTAGAAACTTTGGTAGTAAACTTCAAAAGTTTAGGTTGCTTAATGAATTTGAAACTCCACTTTCTCGAGTCGCACATTGATGAATTTCCACCAAATCTTGGGGACTTGAATGAAGAGCAAGGTGAAAGATTTCATCAGGACATGAAGGAATTTGAACGTATGTGGCAAGGAAAATGGAGCGTGAACATGATGGCGGACTATTGCTGGATGCTAAAGAGATGTACAATTTAATAACAAAAAGTGGCGTAGAAATCCTTTGCATAGGTCGTTCGGCGACAAACGTATACGCAAGCGTAAGCCAATTTAGTTCTTGTGCATGAGATTTTTGAGGAGTTTTTTGAGGTTATCTCCGAAACACGTCGGTCAAACCTCTTTTTCCATAGCAAATTCGGATTCAATAGGCCAAAGTACATAAAAACAAAGTGTTTTTGATGTGAAGGAAATAATGTTTTTATTCTTCTCATATTCTTACCACAGAAACACTGCTTTTTGACAGTTTTTTGATGTTATCTTAAAGACTTACGGCCGGACCCCTATTTTTAATGACGAATCCGGATTCAGTGGGAAAAAATACATAAGAAAAAGGTAGTCTCCATCCCAGAACCAGACACATTTTTTTTTGTGGGCCTGTGTAATCAATGTGGAAATAAAATTAAAATATTAAAGCAATCCGAGAAAACATAAGCACCAGTACAGACGAATTTCGCAACTGCAGATCGGAGCAAAAGTATCACCAGCAAACCGAGACAAACTGTATAAATGTGACGTATAAATTTTTTGTACGAAAAGATTGTAAAAACATTAGAGATTAAATTCATACTGCTATATTATACCGCGTGGGTCGCCGCTCGAATAGTTACATCTTGCTTCACTATAACATCTACTAGCTTCTCTCTAAAGAATTACCAGCTCTAATCATGACATTGTATTTCAAGATACAGCGAATAAATTATATTATTTACAATAATTTCTCAGTCCAAACCTTTTGTTTAACATGCATATTATTCAACAAGTGCTAACAAGGGACATAATTTTCAAAAAAATATAAAAATCAAATAACATTAAGGGTGTTCACCGCTTATATACGTCTAAAATATAAAAATTTTTTTCATGAATTGTTCATATAGTTCCTGGTGAGAAATGATATAGTATAATAGTATTTCAAGTAAAAGAAAAATTTTTTTAACAATGTTTCAGTAATTATAAAATAGATATGAATAATTGAAAAAATGATTGAACAAATCAATTTAATCATTTTCGTTTCTGCTCCAAATTTAATTTGAAAAGGCTCATGTTAATCTCTGTGAAATTTAATTACAAGGTACATGGGAAAAATTAAAAAATATTTAAAACCTAGGAAGTTACAGGCAATTGTTTATCAAGTTTTACGAATTCATACCAGATTCAGTGGAATGGAACGAGGAGGTGGGCTGAGGGGTGAGGAGCGACAGCAAAAATCTAGAATTTGCTTGAGTTCCTGGTACCCGCTAAAACTGTTTGTTTTCGCTTCATGATTACGTCCACACTAGGCATTGCGTGAATTATGTCAATTTGAAAATTAGTCGTTCTTACGAATAATAATCAACCGATCGTAAAGCAAATAATGTCAAGAAAAATATGTCATGCGTATGAAAATACACGCTATAATGTTACGTATTAATTTATCTGGAAATTAAGAGAAAAAAAACGCATTTAGATTGCAGTGCCAATTTCAACACCTACGCAATAAAGAAGCGCAATAACGTATCCAAATTGAGGTTATGTTGTACAGTTCAACCAGCTCATCCGTAATTGCTATGTAAAACGCGCGCGCGAATAAGACAGGATCACTTTTATATACCTGATGCACTGTAGAATCGAGTCACTGACTCTCGTATACAGCGATATACTCCATTCAGCCTCTACCAGAGTCGCAACGGTCTACGCTGCTCTCTCTCTCTCTCTCTCTCTCTCTCTCTCTCTCTCTCTCTCTCTCTCTCTCTCACTCTTACACCGTTTGTCGAAGCTACGATGTGATTTTTTTGTTTCTCGTCTTAATTAGTCTTTCCAGTAGATCTAGGAAAATAATACACATGACGCGTCGTCTCACAGTTCCACGCCAACTGTCAAAATTACGAGCGGTGGCAGGCCTGTACATGCGAGAGAGGGAGACACGCAGGAAGCGAGAAACGCTTTCAGTGGCTGCCTCTACATCCAGCAGAAAACGCGCGCGAACGACGGACCCCGTGTATAAAGTATACCTATATATATGGTTATGCGTGTGGGGTTTATGCACCCACTTTCTCCAGGTTCCAGGAAGGAAGGGAGAGAGAATGAAGAGTCGGAGAGTTAACAGGTAACAATGGGGTTTTATTGAAGTACTGAAGGTGTACAGTGGACACACGTCCACACGCTCTTAACTCTGAGCAACGACTGCCGCTCTGTCGTGCGCGCTGTCTGCTGGATGTAGACGTAGCCTGTAGGCCGAGACGGCGCGAGGAAATTGAGAGGATTCGCTCACGTACAAGTCGACATAGTCGACCGCGTTGGTAATACAGTAATCTTACCACGTGAGTAAGTCTCAATCTTTAAGATATCGTATTTTTGCATCGTTTACAGATGCTATACTTGACCAGTGTCGCATTATATTTTAACTTGTTTTGCTAAATAAATTTCATTTCAAATTCAATATAAATACAGTTATGCTAAAGAAAAATTTTAACGAGTGTAAAATGCAATAAAAGGATACATCATACTGCTACCATTATTTCTTATCATAATTGAATTAGCGCCTAAGTTTATGTTGTATTTTCTCGGTCGCAATGAAAGCGTGAAGATTATTGACGGATATTCTTAAGATTTGCAGGAATCTTTGTTTGATTCAAAATCATTGACAATATTATAGACTTTACGAACGAATGAATTATTGCAAATTATTGCAAACAAGATGTTCGAAATTCTTTTAATTATTGAGATCAAAACATGACATTTCGCAAGCATATAACATCGAAAAAATTGTTTTGATAAGACAATTTGAAAATTAAGTTAAATTAAACTTAACCTTAACATCCATATCCAGAAACCATTTAAACGTGTTCATCATCTTTCCGACAGGATTCGAAATTACAGTTACGTTATTCAAAACATTTTAGTGCTGCAAAAATCAACAGCAGAGAGTGATGTTGCTAGCGCAGCAGCTTAAATTGAAAAAAACTCTCTTAATCATGAATAATATGACTATAATACTATAGGGGCTGGATAGAGTTTACGGATAGATAAGGCATACAGCGTGGGTCGCTGCTCGAATAGTAACATCTTGCTTCTCAGTAACATCTACTAGCTTCTCTTTACTCACAATGATGTGTCAGTCCAAACCTTTTGTTTCACATGCATATTATTCAACGAGTAGTAATGAGCGCAGGGAGTTCTGTTATATACCAAGGGATATAAATGCCAAAAATCACAAAAATCAAATAACTTTATAACTAAAACGATCATATTGCAGTAATTGCAACTGGAATATCTTAAAACGTAAATTCGTGCATATTCAGCAGTACATACATCAAGATAACAAAAATTTTGTTCAATTAATTCTCTAATGTGAATTGCATTCACTCATTTGCATGTAATAACGTCTAAAAATATTTAGAAGATAGTTTTTTATAGATGCGGAGATTCAAAAGACTAAATTATAATCAAGATTCGAATGATATATTTTTGAAGAATAGATAATCTCATCAGTATTATATAACTCCCAACGATGAGTTGGTTTGAGACCAAGTTATATTTATCATAAACAATATTCCAAAAAGTAAGTAACGTATAGTCTCAACATTCATGATAATTTAGATACCATCGTATATAACATAAACAATATCCGAAAGCTAATGAATTTACTATAAATTTAATAATTTTCTTTTGTTCATGACAACAATTTGAAAAATTCTTAATTTCAATTTGTAATAAAACGCTAGGTGAAAATACAAACAAAATATAATGAAAAAAAAATATATATATATAGGGAATTCTTTTCCAACGTTACACCCCCCTATCCATTTCAGTTTTCACTCAAATTAAGTCTGTGACGTCTCAAATGAAAGCTTATTTCATCTAGTTTTTAATGCGGTGTGGCGATTTCATAAAATCAAATGGCGTATCCAAAATGGTAGACAAAAAGTATAAAAAAATAAAAAATTTTGAAAAATAAAAAATTTTATCTCAATCAAAATTTTTTCAAAGTCAAAATTTTGAAAAATAAAAAATTTTATCGTATTCTGCGAATAATTTTGAGATAAAACTATCTTCAGTACTTTTTCGAATAGACCCACAGTTTTCGAGAAAAAAATTCATTAATTTTCGAAATTTTTGAAGTTCACGAATTTTTTCCTGTAAAACGATGCGTCTAATAGAAAAATTATTAAGTACACTTTTGACTTAAAATCGTATGAAAAATATGATGGCATTTTTTATTTTTCGAATTTTTGAATTTTTGGATTTTCGTAATTTGTGCACCGCCGGTAGGTGGTAACGCGAAAACTGAAAAAGAGTTCGGGCGCTATTTAGTGTTGAACATCAGTTCTTTTTAGAGTTTACATATTCAACACTTTTCCAGGGTTAATATCAATAGTTCTTTTTAGAGCTACTCTCAACAATTCTTTTTAGGACTACTCTCAACAGTTCTTTTTAGAGCTACTTTCAACAATTCCTTTTAGGACTACTCTTAACAGTTCTTTTTAGAGCTACTCTCAACAATTCCTTTTGGCACTATTCTCACCAGTGCTTTCTAGAGCTTCTTTAAATAAATTTATTTAATTAATATGTCCAAGATTCATAGTGATAGGTGTTGCAATCCTTACAATTTGAAAGGTCACAAAGGAAAAGGTCTTCAGCGTATTTCGAGTGGTGCCAACCAAATTTTTCCAAACTTTTGAAATAATGCTAAAATTTGTACAGTATGTAGGTTAATTAAACGTCCTCATATAGATGCAGATTCGAATGCCTCATCAAATTTTCATAAAATGTACGATAATGGTAATCATGATATTGAACAAAATATTTCTGGATCTTCTGGAGTATCTTCATTATCCTCTAATACAATGGAATCTAACTTCAAATCACAAAGAGAAATCGAGTTGGAAGATATGTTGAGTGGATTGAAAGAAAAGTTTTCTTCTTTTGAAATTAACGATCCTTTGAGATTGACGATTTTGACAGTGGTTCCAGATGCGTGGAGTCTTAATAAAATTAGTCGGGAATTCAACTGCTCGAGACAGTTTGCAAAAAAGACTAGAGAATTAAAAACTTCTAAAGGCGTTTTGGCAGATACAACTGCTAAGAATGGCAGACCATTGTCGGAAAGCACTGTGAGACAAATAATAGACTTTTACAGTAGTGATGAACAGAGCAGAATCATGCCAAGTATGAAAGATGTGATTTCTGTAAAAAATGACGAAGGTAAGCAGTTGTTACAGAAACGTCTCCTTCTTTCAGATTTAAGGTGTCTTTATGATACTTACAGTAAATTATATCCTGAATATCCAGTTAGTTTTCGTAAATTTGCCCAGCTCCGACCAAAGCATTGAATACGCGCTGGGGCAAGTGGTACGCGTTCAGTTTGTGTCTCTACGATACATCAAAATTGCAAATTGATGATTGACTCTATAAATTTAAAAAATCTCACTAAAAATCCTGATATGGTTTTAGATGATTACAAAGATTGTTTACGACAAATCGTATGTCAAAATTCTAATGTAAATTGTTTTGTCGGTGAATGCGTAAAGTGCCCCGGTGTTAGTGAGTTCGAAAAGTATTTAAAGGAACTCTTAGAGAAGGAAAATATTGATCAAGTGCAATTCAGTGTATGGACAACTACTGACAGATCAACTCTTCAAACACAAATTTGTTCATCATCTGAATTTGTTGATGAATTGTGTGAAAAATTGATCAAATTAAAATCCCATTCTTTCATTGCAAAAGAACAATCTCGGTACTACCAGGAAAGAAAAGAGAATTTAAAAGAAAAAGAATTTCTTGTTGTATTAGATTTTTCTGCGAATTACAAGTATGTGGTACAAGATGCATCACAAGGATTTCATTTTAATAATTCTCAATGCACTGTTCTTCCTATTGTGTGTTACTTTAAGAATGGGCTAAAAATCGAGCACAAAAGTTTTATTTTCCTGCCAAATAGTACACTTCATGACACTGCTGCTGTATATACTGTACAGAAATTGCTACTTCCTGAATTGAAAAAGATTAGTTCTGACCTGAGTAAAGTTATTTACTTTAGCGATGGTGCCAAGCAGTATTTTAAAAATAAATATCAGATGATGAACCTTATGTATCACGAAGAACATTTTGGTGTGCAAGCGGAATGGCACTTTGATGCCACTGCACGCGGTAAAGGGGCTTCAGATGGTGTGGGTTCTGTATTCAAAAGAGAAGCTGTACGAGCTAGTCTTCTATGTAAACCAAACGATGCCATTATTTCATTTGACAAACTAATTGATTGGGCTAAGAAAAATTTCAAAACTATTCATGTATTGTCTTATAATGATAAAGATCATCAGAAAACAAAAAGATTTTTGAATAGAAGATTTACTGCTGCTCCACCAGTTCTAGAAATTCTAAAAAATCACTGCTTTTTACCTATTAATAAAATAGAAATGATAATTAACAGATATTCTAAAGATTGTAATACATCAAGATTTTCATATGAAGATTTCAAAAAATAGATTCTAAAAGCTCAGGTGGTATTACAATTATGGCATACAATAAATACATTTTCATCAAGATTTTTCATAAATGCTGAGTAATTCTTAGTTACATTTTTCTATTTTAACTTTTAGACGTATTTTCGTTAATCTACAGTGCATAAATTCAACAATTTGACTGCAGCGCACGAACTCTTTCAGTTTTCGCGTTGCCACCTACCGGCGGTGCACAAATTACGAAAATCCAAAAATTTTAAAATATCGAAAAATAATAAATGCCATCATATTTTGCATACAATTTTGAGTCAAAAGTGTACTTAACAATTTTTCTATTAGACGCATCGTTTTACAGGAAAAAATTCATGAACTTAAAAAATTTCGAATATTAATGAATTTTTTTCTCGAAAACTGTGCGTCTATTCAAAAAAGTACTAAAGATAGTTTTATCTCAAAATTGTTCGCAGAATACGATAAAATTTTTTATTTTTCAAAATTTTGATTTTAATAAAATTTTTTATTTTTCAAAATTTTGATTTTTTTATACTTTTTGTCCACCATTTTGGATCCGGCATTTGATTTTATGAAATCGCCACACGGCATTAAAAACTAGATGAAATAAGCTTTCTATTGAGATGTCACAGACGTAATTTGAGTAAAAACTTAAATGGAGAGGGCGGGGGTGTAACGTTGGAAGAAAATGCTCCATATATATATATATATATATAAACTTGTATAACGTTAGTTCCCAGGACCCCATGTTACTGTATACCTATACGTGACTAAAGAAATAATGTCTCTTATGGGGGCCGATGTCTTCAAAACTGACGTTAAACATATGTAGATTCAGGGACTGTCCCCAAAACTAACAAATGTCCCCGAAACCAACGTTAAACATCTGGAATGTCCTGGAAATTAACATAAAATATAAATATATATATATATATCGGATATTTCAGGTGAAGTCAGCAACTCAAAAATTTAAAATCGCTCGAAACTCGTTTTCTTTTAGTTATTTATGAAAAAAAAATGTTACTCTAACTTTAGGTTGATATTTACAAAAATAAAAGAGCTATTCAAGATTGAAAATTCAATTGTTTTGCAATTTTTGGTTAAAATCCAAATTTATTCTTTTTTTAACCCAAAATCTTGTAACTATTTGTATAGAACATTGATTAGCAAAAAGTTTGCATTTTTTTCTGTAGAATGTTCCAGTATTTATTTTATAACCCTTTTTTAAAGTCTCTGATTGGCTGCTTCTTAGTATACCTTCATCGAAGGATATTGAGGCTGCGGCCAAATATTTTTTATTCGACAAATTTTATTTGTATTCTTCTTCGAAAACCCTTCAAAATGATTTTTTCATCAATACTGGCCGAGCAAAGGGAAAAAAGTTACAATTTTTAGAAATATCAAGATAAATCCATAATTTCAATTTTTGATAACATGATTAATGAAACTGAATATTATTCATACATCTTATGGCATGGACTGTATCACTGAATTTTGTTAGAGCATCAAATAGAACATTATAAATATCTTTTTTCAATAATATTAGGTTTACACAATAAGTGATACCTAATTATAAATTAATAATAAATTAAGCTACAGAGGTTAATTACTATAAAGCTGTCAAAATGAAATCAGCCAACAGACAATTTTGCAGTGTATATTCCAAAAACAAGATCCAAGTACTGCTCTATTATAAATTTTATTTATAATTTTATTTAGAATTTTATTTATAATTTTATTTATAATTTGTAATTTTATTTTTAAAAATTAAAAATTTTTTAAAATATCAAGCAAAATCCGTAATTTCAATTTTTGATAACATAATGATAATGAAACTGAATATTATTCATACATCTTATGGCATGGATTGTACCACTGAATTTTGTTAGAGCATCAAATAGAACATTATAAATATCTTTTTTCAATAATATAAGGTTTACACAATAAGCGTCACCTAATTATGAATGAAATGATGAGTGTGTTGCCTGATTTCATTTTGACAGCTTTATAGTAATTAACCTCTATAGCTTAATTTACTATTATTAAATGGCTTTATTAGCTTTAGCTATATTTGTACATTTTACAATCTGTTTTTAATTCTAAATCCGACTCCGTCTCAATTCTGTGTTTGTGTCTGTGTAGCTGTTTGTGTTTTTGTGTAAATAAATGAAACTCTTTGACTTAATATTATAGAAATATAAAAGTATAAAATATAAATTTAAAAGATATACCATATTAAACTAAATTATTTCGACGTGTTCTTGTTTATGCACATACTGATTGTGCACATATTAATTGTGCACACTTTAACATTGGTATATATCTATATATATAGATCTGTACCAATGCTATCTGTGCACAATAAATATGTGCACAATCCTTATGTGCACAAACAAGAAGATGCCATTATTTCTTTGAATATTAATATGTGTAAATGTGTGTGCGGTGTTTGTGTCTGTATTCTTCTGCTTTTGCTTAGCTGCGTTCTGTCTTCTATTGCCTCTTTCTCCTCTTCTACTTCTCATCTTTTGGTTCTTGTGCTGTGTTCTTTTTGCTGTTTTCTTCCTCTTTCTCTCTTTCTTTGTCCGTTTACATTTCCGGTCTTTGTTGTCGTTCTCATTCCATTCTGAATCTGTTCTCTTTACCTGTCTTGTTCTGCTCTCGTTCTTTTCCATCGCGTTTCCATCAGTTTCGACAGGTTCTTTCTTTCACCGTTGACAATCTCTTCCCATCTCTTTCCTTGCACTCTTGTGGCCTCACACTCTTCGAATATATGTTTAAGGGTCTCTTCGCTATTTTTACATATTCTGCACCTCTTCTCCTCAAGTACCTCATGCTCCTATTCTCGCTTCCTTTCTTCTTTTTCGTTTCCGTGTTCTTAAGATAGCTTGGTGTCTCCTGCTGCAAAATGATATTACTTATCTCTTTTGCAAACATTGACTCTCTTATTTCTGCCGTAGTCCTCTGCTTTTCTTCGTCCATTCCTCTCTCCATAATCACTGGCCATACTGTTTCTCCTTCTGGAATCCTTCTACTCACTTCGCTCGCCGACCATCCATTGTCTTCGTAGAATTTCCTTCTTCTTTCTCCCATTTTCGGCTTCGCATTGCTGCTTGTTATTACTCTCATACATTCTTTTATTATTGTATTCCCTTCGCTTTGCACTACTTTCTGCTCATACTTCATCGCTCTTTTTCCGGTCTGTATTGCTATTTTCCATCTGTTCGTTTTTTCATGTATTATGTGACTGGGCGTGGTTCTGTCCAGTTTTAGGGTCCACTTTATGTACTTATTTTGTATTTTCTCTATATCCTTGCATTCCTTGCAGTCCCATATTTCCGCTCCGTAAGTTATAACGCTGCGTACTAATGCGTCAAATAGCTTCATCCTTCTCTCCCAGTCTTCTTTGAATTTCCTTATTCCTATGCTCCATACTCTTCCAAAAACGGTGTTTGCTTTTCCTGCTAGGTACTCTATATGTTTCGTGTCTCCGTTGTTACTCTGTATCTTGTATCCCAGATATGTTTCTTCCTTCACTATTTCTATTTTCTCTTCCTTCCATTTGAACTTCGGGTCGACTCCCCTTCTTCCGTTTCTTCTGAACTTTATGATTTTTGTCTTTTTGGTGTTTAACTCCATTACTCTTCTTTCTTTAAATTTACCGAACCTTTTTACCATCTTCTTCATACCTACTTCATTATTTGCCAGCAGGATAACATTATCCGAGTATCCTATTGAGTATATCTTCTTTTTTCCTATCACTATTCCTCCTTCCTGAACTTCGCTCAATTCTTCCTCCAGTCCCGCCATGCTCACGTTGAAAAGTGTCGGGGTAAGCGGGCATCCTTGTCTCACTCCTTCCTCTGTTTTAAACATTCCTAGCTTTTTTCCTTTCACCACTACCTCATACTTCGTTTCTTCGTATATTTCTTTAATCCTGTTTCTTAATTTCGTGTTTACTCCCATCTTCTCCATTTTTTCCATATCGACTCTCTTTTTATGTTGTTAAAGTCGCCTTTGAGGTCCGCCAAGCATGCCCTGGCCTTTCCTCCTTCTTTCTTCAATTCCGATTCTACTGCACTTTTTAGCACAAACACTGCAACTATGGTGCTTCTTCCTTTCCTGAAACCAAACTGCAGGTCTCCTAACTTTTTTCTTCTTCCAGATAGTCCTCTAATCTTTTCCTCAGTATCTCTGCGTACATTTTATACCCTGTATCCACCAGCGTCAGACCTCTGTAGTTCTTTACCTCGTCCCTCTTTCCTTTTTTTAAGATGGGCTTTACGGTTCCTACTTTCTACTCCTCTGGTATCCCACCTTTCTTCCATATTTCGTTTAGTATTCCTTTTAGTTCTTCCACAATTTCTTCTTCTCCAAATATCCACGCTTCGTTTTGTATTCCGTCTTTTCCGGCAGCTTTCCTCCTCTTTAGTTTATTTATTGATCTTCGGACCTCCTCTTCGCGTATCTCATCGTCTTCACACGTCAACCTCTCTTGCTTTCTTCCCATGTTTTCTATCCCTCCTTTCTGTATTTCCGTGCCTTTTAGCTGCTCTTTCAGGAATGTCATCCATTCTTCTTTCTTTATTTTGTCACTTACTTCTTGGTTTCTGTCTTTCTCTCTGTTTATTATTTTCTAGAAGCTTCTCCCGCTTTTGTCTCTTTCTATCTCTTCGATCATCTTCTCGCTCCACTCTCTTTTCTTTTCCTTTATATACTCTCTGTATTCTCTTTTCTTTTCTATGTATTCCGAGGTACTTCTCACTCCCGTTTTGCAGTCTCTTAGAACTCGTTTCAGTTCTATTTTCATTTCTCCAGTTTTGTTTTGCCGTCTGTGCTGTAATTTGTTACTACTATGCTTCTTTTTACCTTTTCTTTTAGTTCTATCCATGTCTTTGCTTTTTCTTTCTCTGCTAGGTTTCCTATGTACTGCCTTATTCCTTTCTCTGAACAGTCTGTTCTTGTTCCATTGTCCTTCTCTCTCTTCTCCGTTTTCAGTTTCAACACTGCCTCTATCGGTTGATGATCTGAGCCCTCATTATTACCTATGCTCATGTCTTCTATTATTTCCCTTCATTCCATATTTGTTATTAGGTAGTCTATCGTTGAATTCCCTCCTGCACCTATATACACGGTGTCTCATTTTAACCTATGCAGCCAAATATCTCCGAATGCAGGCCAGATACAGAAAAATGGTTCAGATGAAAATTGTTCGTGACGATAGGGGTCAACTTTTGGTCATCTTCAATTTGACCTTGAGATCATTTTTCAAGGTTATTTCAAGGTTAAGATCATTTTTTCAAATTAGAACCCCTATTTCTGACGTCGGAATCGGACAGAGCGGGAAATTTTAGGTCCAAAACGGTTCTTTAAACATTTTTTGTGACCTCCACAAGGTTAAATCAAGGTCAAATACTTAAAAATTGGTCAGAACGCGAAATTTCATAGTTGTCTCAAGCAGAACAAGCCTTGATAAACCCAACCAATTAAGAAATTTTTGTGGTCGCCAATTGTGAATATGATGTTAGGTTTCTGTGGGGTGCGATGCGATGTTACCGCATGGAGGCTGAAATATCCCAAATGAGGTCATTTTGAATCACTATGAAAATCACTAAAGACACATTCTGAGAGCTTCAGGGGTCGCTGATTATAAATTCGAAGTCAGATGCGACGCCGGAGAGCCATATGGAGATTGAATCGCTTTAAGTGTGGTTAATTTTCCAATTTCCATGAAAATCGCTAAAAATACTATTCTGAGAGTTTTCACGGTCACTTATCTACATAAGTTCCAGCAACATTGCTCTATTGGCTTTAAGCTCTTTTTGATAATACTGGGTCCTTACTTTTAGCGTTACCCAGAAACAACGACGCGGACGTAGTAAGGCCTGTTTCCTTTGGGGTGCTTGTTTACGTGAGTCCCCTAGCCTCTCACTGGAGTGCTTTTTTAACGTGAGTCCCCTTGCCTCTCACTGGGATGCTTTTTTAACATGAGTCCCCTTGCCTCTCACTGGGGTGCCTTTTTAACGTGAGTCCCCTTGCCTCTCACTGGGGCGCTTGTTTACGTGAGTCCTTTTGCCTCTCACTGGGGTGCTTGTTTAACGTGAGTCCCCTTGCCTCTCGCTGGGGTGCTTTTTTAACGTGAGTCCCGTTGCTTCTCACTGGAGTGCTTGTTTAACGTGAGTCCCCTTGCCTCTCACTGGGGTGCTTGCTTAACGTGAGTCCCCTTGCCTCTCACTGGGGTGCTTGTTTACGTGAGTTCCCTTGCCTCTCACCATTATTACTGCAGTTGACATTATCTATCCACGGAGTACATGTTGAAAGTTACCTCGGTTGGCTTCCAGGAACAGGCGTAATCGCCGTTGCAAATGATCCACAGTCCTGAGCAACGTTACTCTAGAAATGGATTCGCAAGCTCTACGAATTCTATCCATATAATCTTGCCTTGCTGTAGGCCGTTGAGTAAAAACTACATTTCTATGTACCCCCACACGAAAAAATCTGGTGACTTCATATCTGGTGAATTAGTAGGCCAGTTAACTGGACCTCCTCGTCCAATCGACCTGCCATTGTAGTTGTTATTTAAAAATCGGACGATTCGTGCAAAATGTGGTGCTGCACCATCTTGTTGAAGCCACATTCTTTTTCTTCTAGCAAGGTCGACGTTTTGCAAAAGTACTGGCAAATGATCTCTTATTAGCTCTAAATAGCTGTTTCTATCGACATTTTGCTCAAAGAGATACGGACCTATCAAGTAACCATTGACTATTCCACACCACACCATTATGCTCCACCGATTTTGATGATCCATCGCTCTGTGCCAGTGAGGGTTCCCATCTGACCAATAATGGCAATTGTACCTGTTCAGTCGTCCATCGCTACAAAATTTTACCTTATCCGAAATAAGGACGTATTTGAAAAAGTCTGGACCATTTTCTATCATTCTTAAAGCCCAGTGACAAAATTCAATGCGCAATTGAATATGGTTCTGCCTTAGTTCCTGAACTAAAGTTATATGGTAGGCATGATAGTCAATAATTCTCAGAATCTTTGAAACCGTTGGACGGGAAATACCAATTTCTCTTTCAATTTGGCGTGTGCTAATATGCGGGTCGAGATGAACGATTGCTAAAATAGTCACGACACCAGCATCATTTTCATCGTATTTGTGGTACCTGCGCTGACGAATAAGGTGACCACTGCGAGCTCTGAGTTAAAGTTCTGATTGTCAAATCATTAGGATGTCTCCTTTGTGGATACAACTCAGCATACCGCCTAGCTGCTGTACGATAATTACCATTACATTGCCCTAAAACCATTATCATTTCAACTATTTGATCAGCTGGATAATCAGCCATGATGTAACTTTACTTATAGACGAGACAATTAAAAATGATTTAATTTTTAAAATATTGAGAACAGATAAACCTTCGTGTCTTGGAAATTTAACTTAAGTTAAAAATTCAATACAAATTGTTGAAAATTCAATTCTTGCTTATTTTCAACAATGTAATAGTTAACAATTGTATTTTAACCTCTTACTTAGTTAATCTTGTTATCAGTTATTAAATTTTAAATTTTTGACATCGTTATTCCTGTGATAAAGATAAAAATTTCTTTTACTTTATATTTTTTTACGTAACGCTTATTCCCATAAAATCATGGATTTTCGTAAGTGGGAGGGTGATTTGTTGAGTTTTAATAAAAAATGGAAGGTGATGGCATCATTTTGGCCCCAAATTCGGTTTTAGCATATCAAAATTCATAAGAGTTGATGGGTCTGGTGTTGGGTACAGATCTCTTTTTTAATGTATCTGTGAATTATCCAGCTGATCAAATAGTTGACATGATAATGGTTTTAGAGCAATGTAATGGAAATTATCGTACAGCAGCTAGGCGGCATGCTGAGCTGTATCTACAATGAAAACATCCTTTGATTGGTTGGGTTTATCAAGGCTTGTTCTGCTTGAGACAATTATGAAATTTCGCGTTTTGACCAATTTTTAAGCATTTGACCTCGATATAACCTTGTGGAGGTCACAAGAAAATGTTTAAAGAACAGTTTTGGACGTAAAATTTCCCGCTCTATCTGATTCCGACGTCAGAAATAGGGGTTCTAATTTGAAAAAATGATCTTAACCTTGAAATGACCTTGAAAAATGATCTCAATGTCAAATTGAAGGTGACCAAAGTTGACCCCCATCGTCACGAACAATTTTCATCTGAACCATTTTTCTGTATTTGGCCTGCATTCGGAGATATTTGGCTGCATAGATTAAAATGAGACACCGTGAATGCCCATTCTCCCTCTTTATCCATTTCCGTGTCTCCGTTTACAATGTGTATCCCTATGTTTCTAATCTTCTTGATTAGGTCTTCCCCTTCTTTGTGTATCATCTTGTCCTTGCTATTACTACCTATATCTTCTTCCTCTATTCTTTCTCCTTCTTCTGCTGGTCTGGCGTTGAAGTAGTCCCCTAGGAGTACTATTCCTTCTATATTTCTTTCTACGATTTTCTCTATTTCTTTTCCAGTTGTTCGTTCTATTTTCCCTCATGTATGTAAGTATGAATATTATCTCTTGTCTCTCTATTCTTATTCTTATTCCTGCTAGTTTGTTCTTTTCCTTTATCTCCATTTTTACTTCTTCCTCTATAACTTCTATTCCTTCTCTTACCACTATTATCATCCCTCCTTTTGCTCTATCTCTCCTCCTCTGTCTCACTGCTGGTATATTCGTGGTTACGAAGCCTTTGAGCTTTTTGAGTATCCAACTTTCTTCTTTCTCTTCTAACCATGTTTCTGTTAGCCCTATTATGTCAAAGCTTCTTATATAATTCCGTGTTTTTTCTGTCTTTTTCTTCGCGCCTGATAATATGTTCCATATTAGCATTTTTGTCTTATTTCCATTTCTGATTCTGCATTTCTTACTGTTTCTTTCCCTTTCCTTAAAAAAGGTTTCATTTTATCGCTTTTCTCGCCTAGTCTCCATTCATCGTCATCTATTCTCACTCTTGTCCCGAATATCGATACTACTGATTCTTCTTTTGCTTGCGCTTTAGCCCACGCACTGACCCTTCTTTCATTGTCTCTCTCTTCCCAGGTTCTGTCATTATCTATGTAGATATCTGTTCCTTTCCACTGTTTCTTCATCTTCATTATCATGTTTTTCTGCTCTGTATCCTTACACTCCACTCCTACTTTCCCTTTGTTTCCGGGTACCTTCCATATTCTTCTTAGGTTAATTGGATCTCCTATCTTTCCTCCCAGCCACTCCTCTATTCCTTCCTTGCCTCTTGTCCTTTCCTGGTTCAGACCTGAAATTATCACGTTGTTTCTCTTACTAAACTTTCATCTTTTTCCCATTTTTCTTTCTGTATTTTCCTTCAATCTTCTAGTTCTTTTTCCCATTCTTTTCCTTGCCTGCTCACGTTTTCTTTACTTAGTCTTTCTCCCATATTTTTCTCTATTATGTCCTTTATATCTTTCTCTACTCCTCCTCTTTTGTCCTTTACCTCTTTTTCCAGTATTTCCGTTCTCCTTTCTAAGCTCTTGTACTTTTCTTCTGTTTCCTTTGTGTTCTTCTCCGTTTGTATCTTGAGATCTTCTATTTCTTTCCTTGTGCCCGTCTGTTCCTTCCTTATTAGTCTTTGTTCGTTTTGTATGCTCTCGTTGGTCAATTTAATATTGTCTATGTCCTTCGCGACTTTCTGTTCAAGACTCATCAGTTCGTTCCACTCCGTCCTCTATATGCCCACTTCTTCTGTTCCTTGTTCCTTCTCGTCCGTCTTATTCTTCGTTACTGGCATCTTGTTCCGTTCTTCTGGTAACCTTAGGGTCTTTGAGCTTCTGATGAATGGACTTGCTTTTGAGTCTAGCGATGTTTTTCCCCTTCGCGCTTTGTATATATTTTTATGCACTGTTCTTTTTAATTCTCTCTCCTCTCAGGCTGGTGACAAAAGCTTCCTCTTTGTCTTATATTCTTCCTTTTCCTCTGTCTCCTCTCCCTCTTCTAGATCGATGATCCCCGTTAGGCTGTTTGTTGTTATTCTTCTATCTTTCTTTGTCTTCCACTCTACTAGTTCCTCTGGTGTCTTATACTTTGGTGTGTAAAACGTTTCTGTCGTTTCTTTCTATATTTGGTCGTCTTCTGTTTGTTCCGTTCCTGGTGCGGTTCTTGTGTCTTTGGCTTTACAGTTGTTCCGCTCCGCTATGTTCAGTACTCTACTTCTACTCACTTATGAGTGCCCACTCATTCTATATACTCTGTCATTCACTTTCACTCCGACTATATATTATCCACTCTTCACAGTATCCACTCTTACTATATATTGAAACGGTAGTATTCATGCGAAAGGATTGCTCTTTCATGAGGATAGCTAATCGAGCAGGATTCGAATAGAGAGAGCAATTAAAATAAATTTACAAAGCCAGATAAGTAGAATAACAATTTATTTAACTTAACATTAATACATTCCTTATACGATACTACAGGTCGCGTTTGGCGGGGATCTGTAACATATAGAACAGTGGAGCGCGATATTAGATACAATCATGAATAGCTAGACTACGGTGGTCGCGGGCGCGGTTCTCCACGAGTAGGCGAGTGCGCTCCCACTACTCGTGGACAACACCCGGGTAACGAGTGCGCTCGTATACCCGGGGAATCGTCTCAGCGACGCTTCGAGTGCAGAGTAACGAGTGCGCTCGTATACTCCGCTCCGTCGGCGGGCTCCAGGGCTTAGCGAGTACGGCCCTGGGCTGAGAGAATAATCTTCCACGGCGCGCGAGGCGGCATTTATACTCGCTCGCCGAGTGCGGTATAGTCGGCGCGGTGGGGCGCGCTATAGCTTGTGCGTCCTGTGCGACGCGTGGTCGCGGCGGTCGGTGGAGAGGGAAGTCGGCTACTCAGTCGCCTGCTCTCTCTCCTCGCTGTACGAGCTCCGGTACTTGTGTACATCCGTGAGTACATGTATGTACACACTCGTACGCTCGCTCTCCCATGCCGTTGACAGGTTCGTCGGTTTTCTCTCTCTAGCGCACGCGTTCTATTAGAGAGAAAGCTTCTCGCCTTTGCGTTTTCGTATCGATGCGCCTACTGACAAGGTGTATCGTTACATTTCCCTCCCGCTAAGGAGAGTGAAGCCCGCTGGCTTTACTCTATGCGCATTATGTACAACGTAGTGTTAAAAGACGAATAATACAAATAAAAAAAAATATTTACACGTCGGGGTTTTCCTAGATGCCTGACGTTGCCGTTGGATTTGTCAAGGCGCAGGTGCCAACGCCAACCGTTGTGCGTTACGCTATACTGCGTTACCCCGATAGGCACCTCGACCTCTGGCCCGTTTGGTATTTTCACTCGCCGGTGCGGTAGCCACGTTGTGGAGCGGTTGTACGGGGTGTACATTTTTCTCCACCCCGTAGCTGGATTCGGTAGCGGGATGGTTCGTTGTGGTGCTAGCTGCTCCTCCCGGCCGTATAAAAAAACATCCCTCTCCACCTTGGTGTGGGGTAATTTCCCGGATCCGCCCGAGGATGAAGCGGCACCGCCCGCTGGTGCACCCCACGAAAAATTCTGCCTTTCCGCAAGGGCAGCGGTCGCCTTCAGGTATGCCGCTGATGAATTCGTAATTGCGGCGGGCGATGATATTAACTCCCTTATCGGTGAGTGCGGTCGCGGTACTTTCCTCCACGGCGCGAGTGCCTTTTCCACCTCTTGCTCCTCGAGGATGGGCCGAGGTGTTGGCACATATTCCCGAGCTGACTGATGTTGTATGCCCTCGGGAATATATGGCTCGTCCCATTCTCGGAGGAGCTCTTCGATGGCCTCTATTTCCCTCATGGTTCTCGCTTGCGGTTTGAATTGGAACTGAGCTACTTTGAAAAGGATTGTCGTTAATTTCCGCCTATCGTTTTGTTTACCTTTAAGGTTGATCACTTGTACAATTTTGTTCTTACAATTCTATTTTCGCTGTTTCGTGTATAATGTTTGACGCTTGGGCTACCATCGTGGACTAGCTGCCCTTACAATTTTTCGCTTGCTTTTATACCGGATTGACGAAGGGTTTGAGGTCTTTTACGTGAATATTCCGTACTAATTTCCCCCTCTCGTCTCGTAGATCGAATATTACTGGACTTACGCGTTTTTTTACCGTATATGGCCCGGCGAATTTATCTAGTAATTTTGCGTTGATCGCCTTAACTTTATTGGAAAGAATGATCTGTCTTTTTAAAACTAGGTCTCCTACCCTCGGTTGCCAATTGCGTCTTCTAAGGTTATAATGTTTTTGTTGTCTGTTAAAGCTCCTTGCGGTGCTTGTTTTTGCTACCTCGATCGCGTTTTTTAATTCCTCTATCCTATCTTTTAATGTTTTCCCCGACCCTACTCTTACTTCTTGCTGCAAATTTCCAGGTGCTATTATTTCGCGGCCATAATTTAAATATGCGGGGGTATAATTCGTTGTCTCGCTTTGCGCGGAGTTAAACGCGAATGCTATTTCATTTAGATGCAAATCCCATGTTTTTGGATTTCTACTGGTGTATTGCCCTATCATGGCTTAACGGTACGATTTGCACGTTCGACGGGGTTGCATTGCGGTGTATACGGTGGTGTCTTCCGATGTTGAATTCCGGCGTCCCTTAATAGATTTTCAAAGTCTCGACTAATAAATGGTTTGGCGTTGTCGCTTAGAATAGTTCTCGGACAGCCAAAACGGAGAATGATTTGTTCTTTTACTGTTTTAGCGATTGCGGCTCCGGTAGCTTTACGTAGTGCTTTTTATTCTATCCATTTCGTAAGTCGGTCCTGCATTACTAGTAACGTTGAGTGTCCGGTGTTAGACCGAGGAAGTGGGCCCACCAGGTCGATAGAGATCATTTCCCATGGTTGGTCGACGTATGTGGCATGCATTTTACCGGCTGGTGCTTGTTGCTGCGTTTTATGACGTTGGCAGTTTCCACACGCTCGCACGTATTTTGTCGCCTCTTTGAACATTCCCGGCCAATAATAAGAGCGCGCCAGTCTATGTACTGTTTTTGCGATGCCCAAATGACCGGCGGTAAGATCGTCGTGATTTTCCCTTAACACGCGTTCCTGTTCTGACTGAGCGATGCATATTTTCCATTCGTCCGCCGGATCGTTCTCTTTAAAATCGAGCGAATGGAGAATATGACGATATAGTCTTCCGTCTCTTATGCAGTATTCTGGGTATTCGTCCGGTTTTGTCTGTACGGCGGTGATTTTATGTGCGTACCAATCGTTTTCTTTCGCGTCAATTGCGTCTACGTCTAATGGTTGTCGTGAAAGTATGTCTGCCACGGTATTTTCGCTGGCTTTGCGATAACGCACCTCGAAATCCCACTGACTTAATTCCATTACCCAGCGAGCTAATCTACCCGATGGGTTTTCTATTTTATTAAGCCATTTTAGCGATTGGTGGTCTGTTATTACGGTAAATTGATATCCTTCCAAATAATGGCGCATTTTCCAAATACCCCACTTCACGGCTAAACACTCTAGCTCTGTTACGGAATAATTTTTCTCTGCTTTATTCAGTGATCGGCTCGTGTATGCAATGACATACTCCTTTCTGCGGTCGCTTTGTGCAAGCATTGCTCCTAGTCCTTGCAGACTCGCATCAGTCTGTAGAATAAGTGGTTTGGTCCAATCTGGACAAGCTAGTACGGGAGCTTCCATTAGTCTACGTTTTAATTCCTCGAAAGCTCCTTGTAGTGCGTTGTCCCAATACCATTTAATTTTCTTTTGGAGTAATTTATTCAGCGGTGAAGCTATTTGGGACACGTTTTTGATGAACCGGCGATACCACGATAAAAGACCCATGAATCTCTTTAGTTCTTTTGTGTTTGCCGGTGGCGGTAAATTAGCAATGGCTGCTACCTTTTCGGGGTCGGTGCGCAAGGCCTTCCTGTCCACTACGTGCCCTAGATATGTCAACCTATTCCCGGCAAAATGGCATTTCGCGGGATTTTGCTTAAGCCGCGCCTCCCGAAGTCGTTTAAACACTTCCGTTAATTTTTCTATGTGTTTCTCAAACGTATCTGTTACTATGATGCTGTCATCTAGGTATGCAAAGGCATTCGGTGCCATTTCGGATGTAATTACTTGGTCTAGCAGACGTTGAAACGTTGCCGGGGCCGCGTGAAGTCCGAAGGGCATGACGTTAAACTCGAACAAGTCTTTTCCCGGTACTGTGAACGCGGTTATCGCTCGACTTTCTGGGGTTAAGGCTACCTACCAGTAGCCGTTTTTTAAATCGATCGAGGATAAATATTTTGCCCCTCTGAGTTTATCTAGAATTGCGTTGGTATGTGGGAGCGGGTAGGCATCTTTCTCCGAAATTTGATATATCTTTTTGAAATCGGTACAAAATCTGCGTTTTCCGTTTTTTTTTTCGTAATTACTACTGGGGAGCTCCACGGGCTTTCCGACGGCTGAATTACCCCTTCCTCTAACATTTTCTCGACTTCCTTGTTAATTATATCCTGCATTGCCGGATTTCTGGGTCGGTATCTCTGTTTAATGGGTGTTTGTTCGATAACCCTAATTTTGTGTTGGATTAATGGAGTAACCCCTTGAATGTTTTCGAACTCGGCCATTCTTTGTTTTATGAATTCCTCTAATTGTTCCTCCTCAGATACCGTTAACTGAGCTAAACCTACTGGTTCTCCGACGGAACATAACCCCTCGTTGCCGTCTGTCTCTCCGGTTCTGATCTTTCTCCCATTCAACGTTAGTTGGAGCCCTAGTTTAACGAGTATGTCCATTCCGAGTAAAAAATCGGTTGTTAATCCTTCCATAACCAAAAAACGGTGTCGTACTTTTTTGCCTTGTACTCTGCACTCTCCAGATATACTGCTCTCAAGAGTGGCAGGGGTACCATCGGTCATCCGCGCTGCCTTTCGTTCCGCCTGATTTACCCACCCTTGCGTAAGGCATTTATGCGCCGCGCGTGGGTTTATATATGATCCTATTGATCCGGGATCTATTAGGCCTCGAAATTTCTCTCGACCGGCGTTGACTCGAACGAAATAGCGGCTGTCGACATCGGAGGTCTTGTTTGTGTGGGTCGGTCCTGCCCCGGTGTGGGTCCGAACCTCTTTTCGTTTCCCGACGCATCTATATTCTCGTGGCACCGGCAATCGCGCTTTAATATACCGTCTGTTCCACAATACGAACAAAATTTCCTCTGTGTATTCCGACAGTTCATTCTCCTATGTCCACGTTGTTTGCATTTCCAGCAGTACGTGTTCCGGTCGTATGTTGTCGTCACTTCCATAATATTCCCGGCGTTATTCCTCGGTCTTTCTCCTCTTACTTCTTTAACCGTTTGTGTCAGTACCTCTTCTATTTCTTCCACGCGTTGGATGAGTTCATTGACGTTGTTAAAATCCGCCCGTTGAATGTGCAATCGTAACTCGGCGCGCATGTTATAATAGATATTATCGAGTTGAGTCTCACGGTTTATGTCCCCTCGACAGCGCATTAATGTATTAAGTGACGTTGCGTAGCTTCTAAATACTTCCCCGTTTAACTGTCTACGTTCGCTTATTTGTCGGTCAAGATTCCGTCGCTCTCCTGGTGGTATGTAGAAACTGCGCAACGATTCTTTAAGTTCTGTATAATTATTTATATTTTCTAAGTTTCGATACCAAAGTTGGGCTTCCCCCCGTAATAATTCCTGAAATCCTATGAGAAGGTTTGCATCGGTGAAGCCATATGCTTTCCTTAACTCCTCAACTCTTTCCAAAAACCCGTATACATCGCGACCGTCGAAGTGACAATTCCATTTTCGCATCTGATCTAGTATCTTCGCGGTCGTATTTTCTACTGTTACATAGTTTATTTGTGCCGTGGCCGTCTCCTGATTCGGTATTAACATTTGCGTTTGCCTGCTCTGTGGGGTTGATGTGTTATCTACCTGTTCTTCCAGGTCGCGGGTCTTACCTAGTCTCTCATCGTACTCCTCTGTGTCTTCCGGTTGATTTTTAAAATATCCCGGACTTATTTTCGCTATTGCTACTAACCGTTGTCGAAGTTCTGCTACGTTCCCTGTATTATCTATGTCTAGTTTCGCGAGTTCGTCCATGAGTTGCTCCTTTCGGAGTTTGTAAACCCATCCGACTTTCCCCATGACTGCTAGTAATAACCGGTAAAAAAAAAAAAAAATTTTTCTTATTTTGCTTTGTATAATTTATTTCAATATTGGATGTTACTTGAATGATCTTTTTTCATTCTTCCGCGTGAAAAGAAAAACTATTCCCTGTTCGGGCGCCATGAAACGGTAGTATTCATGCGAAAGGATTGCTCTTTCATGAGGATAGCTAATCGAGCAGGATTCGAATGGAGAGAGCAATTAAAATAAATTTACAAAGCCAGATAAGTAGAATAACAATTTATTTAACTTAATATTAATACATTCCTTATACGATACTACAGGTCGCGTTTGGCGGGGATCTGTAACATATAGAACAGTGGAGCGCGATATTAGATACAATAATGAATAGCTAGACTACGGTGGTCGCGGGCGCGGTTTTCCACGAGTAGGCGAGTGCGCTCCCACTACTCGTGGACAACACCCGGGTAACGAGTGCGCTCGAAATTCGTCTCAGCGACGCTTTGAGTGCACAGTAACGAGTGCGCTCGTATACTCCGCTCCGTTGGCGGGCTCCAGGGCTTAGCGAGTACGGCCCTGGGCTGAGAGAATAATCTGCCACGGCGCGCGAGGCGGAATTTATACTCGCTCGCCGAGTGCGGTATAGTCGGCGCGGTGGGGCGCGCTATAGCTTGTGCGTCCTGTGCGACGCATGGTCGCGGTGGTCGGTGGAGAGGGAAGTCGGCTACTCAGTCGCCTGCTCTCTCTCCTCGCTGTACGAGCTCCAGGACTTGTGTACATCCGTGAGTACATGTATGTACACATTTGTACGCTCTCCCATGCCGTTGACAGGTTCATCGTTTTCTCTCTCTAGCGCACGCATTCTATTAGAGAGAAAGCTTCTCGCCTTTGCGATTTCGTATCGATGCGCCTACTGACAAGGTGTATCGTTACAATATTATGGCTTAACACTCACTGCCATCGGCTTATTCCTTCCTTTTTTTCGCCAACATCGCTAGCTTTCTGTCTTTTTCTGTTTCTTCTTCTGTTTCTTCTAGTTTCTTCTATTTTTTTTATGCACCTATCACACACGGTCACTCACTTCACCACTTTACACACACACACACACACACACACACACACACACACACACACACACACACACACACACACACACACACACACACACACACACACACACACACACACACACACACACACACACACACACACACACACACACACACACACCAAAACTCGACTATTACGACAGCTGTCAAACACATGAACTGCACTGGTCGGCCATTTTGAGTTAATCAATCTATTTTTGCAAATATCGACCTAAAATTTGAAGAACATTTTTTTTTCATAAAAAACTGAAAGAAAACGAGTTTTGAGCGATTTTAAAATTTTGGGCTGCTGACTTCACCTGCAAAATACCATATATATATATATATATATATATATATATATATATATATATATATATATATATATATATATATATATATATATATATATATATATATATATATATATATATATATATATAATTATATATATATATATATATATATATATATATATATATATATAAATATATATATATATATAGATATATAGATATACCATATCTTATATACAGGGAGCGCTCACGGTCACATGAGCATATATAGCCTCAGCCTATAGGTGAGAGAGCCGTTACGGTTATGGCTCCTGTACTCTGCACGCAGGCAACACCAAAACAGATTACCTTTGCCGAATGCACCAGTGTTAGGTTTTCTCTTTTTGTTTTTCTCCTATTCGCGGTATTGGCGTATGTGTGCATGTGCCTCGAGTATTTTTTCGTAATTGAGATTATATACGGTATATGTATAAGTTATACGAATACGAGTGAGCGATTAGTCTACAGTTTTCGTTAAAATTGTGTAAAATTTAACGAGCATTGCGGTCGTGCCTATTATGTAAAAACGGAGTTTTTACATAGGGAGGGGGCGGGCGTCGAGCGAAGCGACGAGCAGGTGTGTGTGGAGGCGGGGGGGTTGTCGTGTCGAGTGCAGCGAGACACGCAGGGGGGGCTCGGCTCCCATAGTTTATTATAACTATACGTAAATTTATGAAGTTGCTAGCAAGCGCGAATAGGTATAAGTTTGAGCTAATTGAGTAAATGCACATGTTCAAGCGTGTGAATATTAAAATGAATAAAACATCATCCTTTCGTTTAACAGAAAAAAATTGTCTTTATTTATTCAAAAACCATTACATTTTTTATTTAACTTGAAAAAAATTATTTACATACACAATTGTTTATTTTTTAATTCTATACAATTAATATGTTTAATAATATTGCATGATTACATATCTTTTTTATCAATCCAATTATTGTGTGAATTATCAAAGCCGAGCCATTTTACAAAAATTTTACTTCCTTTTTTCTTAATTACTTTTTCTACAAAATGAATATCCGGATACTTGGCTTTTAGTAGTTCTTGTTCATAGAAGCCGCCTGAGACGGACTGATCTTGATAGTCCTGCAGATGGTAAGTCGTTGGATTTCTAACTGCTATACGTACAATTGTAAATATATCTGTAGACCAATTGGAAGTATATCCTTTATCAAATATTAATTTAGCCTTACTCATTCGGACTTTGTCACCAATTTAAAATTTTGGCTTAATTTTATTAGTTAATTTCGGAGCAAATTTCCGCAGTATTTCCGCTGCGTTACTGGTTGCTACATCTTTTGGTTTCACACCGATAATAAGATGTTTACGATTATTGTACGTGGTAATTAAATCACGTAAAATATCTAGCCACTTATAGTTGCTTCTCAAACTGAATTTTTTCCACATAGCACTTTTTAGCGGGCGATAGAAGCGTTCACATATCGATGCCTTTAGATTACTAAAGGCTGAGTACAACTTTATTTTGTACATGCTCATAAGTTTTTTAAAATCTGCGATATAGAATTCTTTGTCTCGATCAGTATGAAGATTTTTTGGTACTCTGCCTTTAACAAGCACAGATTTCATAGCTTCTGAAACATTTTTGCCTGTTTTTCTCTTTACAGGAACAGCACATGCATATTTGGAGAAAATGTCGATTATAGTGAGCAAGTATCTATAGCCCTTATTGTCGCGAGCATATGGAATCATTTCAACGATATCTGCTTGCCAAGTTTCGTCCAAACCACGCACATCAAAGTTTCGACGTGTATAGTTACGTCTTGCAGGTTTGTACAGTTCTTTAACTAGTTTTTCGTGTTCCATGCTTATGGAATTAATGATTGATTAACTGTGCCATAGCCTCTTTTATAGTCAACATGTCAGCTTTTATTTGAGATATCTGGGCATCTAGTTCATCTCTATGATTATCAACTGTTATATCCAAGTCATCTATCCTAGTTCCAAGTCTCGTAGTTATATCAATCATTTCTCGAATTTCTATTTGAATAATGTTTCGTAGAGTCTCTAAATTTACAAAATGACTCGGTTGTTGAGTATCGGCAACATTACATAATTTTTTATTTTCTATGCCTAGTGGCCATCATTCTTGACTTTAAAGCCAACGCCAGATAGTCCTCGACTACCTTCGGTTTTTCCAAGGTTATGTCCAAACACGTCAATGCTTATTTTAAGAATTAATCATATATTCGTGTGCGTTCAATATATATAGCCTGCTTCACATGTAACGATTGCTCCGCCCACTGCCGGACGCTCAATAGTTTTCCAAAGTTCACTTGTGGGGGGATAAGGAGGTTCAGGTGGCTTGAATGAAATTAAAAGGCACTATTTTAGCAAAAGGAACAACAAAAACATGTTTATTAATTAAGAGGCAAGTAAAGACAAACTATAATTAACAATAATAACAAGATGCGGTTATGTCGTCTGCCACGCCGTAGATTAAACCATCTGAAACATATAAGACCAGAAAACGCACTTACTACGGATCGTTATTACAGTTCGCACGCTAACGCCCTCTAGCGGCGGGCGTTTCGATGAGCAATATTACGCGCGGGGTTACGTAACGAGGTACGTCCGGTTAATCGTCGGAGGATCGGTCTTCGTAGCGTCGATGCAGCGGTAACTGGCTTGTTCCGCGTTCCGTGGTCTAGAATCGCGTGGAATATCGTTCCACTTAGTCCGTGTGTGCACGGCAGCAAGGGGAACCGAGTGGTGCCAGGAGTCAGTACGTCTCTACCCCGTGTGTGCACGGCGGCCGAGTACTTACTTGTTCCGGTGTTCCGGTGTCTATGAACTGTGTCCCTCTCCCGGGAACATGTGTGCACGAATCCTGTGTGAGTTTGACCCCGGGGAACTCGTATATTCCTACCCCGGGTGTGCACGGCGGTGGGGGCACCTCGTGTTACGGTGTTCCTGTAGATTACTAGTCTGGATCGGTTCGCGTTCCCCTGGTGCCGTGTGTGCACGATCGCCAGCGAAACTGCACCGCTCCGGAACTATCCTGACCTACTCCGTGTATGCACGATAGTAGGGAAGGAATGAGTCCGACTCCTACAACGTTCTTGTTCCGGATAATCTACGTACCCCCAGGTACACGTGTGTGCACGTAGTAGCTGGTGTTCGTATTCCAGGAGTCCCCTTGACTCTAACGACGTGTGTGCACGTGAATCAGCGGCAATTCCGGAATGAGTCGGTCAGTCTAGGTTCGTCGTATAGTTCGTAGTCAACTAGCGTAAGCTCGTCTAGGTACCGGATAGTTCGTGGCGGAGAGGATAGGCGTGACAATTCTTCGATTACAGAGTGTATCTCGTTTACGTGACTTGGATTTCCGGCAGATCTTTCAGCTGTTAGAAATTGAAAGCGATCAACGAGCTCGTTTGGATCATCCCAGTAGATATAATCCAAAGCAGTACGCTTTTTTGCAATTTTATAGCGAGGTAATGAGCCACCTTTAATCGATTCTCCGGTAATTGTTTTTGAGATAATATTGAACAATGGAGCAATAATATTATTAAATTTATTACTATTATGAACACATGTTTTCGTTCTTGTCATATCGCCTTTTATAAGCAGATGATAGTTTTAAAATTTTGCGATAATTTTTTAAACCATCTGAACTTATATTATTTTTATTTGGTTGTTTCGCTATGAGTAACTCGAGTAATCATGTAGTTTTCGGGTATGCTATTCCGTTAATTTTAATTTTATTATTATGAAAACTAATCAGTAAATTACCAATAAAAAATTCACCCTTTGCATTTCGTACTCCATAAATTTTGTTAAGATACTGAGGTTGATTAAGCTTCAGGGCCTTGACGTATAAATCAGAGTCATCGTCGATATCGCTATCTGCTGTTTCGAAAGATATCTCGTGAGCATTCTGTAACGTATCATTGAACTCACTGTCAGAACTTTCGTTGTGTTTGACGCTACTTTGTTCGACGTTATTTTGTTATCTTCGACATTATTTTGTTCAACGGTCTTATTTTTTTGAGTTACAAGTTTTCGTAGAGGATCAATTATTGGTTTGAATGTTTCATTTAAAATCTTTTCGGCATCGTCTTTCCCAAATTTTAATATTGTATATTTGAGTTTAATCGCATCTCATGCCTTAACGAGTTGACGAAGCACGTTTTTTTCTCGTTGAAAGTCAGCCATGTTGTCGTTTCAACTTTCAGTCTGAAACTGCTGATTGTTACCTACGCGTATGCTATATTTATAGCAAAAGTGTCAAAGCCCTTGCGAAATCTACCATCATTTATTCCTCTATCTTTATCGATGACTAGAAAACCGTGATTATCATCTCTCCAACACTTAGAGCACAATTCTTTAAAATGTATATGGGAGCGTCCGCCAGAAACCAGCCAGCGGGCGCGCGGGACGCATTATTCATGCAAAACACGCTCTGTTCAACTCGCTCGTAATCGTATTCTGAGTCTCTCAGAAAAAAACAAAAGATATATGTCGATAGATTTTTTCCTGCTCTTTCCAATGGTGCTATTGTTTTTACTCCCAAACCCTTTCTTCTGGTCGAAAATTCAAGTTGAAAGTTCAGAGACATTTTTCTTAAAGTATAACATGTTGTTCTTCAAAATGCATAGCACCATTCGAAAGTAGAATTTATTAGCTACAAACCCCTACATTTTAAAGTTGCAGAAACGTAGAGCTCAAAAGTAATAAGATTAAGAAGACAGCGGCGAGCGGCCGCTTGAAATCTGTTCTGCTCTTGGACGCGCCTCTGTATGCGTATATATCTATTATACTTTAATCGTTGCATCATTTTCACTTGTTATCATTTCTGCCACTAGAGGGACCACAGAGTCGTTCCCAATACTTAAAAAAGCTCCTTGGAAGGTATTTATCACCCACTGAAAATGTTTTCTTTCTCAATATTTATTATTTTCATAATGAAAAAAAAAATTTTAATGTCAAAGATTTTTAATCGCTGTTGTAACCCTTTTGATGAAGCAAAGCATTCATCTAAACTGAGATTTGTTTCTGAAAAAATGAAAGCTCGTTTTCCGAACTTACAAGATAAAGATAAAATATGTGATTCTTGTCGATTAAAATTTGATGCGAAAATTGAGGAAGAAAATGTAGTGTCAATGGAAGAATCTAGAGAAATTATTTCTAATTTACAAAAATTGTTTAACGATGATAATTTGTCGAAAAATGAAAAAATGTTGCTTTTAAAATTACTCCCAAAAAACTGGAGTTCTCGTAAAGTTGCTAATTTTTCTAATTCATCCCGCTGGCTTGTAACAAAATGTTTGTCAGATAGTCAATCCCTTTTAGTTGATAAAAGGGGAAACCGAAAAATATCATGTGATACTGTAAACGAAGTAAAACTTTTCTATCAAAATAACAATAACAGTAGAATCATGCCAGGTTATAAAGATAATAAGTGTATACGAAATGATGATGGGCAAAGACCTATGTTCAGAAACGACTTGTTTTGTACAATCTTAGAGAGTTATATTTAAAGTATAAACAACAGTATCCCGAATCAAAAATAGGATTCACTAAATTTACCGAATGTCGCCCTAAATATTGTGTTTTAGCTGGTGGTAGTGGTACGCATTCAGTGTGTGTGTGCATTTATCATCAAAACGTCAATCTCCTCTTAGCTGGTTTAAGAAATTCAGGAGTTTCTTTTGATAAAATGGATACTTACAAAGATTGTATAGCTGAAATAGTTTGTAAAACACCAACAGCGAAATGTTACTTAAATATGTGTCAAAATTGTCCTGGTACTGAACCTCTAAAAACGGAACTTGAACTATTTCTTGAAAGGTCTGGGGTTAATGAAATAAAATTTCAAATGTGGAAAACTACTGATAGATCAACATTGCAAACTGAAATTGTTTCTAGTTCTTTATTTACTGATATCTTTTTTCCTCTTTTACATAAACTCAAAACTCATTCTTTCATTTCCAAACAGCAGTCATCTTATTTTCAAATCTTACGAGAATCCTTAAGCAAAGGAGAATTTTTAATTTCCCTAGATTTTTCGGAAAACTATGCGTTCATTGCACAAGATGCGGCACAATCATTCCACTATAATAATAATCAATGTAGTTTGGCAACAATAATTATTTACTACAAAGGTTCAGATTCTAAAATTGAACACAAAAGTGTTGAATAAAGGACAGACAAATTGGAAAGAATAAAAGAGTTTATTTAAGAGACTTAATTTAAGACACAGTATGACTATACTCGGCGCGGGCCATTCTCGGTCTGACGACAAGTTTGTAGGAGCGTCGCGCTCGCCCGTCGGCTCTCACACGTTATGGGGTGGGGAGACACACATGTGTACATACGTGTGTCTCGCGCTATATAATATAATATGTATATTCTCAACACGCCTCCTTACATTTATATTGTATTATTTCATCATTTTCATTTTACATTTAACAATTCTCTGAATTTAACAAACTTATCTTTACATAATGCTTTCGTGAATACATCGGCTATATTATTTTCTGAGTCGATTTTTACAATTTCAATCTCTTTGTTTTTAACGCCCTCGTGTACATAATGGTAATAAATCTCAATGTGTTTTGAATTTTTCGTAAAGTTTCCAAAGTTCGCTATATTTATCACACCTGAATTATCTTCATAAATCTTTATTGGTTTTTCAATCTCCAAGTCAAACGTTTTTAATAGTTCTTTTAGATATTTCAATTCGCTTACTATTTCAGATAACGCAACGTACTCTGCATATGTCGAAGCCTTCGTTATACATTTTTGTTTTCGCGATTTCCAATCAATTACATTCCCAAAAACTCGAATTACATAACCTGATGTTGACTTCCTATCAACATTGTCTCCAGCCCAATCTGCGTCTACATAGCCATCAATTATTTCACAATTTTTATTTCTCTTATATTGTAAACTTAATTTTTTCGTTAAATACAAATACTTCAAAATTCGTAATGCATATTTCCAATGTGTCTCGGTGTAACAATTTTGGAATCTAAGTAATTTACGCTATGACTAATATCTGGTCGAGTGCCAGAACTAACATATAATAATGCGCCAATTAAATTCCTATATTTTATATTTGGTTCGAACTCTTTGGAATTTTCAATTTTTAAATTTGTCTCCATCGGAGTGCTATATAACTTACTATCTTTTATGTGAAATTTAGTTGCTAGTGACTCAATATATTTTTCTTGACTTAATCCCATCTTACCATTTATATAATCATGCTTTACGTTTATGCCTAGATACTCATTTATTTCACCTAAATCTTTCATTTTGAAACGATCAGATAACAATTTCTTTATTCTTTGTATTTTCTTTTCATCTTTTCCACAAATCAACAAATCGTCTACATATATTAATAGGTAAACAATGTCTTTGTCTTTTCAATGTATATATAGGCATAATTCTACATTGCTCTTTCTAAAGCCAAGTTTCATAACATATTCATCGAAGCATTCATACCAGTCTCTAGGACTCTCTCGCAATCCATACCACGCTTTTGACAATTTATACACTCGTTCGGTTCCATCTTCATAACCTTTTGGTTGATTGACATATACCTCCGTAGTTACCTTTCCATTTAAGAATGCTGTCTCTACATCCATTTGTTCTATTTTGAGCCCATTTTGGCAGCAATATGAAAATAAAATTTTTAACGTTTGATTTTTCGCAACTGGGGAATATATGTCATCAATTAGATCTGTTTGTTGAAAACCTCTCACAACTAGCCTAGCTTTGTACCTATTATCTGATTTTCTTGTGTAAACCCATTTTACATCTTTAACTTTTTTATTTTGTACTCTATCGACTAATTCCCAAGTTTTATTTTTATTTATGCATTCGATTTCTTTATTCATGGCTTCTTGCCAATTTTTACTCTCTTTACTATTCATCGCCTCCTCAAATGTACAAGGCGGATCTACTCTACAGTATCTTATATAAATATTATAGCTTTCCTTTTCTGGGTATCTTACAGGATTTTTCCTATCACGCGTAGATTTTCGCGGAACTTTCAATGTTGCGTTTTCTGTATCTTTACATTCCCCGAAGGTTGATGTAACGATAAATTATTCATTTCTTTTACTTTATCTTGTTGCTCTTCGGATTCATTCGCGTTTTCAAAGACATTATCCGATAAATCATCGTTTGTACTTGCATCACTTTCTGTACTATCATCGTTATCAATATTATCTTTATAATCAATACCAATGCATTTAACATCTCTTTCTATAATATCCACACGCCTTGCAACAATTATTTTATTATTTATAAGTACCCTATAGCCTACATCACTATAACCTAACAATATTCCCATTTCAGCTTTTTGATCCCATTTAGACAATCTTTTTTGTTCCGGTTTTCTTACAAAAACTTTACTCCCGTACAAACGTAAATGTTCGACATTTGGTCTCTTTCTAAAAAATATTTCATAAGGTGTTTTTCTTTCAATCGTATTTGCTAACGTACGATTTTCAAATACGTCACGGCACATATTATTTCTGGCCAGTAGCATTTGTGTACTTTTGCCTCTGATAGTAAACATCGCGCTTTATCCATTATCGTTCTATTAAATCTTTCAGCTGTGCCGTTTAATTCGTGCACATACGTCGGACAATTATTAATAATAATACCCTTTTCTTTGGCAAATTTATAAAACCGATTATTTAAGTATTCTTTCCCGTTATCACATCTCAATATTTTTATTCTTTTTCCGGTTAAATTTTCAGTTTCATTTACAAATTGAAATAAACAATCAAAAACTTCCTCTTTAGTCTTTATGCAATAAACTTTAGCTATTTTACTATAATCATCAATAAAAGAAACGAAATATTTTTCTCCGCTAAACCCAGTAGTTTTGAAGGGACCGCATACATCCGTATGTATAATTTCTAATATATCTTTCGTCTTTGTTCTATTATTAGTAAATGGCAAGTTATGCATCTTATTTTCAATAGAAGTTTTACATTTATAAATTCAGATTCAAGTTCATTTGGAACGCCCGTTAATAACTGCTGTTTACATATCGTATCCAAATATCTAAAATTTACGTGACCTAACACTCTATGCCATCTTTCCTTTTGACTCATGTTATTATTCTGTTCGGCACTATTTACACAACTTATATTCCTTGTCAATTTACTTTTCATCTTATATGTATCATTAAATTTAAATGCTATTGCAGTTAATTTATTATCACTATCTATAATTTTTGCAACTTTTCCTTTCAAAATTACCGTATTCTTATTATTCGTTAATTTTCCAACACTTATTAAATTAGCATTCATTTCCTTAGCAAAATAAACATTATTAATATTAACTTTATTTTGCTTCCCGAAGGTGACAAAATAAAGAGATAGAGTTCCTATCTTTGTAGCTTTTATAGCTCTATTATCACCGAGATAAATATTTACCAGTTCTTTTAAACTCATACATTTTTCAAAATAATTTTCGTTATTTATAATATGATCAGAACATCCGCTATCGAGTATCCACTCTATCTCGCTCATACCTGACCTGTTTGTTTCGTTTGTGTACGCAGCGTGTGTCGTCGCTATCCATGCACTCGCACCTTCGCCGCTCTGTTCGCTCGTGTTGGTTCCTTGTTGTCCATGGAATTTTCCGCGTCCTCGGCCGTAATGGCCTCTTCCGGCTGTGCCTCGGCTGCGATCACGTGTCGATCCTCTCCATGAGCTGCCGTTGCTATCTGCTTGTCCTCCATCTTGGCAATCTCGTGCGAAATGACCAGGTTTTCCACACTTATAGCAGTTTCCCTTTCTTGCAGTAAATACATTCGTACTTCTCTCGTTATGCTCTTTTCGATTCTTCATTTCAGCTAGCTTAATTTTGTTTCTTATGTAATCAGCCGTTTGTTCTTCTTCTTTCAATGTATCAACCAAATCACCTATATAACTGTATGATTCTGGTAACGTGTTGAGCATATAATTCAATTTTTCTTTTTCGCTTATTTTAGCACCCGCGCCTTTTAACTCATTTACCGCTTTTTCAAAATCACTGAAAAATGCCTCAGAATCACTATAGTTTCTTAATCTTAATTTCTCCAATCTATTCCTGCAGACTATTTGTAACGCCGTTGATTCCTTTAAATACATATTGTCTAGCTCTTCATAATTTTGTATGCTGTTTCTTCTTCACAAACAAATTCTAATTGTTTATCTGATATCGCACTATAAATTATATTTATTGCTTTCAAATCATTCTGTTTCCATTCTTCTACTTTGTCTGTTTCACTCTTTTCTCTTTCTATCACAATTTCACATTTTTTGAGCTTCATGTACATTTGGATCCTCTTTTTCCACATACTGTAGTTTCCGCCATTGAATACTGGTATTGAAACATCCTTTTTATCCATTTCCGTCTTCTTGCTTGACCTTCGATGTTGTGGCTTGTTCCTTCGACTCGAGCGTTCCTTCGTGCTCGGAGTTTTTCTCTTCCTTGGTGTCCGCCGTCTTAATTTGAGTTTATAAGCTGCCCCCAATACTCGCCGAAGCTTGTATTGGGTCAGAGTCTTTTTTAACGCTTACAAACCACGCGCTCTTCTACCAGGTTGAATAAAGGACACACAAATTGGATAGAATAAAAGAGTTTATTTAAGAGACTTAATTTAAGATACAGTATGACTATACTCGGCGCGGGCCATTCTCGGTCTGACGACAAGTTTGCAGGAGCGTCGCGCTCGCCCGTCGGCTCTCACACGTTATGGGGTGGGGAGACACACATGTGTACATACGTGTGTCTCGCGCTGTACAATATAATATGTATATTCTCAACAAAAAGTATGGCGGTTTTTTCAGAAAACTTAATTCATGATACTGTGGCAGTTTACCTAATTCAAGAAATTATAATCGATTATTTTCCTATGGATGGATTGACTTCAGATTTGAACTAAATTACTCCTGAATAGTATAATTCTCATATGAGTGTAGGGATTTTTGATCTAATGAGAAAAAAAAAATTGTGCTGTTTTTCAAGAGTTTTTTTTTAAATTTTTTATATTTTTTCATAATTTTTCTGATGTAAAAATTTTTTCCGACATTTAATCCTAAATCCCTACACTCATATGAGAATTATACTATTCAGGAGTAATTTAGTTCAAATCTGGAGTCAATCCATCCACAGAAAAATTTCAAAGCTTACGGATAGTGAAAAAACTTGTTTCATCGATGACTATGGTTCTGGACCATATAAAAGGCCCATCGGAGAAAGTTTTAAGGTAAGGTAAATATACCCACTTTTATATGTAAAAAGTATGAAATAATTAGTTTACATTTATGTATTAAAATGTGACTTCTTATTTCAGAGAAAAACGGTGTCTAGCCCCCTTAAAACTTTAAATTTTGGCTGATTGAGAGACTTTGAGTAGACGTATACGTTTTCAAATTTAACGCCATTAGGATGTGTTATGAGAGCAAGTAGACTATTTATTTTTCCACAGTTTGACGGGCCGCATAAGACGGCTCGTATACTATCAAGAAGTACATCGCCATGCTTCTTTGCTCTTCTATCATGTTCTACGTGTGCGTCAAAATTTTCTATTGGTAGCTTTACTGATTGCTCTTTAAAGTTCATGATCTTTACTCTATATGACAACCATATCACGACTAGTTACTATGAGTATAAATAGCGATCTCATATAGCTTCCATCATCAGTTGCCCATTGACTTTCGAAGAGTGATGATTATTCTCAAACGCGGACACGGTTTAGTTAATAAAATTATCGATAAACTTCCATTTGAGCTTCACATACCTAGTTATCAGTACTGCAGTCCCGGCACTAAGTTGGCAAAACGTTTAGCTCGAGGAGATCTTGGAATTAAACCCCTAGACGCTGCTTGTAAAGAGCATGATATAGCTTATTCTAAAAATCGTGAAAACATTCAAGCGAGAAACGTCGCAGATAAAGTTTTAGCTGAAAAAGCTTGGAATCCCGTTAAATCAAAAGACGTTACTTTTGGCGAAAGAGCGGCTGCGTACATTGTGTCTAATACTATGAAAATAAAATCTAGATTTGGCATGGGTTTGAAGAAGAAGAGAAAACAAAATAAGGCTAAAAAATTGGGAATGGCTTTGAGGAAAAAGAAGAGAAAGCAAGTTTCCTTGAAAAATATTATCAAAGCTGGTGCCTTTAAATCAACCCCAAGTAACTCTGCTCTAACAGTCATAAGATCAGCCTTGAAAGAAGCTCGGATCGCTGTTAAAGATGCTGGAGATAAAAAATATATTAAAATTCCTCGCATTTTGCCAGTCCCCGCAAAAACAGGTGGTATGTTACCATTTCTCATACCTTTATTTGTAGGCTTGAGTGCAACTGGCGCTCTAGCTGGTGGTGTTGCTTCAATAGTAAAAGCCGTAAACGACGCAAAAGCCGCTAAGGAGCAGTTGGAAGAAAATAAAATGCATAATAAAACTATGGAAAGTGTAGCGTTGGGCAATGGCTTATATCTTAAGGGGGCTAGACACCTTTTTTCTCTGGAATAAGAAGTCATATTTTAATACACAAATGTAAACTAATTATTTCATACTTTTTACATATAAAAGTGGGTATATTTACCTTACCTTAAAACTTTCTCCGATGGGCCTTTTATATGGTCCAGAACCATAGTCATCGATGAAACAAGTTTTTTCACTATCCGTAAGCTTTGAAATTTTCCTGTGGATGGATTGACTTCAGATTTGAACTAAATTACTCCTGAATAGTATAATTCTCATATGAGTGTAGGGATGTTTGATCTAATCAGAAAAAAAAATTGTGCTGTTTTTCAAGAGTTTTTTTTAAATTTTTTTAAATTTTTTATATTTTTTCATAATTTTTCTGATGTAAAAATTTTTTCCGACATTTAATCCTAAATCCCTACACTCATATGAGAATTATACTATTCAGGAGTAATTTAGTTCAAATCTGGAGTCAATCCATCCACAGGAAAATTTCAAAGCTTACGGTTAGTGAAAAAACTTGTTTCATCGATGATTATGGTTCTGGACCATATAAAAGGCCCATCGGAGAAAGTTTTAAGGTAAGGTAAATATACCCACTTTTATATGTAAAAAGTATGAAATAATTAGTTTACATTTATGTATTAAAATGTGACTTCTTATTTCAGAGAAAAAAGGTGTCTAGCCCCCTTAAACCACACAAAGTAGAGTTAGGTCTTCATTTAAAAAAAAAAAGTTCATGAACTTACCTTAGCGAGCACTTACCGATGCCGACATATTAAAATATGCAAAACTTTTAAAAATATCTAATTTTCGGGGACTATTTATGAGAAATGCATTACCGGCTTCTGGCCCACACTATTACGAATCGGCTATAGTTAATCTTGATGACGCTAGCGACCCTGGCACACACTGACAAGTAACCCTACGGAAGTGTCACTCACCGATTTACCTGAGACTTTGCATACGGCTTCTATATCGAAAAATATGAGACACGTATTTTTTTTTAGCTGCCCATAAAGAGTTTTAAGGTCGTAAATCACCAATCGTGAATTTTTATACGTGAAATGAGAATATATCATCAGTAAATCCATAACTTCGTAACCATTTTCGTGTTCCAAAAAAAATTTTTCTTTTTAGCACACCTATGAGACATGTTTTTTCTGATACATTACACCTTATATTATAAGGAAAAAACGTTGTCCAATCGAAAACTTTTGGGTGAAATCCATATTTTGCTGAGGAAAATGAGCGATTTTTCCCGAATCCACGTAATTCAATGATTTTTGATTATTTTTAGCGATTTTCAAATGCACGTAACTTGGCGCCGAATTGACCTATTTTAACGATTCTCATCTCAAATTAAAGCTCTTTTTTTACTGTAATCGTTTTTTGTGGAAAGTTTGTTGGCCACTTTCATAGCTTGCTATTGGTTAATCAACAAGGACCGCACTTTTCGTCCATTTTTCCCATGTTAAATTCCCATAAGAAAAATGAAATGCAGCAAAAAACTGGATGCACCCATAATTTCTTCTTATAATATAAGGTGTAATGTGCCAAAAAACGTGTCTCATAGGTGTGCTCGGAAAAGAAATTTTCGAACTCGAAAAGGGTCACAAAATTATGAATTTAGTAAATCCGATTTACTCATATACCATATAGCCCAATAATAATAAACATCTTCAAGTTATTTTATCTATTCTACCAAATTGAATATGACACGTAAATTTTGGATAATATTAATGATTTTAGACTGATATGCGCCCCATAAAATCTATTTTAGGTACATGGTTACCCTTGTAGTCACAGGAGCCAATATATTAGCACCTTTTTTTTCCTTTTTCTTTTTTTATGTAAAATCCTGAAATTTTTTGCATTGTTAGGTAGTATAAAAGACTTAAATTATAAATCGAATAGGACTTCTTATTAATCCATAATTGTTCATAATTGTTATAAACAAATACACACCAAAAAAAGTTGTTTCTTGATTTAATTCATAACTAAAACAGTTGAAGGAAAGATCATTTTCAATGTATTATTATTGGTAAGAGAAGTAAAGGCAGATTCTATAAACTATTGTTCTCATCACCAGAAGTTTGTGTTTATAGTAATGATAATGAAAAGATAATAATGGTAATAATTATTACGTGATGTACTACTTTATTTGATTAGTACTAGAAAGATATGACAAGTGAATATTTTTCTTATTCCAATGTTTTGCAGTTGAGCATTCGATTCAATAACGAATTATTACTACTATTGCAATTAACATTTTTTTTAGATTAAATAATTGCATTCTAAGATTAGTAAAATCTATTATTCCTGAATCGTATATTATAAATTTATAACGTAATATAGACGATTGTTGTCCTACTCGTATTTGCACATATTTTTTAGTTTTCTTTAATTTCTTTACCAAACAAATAATTCACTTTCAATAAAAAGAAGTTCATTTAGTATTGCAAAATTTTTGTTGAATAATAAAATAAAAACAATACCACATTTGATTTTTTTTTTATTCCTAAGCTTTTGAATGTGGGAGAGACCGGTGCTATAGTTAGAGCACTTTCTACATTTTCTTTATTTATTTTTTTTGTAACACGGGTACATTTTAATTTAAAAATTATGCTAATAATATTAAAAATTTAAATATGCAAATAATACAAAGTGCTAAAATTATTAAATAATTAATCATTATAACCTAAATTACGTTTAAAAATAGATAATCATAATCTTTTCAAGAATCACTGGAAATTTTCTGGAATGTAAAATTTACTCCTGTATATGAGAAAATTTTCAAACTTCCGACTGAAAAATAAAACGAATATTCCTCGTTCCAATGTACATGACTAACATCGACAGTTTGACAGGTTTTGACCTCTGTTACTCCAATCACGAGATATTAGCATTGGGCCCACCTACTCGTATGCCAACTTGCCTCGATCTCCCCTATGCATTAATAAAAAATAGAGCAATTAATAGTTATTTAGATAAAATCGAAAGCAGTTACTTCAGTTGAGTTTACATGATTTTTTCAATAAAAACTATAGTGGTGCAATTATGTGGAATATAGAAACAGTGATAATTTGACAATTTGTTAAAGAAGTTTATCAAAGTTATTCAACAAAATTTTGTAATAGACGAGAAAGGTGAATAAAAGCTTTTTATTATATTTATTACATATCTCATTTCGTTATTTATTTACTTTTATTGCTAAATAAATATATGAATGATTTAAGGGAACTAAAAATTGCGTAGTTTTAATAAATATAATTTTTGCATAGTAAAATCATAAAACAAAGAAAATTTAGAATTATTAGCATTCAATTTTAAGTTTAATAACGCAATTATAATAACGTAAATTTTTATAAATAAGAAAAATATAGATATTCTATATCGATATTGTATCGATATTGTACCAATATTGTATCAATATTTTCCGAATATTTAAAAATAACTATGTTTAATAATTAAAGTTTCATCAAATTTTATCTAAAGGTAAATATCTTAATTTAAAAAAAATATTCTTCACGAACAAATTAATTTACTTAAAAAGGATCATCATTAATAAGATCAAAACGTTGCGCAAATAAAATGAATTTACTGTTATAAATCATTAACGTCTTATACATTTTTACATTTAATAACATCACGGCCGTCATAAGCTTCATTTTCAAAATTATTTCATTAAGGCGATGTGAACCTCAAAATCAACCCAATTTCATTATTTAATTAATAAACATTCGAACGTTTATTTGGAAAAACAATTCTGTCAGGCGCTCCGTGTATGTAAATACTATGCTCAGATTTTTTTTTGTGCGATTCTATCAGCATTTCCATGAGATACGCTCGTTTTAAAACTGGCAAAATTCGAAGTATTACAGATCCCTACTTATCGACATTGCGGCTTTTATTTAATTAAATAAATTCTGAGTAGATTTTTGGAAAAACAGCTCTGTCAGGCGCTCCGTATATATAAATACTATACTTAATTTTTTTTTTTAGTAATTCTATTATTATTTGCAAAAGATATATATGTTCTAAAATTTGTCGGTAAGTACACATTACCTTAAGGTAATTTGAAGAAATCAGTTATGAGTTGAGCGCCCTTGAGATAGACAAATGTAAAAATGTTTGTTTAATCACTCTCATGAAAGGCTGGGTGTCACTCAATCCGATTCAGAGTTTTATCATTGAAAATGCGGGCTGAATCGATGTAGAAGAAACACAAAATATAATCGATGATGCTGGTTACTTTAATGTATCGATTCTATTGAGCCTAATTTTTGGCTTCGCAGAGAATTATCGTAAAATTGTAAATGCAAAGCATGAACTCGTTCTCATGAGATCGAGAAACAGCTGAAAGGCCGTTAAGCAAACAACTATAAGAGTATATAATGCAGAGGGTTACGAGGACTTTATTGTTGAAATAATTAGAATCGAATGGCTAATGCCATACGTAGTTGCATCGAACTCTAACAAAATTTGCTTACTCGATTTCGTCGGAAAAGATCGCCCCATTGTCATGAGTTTTCGCACGTGGGAATTGTACGAGTACCCACTACTTTCGATTACGTCGAGACAGGTATGGACCGTAAAGACATCAAATCATCTTGAAAAACCACGCTTCGTCGTCTTAGGTTTTCAAACTAATCGAGAAGATCGAAGAGCTGCAAATGCTAGCCAGTTTCATCATTGCAATCTTACAAATGTAAAACTCTTTCTCAATTCGCAGTCATATCCGTATGGTAATCTTAACCTCGATGTAAATCGTAATCAATTTGCTATGGTCTACGATATGTACGCTAATTTTCAAAATTTTTATTATGGCAAAGATTCAAAACCGATATTGAAAGAGGCGCAACATCTTACTTACATACCACTGATAGTAATAGACTGCTCAAAACAAAACGAGTCCTTAAAAAGCGTCCCTATAGACATTCGTCTGGAATTTGAAGCAAAGGAAAATTTTCCTGCTGGAACTTCAACCTACTGCTTGATCTTGCACGATCGCATAGTTCAATACAGTTCCGTAAGTGGCGACGTGCAGAAACTTTGATAAGTATATAAGGTGAGCGAGCCTCCAACCCCTTCTCATTCGTCATTTGGAATTCGAAGCGAAATTTTGTACAGCCATGGACTACGCAGTGGATATGCAGGGCTTTAAAAAGCTTGGCAATGATTTCGTTCTAAAAGAGTTAACTTTCGTGTCTCTCAACGACGATGACGTACCTGTAGTGCACCTCTTCCAACCACCGTCATTTTACCTCTTCAAATACTGACAAACAGTCAAGTATAAACGTGAAAATTTGTGGTTAGAACTTTACTATCATGGACTATCGTGGAATAGTGGTGATTCTGACTATACTGAAATTGGAAAAATTCTTCAAGATGCATTCAAATATTCTAACAAAATTTTCGTCATTGATGAAATAAAAAAGTGTGGTTAGAACGTTTTAACTTTAATGTTACTGATATCACTGAAATGGGCTATCCATATTTCGACTATCCAAGATCAGTGACTATATGTACTAACCATAACGGGACGTATAAAACTACTTGTGCTCTGTACAATGTGAAACGTATGAAACAGTTTTATCGGAACGACTCCAACATGGAGTGGGAGGACGTTATGGATTGGAAAGACGTTTCATCTGACGAAGAATAAAAAAATTTGAAGGATAATGGAGGGTTTGATAGACAGGTAGAACTTCACAGGAGAGGAGCGAGGCGGGGCTCTTATCTACCTTCAAATTTTTTTAATAAAATTATCTAGTTTTATAGCTCGTCACTAGGTAGCTACAGCATACCTTGCAAGAAATTACTCAAAGCTTCAATTATAAAAAAAAAGTTGGTAACAGAAACTCTTCATTTATAATAATGGGTCAAAACAGCTCAACCGTTGCTCCTTTCCAACAACTACAACAACAAAACAACGACAAAAGAAGTCGTCATGGAAAAAATGTAACGAAATATTTTCCACAAACACCCACTCTTTGCTAGAGCAACAGGGTTACAAAAAGTTCTAAATGCTTACTAGTAGGCAAGCTATGGAGATTCCTGGATCAAGCAGAATTCTAGATCAAACATATTCTTGATCAAAAGTATTCCAGATCACGATCATTGTGCATCAGGGGCATTTGGATCAGTGATCCAGAACCCCCCTTGATACAGAATCCCCACTGATCCAGAATCCCCATTGATCCAGAAGCCCCATTGATCCAGAATTCCCATTGATCGGGAATCCCCATAGCCTATCTACTTACCTCTTGTTCCTTCTGTATTTCGTTGTTCCTCGTATATATAAACCATGTTATTCTTGTTCTTTTTATCTATTCCTTTTATTGTGTACAGCCCATTAGGCCGCATTATGCGAGAGTATACATTAGCAGTAGCAGAAAGTAAAGTGGCATTAGCAGTAAAGATGCAACTGTACTTTATACCTATATACCCGAAAATACTTGCAGGCAATGGAAAGAAAGATCCAATTTTTCAGGTATAAAGTTGTTTATAATATAGATTTGAAAAAATAATGACTATTCATTATACTAATAGTATATTACGATACGTAGGCCGGAAATTGGATTTCCGGGCCGTGCGTGGTATGACGCCCGAGGCGAAGCCGAGGGCGTCATGACGCACGGCCAGGGCATCCAATTTCCTGTCCAAGTATTGTATACTATTTTTCTTACTCCCCGGACGAAAGTACGTTCTGTAATTGTTAAATAATTGATAAAATTGCGTTGTCATCTGCTAGCTGTGTTTGAGTGTTAGTTTTTCTTACGGCCCTCTCGATAGTACTACCTCTGTCAGCTGCTTTGGGTAGCTCGGTCGATATTACCGACTGTTTTTTTTTCGGCCCGGCGTGGAGAGCTGGTTTTTTGGCCGTCTGCTACTTTCGCTGTTACACAGATGGTTTGATGCCCGCCCGATATTTGCAAGACCGAGGCGAAGCCGAGGTTTTGCTGGTCTGGGCGGGCATCAGAAACACAATCATTAAAAAAAGACAACACCACTTTTTATTTCAACTAACTCTTTTTTCTCGTCACACGTGTACTTTCCTCTGTCTATTTCGTACGTGTCTAACCTTCACACCACACAAACATATTTTCCTCGGACGCTTCCGTTCGTACGTTTACTTAATTGTTTCTACACGACTCGAAAGTACGTGTAGGAAACAAGAGGAAAAAACAATGACCACGATCAAACAACACCACTTTTTATTTCATTTAACTCTTTTTTCTCGTCACTCGTGCACTTTCCTCTGTTTATTTCGTACGTGTCTAATCTTCACACCGCACAAACATCTTTCGTCGGACATGTGCGCGGGCGCTCAGCGCTGCGGGTCAGGAAATTTCGGCAACCAAACAGAGCGCGCGGTTGGTCTAAAATAGGATGCGAAAGTTTCTCTTTCGACCCGGAGATGCGGGCCGGAAGTACGTACTTTCGGGTGGGCGAGTAAGAAAAATCTATTTTTTCAAGCTTTAAGGGGATGCCTTATACCGACAGAGTTGTATGCCGTACCGACTACAATGTTTTTAATTAAATATTAGTTGTTATAAGTTTTTTCTTTAACTTTATGTGTGGACGCACAAAGGTGAACTTATTCTCTAATTCTTGGTAAAATTTCAGATAAATCTATTGGAAAATAAAGACGAAATATGAAAAATCGCAACGTTGCATATTATCATATCAACCCCAAAATACGACATTTTGCGGTTTTTCAAATTTCGTCTTTATTTTTCAATAGATTTATTTGAAATTTTACCGAAAATTAGATAATAAGTTTGCCTTTATGCATTCATACTTAGAATTAAAGAAAAAGCTTATAACAATTAATATTTAATTAAAAACATTGATAAATATAATTTTTTCCCACTGTCCTTGAAATAACTTAGTTTGACGAGCCGTATTTGGTAAAAAAAATGCCATGTTGTAAAGAAAATTAGAAATTATAGTTGACCTGTTTCGAGGTTTAAAAAAACATATAGAAGGGGTGAGCTACCCCTATTTAGTTACTTATCTTTTAGTGGTTAAAAATTAATCACAACATTCCTTTGGATTTTTAATTTTGTAATGCTTATTTTGACTCATATTTACTATTAAAAGTTAAAAAAAATAAAAAATATTTTAATTTTAGTGCGGGTAGCTACCCGTATTAACATTATTAATACTAGATTATGACCGAAAACTTTTTTTCATTTTTATTAATTTGTACAACGTGATGATTTGTCAATGTAACATATATAAATATTACAGAAATTGGTGAATTTGCAAATTTTATTCAATATACTTTTGACAATAATGACAATAATGATAATCTGTGAAAAATTTTTTAAAACATAATAGCTTTCTACACCATGCACATCGTATGACTGCAATTCCTCCACATATGTGGCTAATTGGTTCCTCTTGAGTATGGAAAAAGAAATCTACTGGATTTCGATGTCTTGGAGGTTTTTTCGTTAGGTATCCACTTTTATACCAGGCATATTGAAAAACATTTTGTAATCTTGGTGAAGAAAATTGATTATGGGTTAGAGATTGTAGTTTGATTAATATTATTTCTCTCGTGTAATTTAGCATCATAATTCATAAGAAGTGTTATATGGGTTAGAGATTGTAGTTTGATTAATATTATTTCTCTCGTGTAATTTAGCATCATAATTCATAAGAAGTGTTATGTCTGATAATTTTCTTATAAGCTTTTCCATAATCGAAATCCATATACATCAAGAGACTGTATCTGATCAGTTGTGCCTTTTGGAATCGTTTTCAAAATAAGATTTGGCTCTTTCGGTAAAGCTTCTTTTACAGCGTTTTCACACTGTCCACTCCATGAATCTAATGGCAGTATAGGTGAATTCCCACTGTGAATCAAAAATACATTTTGAATCCAAATTTGAAATAGTTTCTTGGATAATTTACCGGACGCTGATGCTTCTACATACATACTTTTTTTTTTTAATAAAGTTTTCATTACTTCAAGTCAAGATGGCGGACGAGGGTGTGCTGCTTAAGCAGACCCCTCCGCCAGAAATTTATTACAAATGTCATCCCGGGACGCCAGTGGGAGTTGTGACATGTGTAGTGTGTAACAATGTCTACCATAAAAGTGATTATAACAGAAAAAGAACACAAAACTACTTATCTGCCATAGAAATAATATGTGAAGAACATAATATAGAGGACATAACCTCTAAAGACCCACGTGTTGCAGTAGTGCTACTACGGAGGGAACTAGAAAATCTGAGAAACCAAAATGATCTGATAATGACAAGGAACGAAATACTAATAAAAACCAATGCACAGACAGAACAAAAATTAAAACAAGCTGAAGAAGAATTGCTACTAATAAAAGCTAAGGAAATCAAAGGAAATCAAGAATTGACAAGTTTTCCTGAAGAAGAAAAAAATCTATTAAAACAAATAAGTACAGAAGTACACAATAATAATCTCATGCTAAACCAAATTTTAGACAAAGAAAACTATACCAAAAACAAAAAAACATTTGCAGAAGTGGTAGTAAGTGATAAGCAATTAGAAAAGAAGATACAAAAACTAATAGTGAAAAGAGTACAGAATGATAATAAAGGAATATATGTGCCAGATATAAAACCATATATAGCTCACTATATAAATAAAAATTCATCTATACAAGCAAAAAGTATAAAAATCAAGAATAAAGATGAAGCAATAATAAGCTTTATAAATGAGGAGAGTTTGATACAAACTGAGAATATCCTAAAACAAAAGTATTCTGCCTACTACAAAATAACAAGAGAATCTATTAAAAATCCCAAGATGAAAATAACAGGCTTCGACAATTTTGAAGACATGGAGATTAAAGAAATAGAGCAAGATATTAACAAAAGGAACTTCAAACACCTAAACAGCAAATGCAAAGTGTTACATATATTTGAAAACATTAAAACAAAAATTAACACTATATTAATTGAAACACCAGCGGAAGTATATAATCAAATTGTGAGTAATAAATATAGAGTTCATATTGGTTATCAAAATTGCAGAGCATTCGATGACTTGAATTTAACCCCGTGTTTTAACTGTGGTCGATTTGGTCATAGTGGTAAAAAGTGTAAGAATACGAAGATCTGCCTACATTGTGCTGGAAAACATAACACAATCAACTGTACTACCCCAAACGAACACAATTGTGTTAATTGTATGTACAGTAATCATCAATATAAAACAAATTATAATACTAAACACGTGGTAAATGATACCGAAAAATGCGAGGTTATGTTGCACAAGATAAAGAAGTTAATTGCTGAAACAGATTATCCAGTGAGACCGCACATTCCAAAATATGTAGGTAAAGTAAAGTTTCAATCACAGTTACAAAACACTGATACAGCTGCCGGTAAATCACCGGTCGTAACGACACCAAGAAGACAAAGTAGAATTTTTATCAGTCCGGCAACATCAGCTGGTAATTTATCGGCCACAACCTCACCAATAAATTTAAACAGAACCATATCACAAATTTATTACCCAACAGACTCAGCAACTTCTGAACTTTCTGAATTTTGAACATGGATCAACAACAACTAAATTTTGAAGTTATCTCACAAAAAGAACAAGCTTTTGGTAATGTACAAACACTCAATAAAAGTATCGATAAAGGTAAAAATTTGATTTTATGTGTAAATATTAGAAGTGTAAAACAAAACTTTGAAAAACTTGAAACTTTTATTGAATGTTTCGCCGTAAGACCAAGTGTCATTATATGTACTGAATCTTGGAATGTGCAATATACTCCATTGTACAACATATCAGGTTACAAAAGTTACTATAGTGAGAGTAAAATGAATAAAGCAGATGGAGTTATGATGTATATAAAGGATGAACTATCTGAACACACAGAAATTATAGTGGTCGACAACATACGTATCTTAAGCTCGGTTATAAAATTAATTGGCACCGAAACTGTAAGAATCTCAGCGATCTATAGATCACACAATATAAAAAAGTATGAATTTGTACATAGCCTGAAAAAATTCCTAAGAGATCAATTAAATACTAAGAACCATTGTATAATCGGGGATTTTAACATTGATATATTAGACGAAAATTTTAGTAAGACTGACTCAACAGATAACCTTATAACACAAGAATTTTTAAATGATCTCTTGGAATATAAATTTACGCCATGCTTTACTGGAATAACAAGGCCTTCATCTGATAATAAAAGAGGTACCTGCATCGACAATTTCTATATAAAAACTAAAAATATAAATATTAATTCATTTAAAATAACGAATCCATTTAATGATCACTACCCATTATTTATAACTATAGATAAATTAGAAATAAATCAGCCGAACAAATTCAATATGAAATCAATTAATTACAACAAGTTAAAACATGTTGCAAATAATTCAAACTGGTACTCAATATTGTCTATGCAGGATCCTAATCTTGCAGTTAACGCATTAATAGACATGATAAATAATTGTATTGATGCGTCCACTACCAAAAAACAATTTAAAAATAAACTTCCGAGAAAAAATTGGATTATTAGTGCTATTATAGTCTCGTGTACTACTAAAGAGACACTGTATATCTTATGGAAAAACAATCCCACTTCTGAAGCCCTAAAAAAAGAGTATACAAATTACACTAAGATATTGAACAAAGTTATTAAAGAAGCAAAATTTAAATATGAAAAGGAAATGGTAAAACGAAATAGCGGAAACTCTAGGGAATTATGGAACATAATTAAAACTAAATTAGGGAGAAATAGTGTGCATGATAATCCAATAAAATATATATACGATAACAATCAAAAAATCGAAAATAAAACTGATATAGCAAATGCTATGAACACCTATTTTTGTAAAATAGGACCAAATTTGAGTGCTCAATTTGCTAATATAAATAATAATAACCTGAAACTTCCAGATAGGAATCCTGAATCTATTTTCTTTCGTCCGACAGATTTTGCTGAGATATACAAAATAATCAATACATTGAAAAATAAATCTGGAGGTGTAGGCAATATTAACGCTAAATCATTGAAAATTCTCTCTGAATATATATGTGTGCCCTTAGAATATATCTTCAATTTATGTATTGTGAAATCTATCTGGCCTGACGCGCTCAAAAATGCTGAGGTAGTCCCTATCTACAAGGCTGGTGAAAAATCTAATATCAATAATTACAGACCAATCTCTTTAATATCGAACATTGCAAAAATTTTTGAAAAAATAATTTATAATAGATTATACCACTTTTTTGAAAAACATAACATAATATCAGAAAAACAATACGGCTTCGTTAAAAATAGGGGAACTACTGACGCATTAAATTATATATCAAATATCATATACGAAAACTTAGATAAAAGTAAACCAATAATTGTTGCTTTTCTAGACTTAGCCAAAGCATTTGACACTGTTAATCATAGAGTTCTTTTAGATAAGCTTGAACGATATGGAGTAAGGGGTAGTGCCTTAAAACTGATGACTAGCTATCTCACAGATAGGCGGCAAAGAGTAAAAATTCAAGACTGTAAAAGTGAATATAAAGAATTTACCACGGGTGTTCCCCAAGGAACTATATTAGGCCCATTACTTTTTATACTTTATGTCAATGACTTACTAGGAAGTATGCAAAATGACACAATCATGTCCTATGCTGATGACACGGTTATCATATCAAGTGATAACATGTGGTCCTCAGCTCAGGAAAAAATGTGTGCTTACCTTAATCATGTGGCCAAGTGGCTTGCACAAAATAAACTGTCGCTAAATATAGATAAAACGGTCTATATGACTCTCGGAAACTACTGTGATAGTGTACCTGGCACACTAAACATCAAAATAGGAACGCAATTAATAAAAAGAGTTGAAAGTCATAAATACTTAGGGCTGTATTTCGACTACAATATGAAATGGGATAAGCATATAAGATATATCATTAAAAAAACCAAATACCTAATTTTTGTCTTTGCCAAGATAAAAAATATGATGGATACAAAAAACATTAATGATAATATATTATGCTTTCTTTCATAGTCTAATCAATTATGGGGTAATTGCCTGGGGTGGTGCGTACGATAATAATATGAAACTAATACAATCAACACAAAATAAAATATTGAAAATCATAAATAAAAATAAATTCTCTCAAACTAATCCACCTCTTGAAATAAAAAAATTATTCCAGTTAGAGTCAATATCCTTACATTATTCTACATTAAGAAATAAATATATAAACAGTGCGAGCAAGACCAGAAACAAAACAATTCAATTACCTAAATGTGATAAAAGAATTAGTGATAAAAATAGCTACAATGAAGCTATAAGGGTCTTTAATGGGCTATCTAAGGATCTCAAAGTTATGAATTTAAGTAGACAATTAATGAAGAAAAAATTAAAAATGTTTATAGTAAAAGATGCAATATAATTTCAAAATAATAATTAAATCTTAACCAATATATCTAACAAATTATTTAACTGTTATTTATGTACTACAATGGATTTTATCGATGTTAACAAACACTACGCACATACCATTATATAGTTTTTTAAGAATTTTGTAGTTTGTAATATTTTTTTAGTTTGTAAGTTTTCTGTGTACCAGATCTACACACAGGCAATAATATTTGCCTCAGTAGGATTTACTTACTTATGTATATTTCGTATATAATAATGTAATGTAAATATTTTCTGGAAATAAATAAATAAATAAATAAATTACTTTAGCTCCAAATTACCCATAAGCCTCTTTCAAAACTATAAATAACGGGGACATAAGCTGTCCCTCTGCTGATATTGTTGGTTGAATAGTATAACTATATGTTGTCAAAGATACCGACTGAACGATGTTTTCTACATTTTTAATCCTCTCATAACAAAGAGTGCGACCACTATGTGTCATTTTTGATTCTATCGCTTCTTTAACTTGTTGAAGTACATTAGTTGTTATTCCATATAGAATAGTTTTTCTGGTACCCCCTGCTGCAATTTATAATTTCCACCGTCCCAATTGACGATCGGAAGTAACTTTTCTATCTTCGATTGTACACTTGTCAAGGATAATGGCTTCTTTTTCCACTTTGCCAATACTGCACTGCCTGTTTCTTATATTCAAAGTCTACATCTTCTCCATTCGGTAAACAAGCAGGAACCTCTGCATAATCTTTATTTAATTCATCTTCTTTTTCAATATCTTGTGGAAGTGTATCACTGTAGTCATCCTCAAAAAGTAAAGTATATTCTTCTTCCGTATGTAAATTGTAATTTACACTCTCCTTTATTATATTTTCTATTACATGATATAAAGTTATCTCTTGTTCGTTAGCTTGTGATTCTTCAATTTTAACATTGTTAGGATTAAAGATTATAGATAATAAAGATATTACAACCAGTGGATTAATAGCCATTTTTTAATTTTATTTGAGGCAATAACGTTCAAGCAACAGCCGTAGATTATTTATTCTACAATTATTATTTTACTTAAAATAACTTTATTTTATTTTCATCAACGTCAATTGAACTTACTTTTATTTCAGATATTTCATAATTTTATCCCCTTTATTAAAATTGATGGCTATGTTATTTCATGTTTTATTCGTAATCTGATTGGTCGGAAACGTTGCCATGCTGTAGCTATGTACATGGCAACGTAATGTTGTTTGTTTATATTTTTCTTATAAGGTTATTTTCCCATTTTTGAATATTGTATTGAAAACATAGTTCATCTCCGCGCCTGCAGTGCGCGTTTGATCTAGTCTTCTTTTTAAAATAAAGTTATGTTTCACTGAAATAATAATATTATAATTACTACAATATTATGTGACACCCATAAATAATTTAATTTCTTTTATTTGTTTATTATAAGGTAGAGAGAATCGTGCCAGTTTAATATAATAAATACATAAAATAATGAAATTGAATATACATATATTTACAGCCAAGCGCGCGCACGCACTCACACGCTTACACACGCACGCTCATACGATTTCATTAATTTTATTTATTAATTGTATTAAATGGGCAAGATACTCATTACAATAAATATACTAGTTTTATTTAAAACAGTTATTGAGGGCATGTCGAATAAGAATAAGAAATTTTCTCGGCCACCACGTGTTTTACTTAAAAAATTAATTTGTAAACATTTATTTGATATAATCTCGACGTCAGGCCTTCAATTTGTGCGGTGATAATTTTCAGAAATTTTGTGGATCATTTTTGTTATAGTATCTGTGAGATATTTGGGTTGAAAAATCTGACGACTTTTTTAGATAATTGTAATTATTTAACATACACTCATTAAAAGGCAAACGAAAAATTTATTAATATATCATGATATGATATTTATGTATATAATAAATATTATAAATTCTATTAACTCTAGAAAAAAAAATGAAAACAAGTCGATGTTTTTTACAAATATTCTTCTTATCATGGTTATATTAATAAATTGAACATTATTAGAGACATTATTTTATTTTACGTTTTTATAATAATCCTATTTACATTATATCACTTCTTTTAATCAAACTTACTATTTGACTTTAGATATTTTAATATTTAAACTATTTTATTTTTTTCAAGAAAGTTCTTATTTGTTTAAACGTTTCGCCCATATGACTAAAAATAAAATAGCAATACTTACAAGCCCTTTTTAATAATATATTTTCTGTATCCTCAATGCGTAATTTAAAAATTTTTTTTGAAGAGTATATAATAAAATGTATAATTATATCAATTTAAACTACCGTATAAACACCAACAATATGTACTCATTTTAGTAACTAGCGCGTAGTCAATACAAAGAAACGCTACAAACTGACCACAGTCGAATGAAAATATCTCTTGTTTACTCGAGAATTATCTCGTATTCAAAGTTTATTGTTAACTTACCAATATTTTTATAAATGTCGTCGCGAAAAAGATATTCGTAGAAGCGTAACGACATTGAAAATTGTAATGTAAATTTAATATAATTATAATTATATTGCATATTTCCGTAAGAATGATACCTTCGTTGATAAAAAAAACTTAAATTTTTATGACATCAACAATACAAGTATCAATACGGGAAATGAAATATTATCCTAATATAATGTAAAAAAAGATGAATTTTTAATAGAATTTTACCCAGAAAAATTCTTTATTTATAATGTAACGGCAGGCGCGTTTGTGTGTGTATATCTGCGCGAACACGGAGTTCGGATCGAGCCGATCTCCAACGCACGATATACACACGGATAGATGCTCGAAAATATAAACATGCCGCGGCCTTGGCGAAGGCAAAGCCGTCGATTTCGGTATGAGGATTCGCGAATAGAGTCGGGCTTTTCCTCGTATTTCTCCGGGGGCTTACGTGTATGTGTGTAGTTGCGCGCACGTGTAGCTGTGCGAAAAGTACCGAGCGCAACTAGAACACGCAATAAGCCCCGAAATGAAAACTCGCGACAACCTTGCGCGAGGGGGAAGGAGAGCGAGAGCGAGAGACAGAGCCCGGCAGTATTGCTTTTGCTGCCGTGGAGAAGAGCCGCCTTCTATACGCAATGAATACGCAATGAATTCTCTCTCGCGAGGAGAGAGAAAGAAGGAGAGTGTGACAGTCTCCGCGTGCACGAGAGCGAGAGAGGTGCGACAGTGTAGTGCACGAGAGTGAGAGAGAGACGCAGCACGGCTCCGAGAACCACGTTCGCCGGTGGTTGAGGAAGAGGGAGAGAGAGCCACACTCGACCGCGACAGTGAAAGAGCGAGAGAGAGTAAGGCGAGGCCTGTAGCAGCGGAGAAGGAGAGAGAGAGAGAGACACAGCGGCGCGCTGCAGCCAGCAATGCCGGGCGCGTTCAACCGCGCCTTCTCGCTGCAACTGAGGTAAGTCCTGGCCAGGCGGATGCGCGCTCTCCCCGCGGACGACGTACGTCCGGAGAGCGGAACACGGTCGAGCGAGCGAGGCCGCCGACGCGCGCGTGAACGCCGATCGTGCGCGGCGATCGGCCAACGTCGGCACGAGCCGCTTTTGCGCGTACGCGTGTGCGACAGAGCACACACGTACTTCGCGTGCGCGGGCGCACCACCCGAATCGACGCGTACTAATAGCACGCGCCGTAATTAGCGAATGTAATTTGTGGATAGCCTCCAGGGGCCGTAAGGATAAATTCTTTTATATTAAAGTTAACTTGCTTTTTACTTGTTCGCATATTATTTCGCGCAACCTGAGTCCAATCCCTTATTTGGTGGCACGGTGAAGAATACCGCCAGCCTCCGTGGTCGTGAGTACGTAGTACTCGCGTGATACTGAGTAGCTGGGGCAGCACGCACGAGAGAGACAGAGCGCGACGACGAAGTCGCACGTTGCAACGGGCCGAAAAGGCGCGGCTGCTGCTGAAAGCAGCCGTCAGCGAGCAACAGCGCGGAGCCGACGGGCCGCTAATCGCCGAGGGTTTGCACGAGCCCGTGCTTGCGCCTGTCTATTGCTGCGCCGTCCATCGGCACGTCCGCTTTGAGATATAGCGCACCGAGGACAGCTTTTAGCCCGTTACAATAAATAATTTCATCATTAATTTCATAAACACAAAAAAATATTCGATAAAAATTTTCTTGCAAATTTTCATTTAATGTATTAAATTTTAGTAGTCAATTTTAGTATTTCACGTAAAATATGATTTGAAACAAGCATCTCAAAATTAAAAATCAAAAAGAATGTTGTGATCAATTTTTTGTAATTACTAAAAGATAAATCACTAAAGTAGGGGTAGCTCACCTCTTCTATGTGTTTCTTTTAAACCTCGAAACAGGTCAACTATAATTTTTAATTTTCTTTACAACATGGCATTTTTTAATTAAATATGTCTCGTCAAAACTTCGTTATTATAAAAACAGGGTGAAAAAAATTATATTTACTCGCATAAAAATAGGGGGTGCAACTCCTTATCATTAAAACTGTGTCCAAATACTCGTCTTTTTATAAGAAATAAATAGGTGTTGGTTTCATTAAAAAATTCCGATTCCATCTCGAGATATTAAAAAAAAACTGTTTTTGGGGGTGAACTTTAAGGGTGGTTTTCACCCCCAGATGTCTTTCTCCACAGATAAAAAAAAAATACGTGACAAATATTTTTCGATACTCTAACCAGTTGCAAAGTTTCATGAAAATCGGAGGCGGACACTAACAAAAAGGTGATTAATTAAATTACGGGTAATTCACCCCGTCAACGTGTTTTTATTTTTAAATCTCAGAACAGGTCAACTATAATTTTCAATTTTCTTTATAGCATGGCAATTTTCAATAAATTTAGCTCATTAAAACATTTTTATATCAGAAATACAAGGGAAAATATTATATTTACCCTTATAAAAAATAGGGGATGCAACCCCGCAGCATTGAAACTGTGCCGGAAAACTCGACTTTTCATAAGAAACAAATAGGTGTTGGTTTCATTAAAAAATTCCGATTCCATCTTGAGATATTAAAAAAAAACGGTTTTTGGGGGTGAACTTTAAGGGCGGTTTTCACCCCTTAGATATGTTTTTCCGCATATAAAAAAAATACGTGTCGAACATTTTTTGACACTTTACTCATATGCGAAGTTTCATGAAAATCGGAGGCGAAAACCGAGTATCCTTTCCATGTCAGTAGCAATACCTAGAAATGTTTCACAAAAGCTTCGCGTAAGTTTAACGGAATCAACAAAAATGATTCAAACTATAAGACTCGGCAACATTCCATGAAAGCTTTTGAAAGGTTTCTGGAACCTTACATGAAACATTCTCAGAATCGATACTGGAATCTTTCATGAAAAATAACTAGAAAGGTTACAGTAAGCTTACTGGAAGATTAAACTGGAACATTGATTGCAAATCTTCCAAAAGCCTTTTGAAAGAGATTACTGAATTCTTTCAGGGAAGATTCTACTAAACATAAATAAAATCTTTCATGAAAGATTGCAGCTAGCATGGTTAGTGAAAAATAATGGAAAAACCTAATGGAAGGTTCCTGCGAAACTCCCTATTCGCGTTACCTTGCAATGTTCCATGAATGCTTCCCATCAGTTTTGGGAAACCAGCCAAAAAAATCCAACTGTGCCATTCAGTAACATTCCATGAAAGGATTTGAAAGTTTACCGGAACCTTCCATGAAGCATTCTAATAATCGATATTTGAATTTTTCATGGAAGATAACTAGAAAGGTAACAGTAAGCTTACTGAAATATAAACTGGAACATTAATTGCAAATTTTCCGCAAAATTTTTAAGAAAGATTTATGATTACTGAAATCTTACATGTACGGTAATCAGAAAGGTTACAGTAAGCTTACTGAAAGATTGAACTGGAACAGTGATTGCAAATTTTCCCAAAACCTTTCGACAAAGATTTATAAATACTTTCACGGAAGATTCCAGTAAACATAAATGGAACCTTCCATAAAAGATTGCAGTAAACATGCATTAGAGATTACCGAAAAATAATGTGAAAAGCTTAATGGAAGGTGTTGGCAAAATTTGCCAGTAGTGTTACCTTGCAATGTTCCGCGAAAGCTTCACGTAAGATTCACAAAAACAACCAAAAAGATACTAACTATTCACCAGAGTAATATTACACGAAAGCTTTTGAAAAGCTGCCAGAATTATTCATGAAACATTCGAATAATTGATACTGGAATCTTTCATGAAAGATAACTAGAAAGGTTACAGTAAGCTTTCTGAAAGATTGAACTGGAACATTGATTGCAAATCTTCCAAAAACCTTTTGAAAAAGATTTATAAATACTTTCAGGGAAGATTCCATTATACGTAAATGATATCTGTCATGAAAGATTGCAGTAAGCATGAATAAAAGATTACCGAAAAATAATGCGAAAAGCTTAATGGAAGGTACCGTCAAAACTTTCTAGTAGCGTTACCTTGCAATGATCCATGAAAGCTTCCTGTAAGTTTTGGGGAACCAACCAAAAAAACCGCTGCCAATTTATTGGCCCGTAGCTTCCTCAAACTTAATTTGCTGATTTCTTGAATTAATTTTTAATAACAAAATTTATAATTTTTGCAACAATTTATGACATAATTATAATTAAATTTATTTATGAATATTAAAAATTATTCATTTTTAAATTATGTATAAAATATGAATAAAATAATAGGTATGATTTTTTTTTAAATTATGTGTGAGAAATACATAAAATAATTGATTGTAATATTATCGTCAAAACTTTTTAAAATTCCTAAATAACGTTTACTTCAAACTATATTCTCTTTGTGAAATTTCATACATAGGGTACTTGTCTCTAGTAGTATGCCTGTCCATATTTGTGTGCTCTTTCTGGAATTTCCGATGTAAGAAAAAGGTTCTAACCTTAAAAATAATAAATGGCTATTACAAAACGCCGCTCACTGCGTCAAAGAGCAATTGACTAGGCAGGGATGAGGCTGGTTCTCCAGTACCGTCAGTAATATCTATGAAGGGCTTAAGGGCTGGCTTCCTCAATGCTGGCTCCTTAAAAAAGCACTTTGAAGAGGTCAATTATCTCCTAAGTAATCCATCTTTTGACATTTTTGGTGTAGCTGAGACGCGTTTTGGCCCACTAGTAGACGAGAGGTGTGTTAATATTGATGGCTATTCACTGGTGAGGCAAGACAGAAATACACGAGGCGGGGGAGTGGCTCTCTACATTAAAAATATTTACAAATTCACACTGCTAGCACATTTCGACACGGCAACTGTTGGAAAGCCTGGAGTGCCAGAATACTTTATGGGCACCGTCCAGAGTAATAATCTTGGTTCTTTACTTGTTTGCATTGCTTATAGTCCTTCGTATGTGTCTTTTAAAAAAACCTCGACTCCTTTTATTACTAATTTAAAACTACATAGCGATAACTACTACAATAGCATAATCCTTGGTGATTTCAATTCAAAGTTGCTCTCCACTTCCAGTGGTGCTAGATTTATGTTTAGCTTCGCCAGTGAATTAGGCCTTAAAGCAGTAGAACATGGCCCAACGCACTTCGCTACTGATCCTGGTACATGGATTGATGCAATTTTTGTAAACATCAACAATAGTATACTTTCTGTTAGTAATCAACCGGCACCCTATCACAATCCGCACAATATCATTGACGTTATTTTAGATTTTAGAACTCCTAGGCTTCCTAACGGGTCATTCTCCTTCAGGCAGTTCAACAAAATCAGTACTGAGGAATTAAATTCCTTGTTGTCTGTGATTGGGCTCCGTTCAACGCAACCTCATCCGATCCAACGACATTGACACACTGTTTAACTCAAAATCTATCTGAGGTAATTAACATACTGGCACCTATGAAGACTGTTATCCCTAAGAAGCGTCAGCCCCCCTGGGTTGATGCGAACATCACACTTTTGCGTAGAAACGTGATGCTGTCCTAAGACGCCTGAAGAGGACTAGTGATCCTAGTCCTCGGAACGAATTCTTCAGGTTGCGCAAGGAAGTTTCTGAAGCCACGTCACGCGAGCGCTCCAGCTATATTAGCAATAAACTAGCTGCGATTCTTGATTGCAATGGCAATTTCTGGGCTGAAATGCGTAAGTTGCAGCTTCTTCCGAAGGCGAGTGATGGCCTACATGGATTTTCTCCAGATCAATTAAATAAGCACTTTGCGAAGGTATCATGCTCCTCCTCTATGAATTTACAAGACGCCTTAACAGTCCTGGAAGACTCACCATCTGATGGATTTTCTTTCAGCCCTGTTCATTCAGCGGCATCGTAGCCTAGCGATTTTCGCCCAATCGCATTGCTGGGCTTTCTTTCCAAGGTCCTGGAAAGGGTCATTCATGACCAACTTCTGGAGTTCATCACTCGTAAAAGCATTCCCGATCCACTTCAGGCGGGTTTTCGTAAGCATCACTCCATCTGAACCGCACTGCTTAAGCTGACAGAGGACATTAGATCTGGTTTTGATAAATGGCTAATCACAATTGTTTTGTTGTTTTATTTCAGCAAAGCTTTTGACACTATCTCGCATACGACACTACTGAGAAAGCTGGGCAGCATGGGTTTCTCTCGCTCGGTTCTCTGCTGGATACACTCATACATCTGGAACAGAAAACAGCAAGTCGTGACAAAGAGGGAAACCTCGAAATGGGTTATGACAAATTTGGGTGTTCCACAGGGTTCCGTGCTGGGCCCATTACTGTTCTGTTTATATATTAATGATGTACACAAACTCTTCATTAATAACGGAGTAGGTCACATTCTCTATGCTGACGACCTCCAAGTTTACGTTCAAGTACCACCTAATAAGATTCGAGAGGGGATTTTTCAGCTCTCTCTAGTTGCCAAGGAAATTTCTTTGTGGGCAGTGAAGTCTGGCCTTTGTCTCAATCCCAGCAAAACGCAGGCAATCCTCTTCGCATCTGCGCATTTAATAGGTAAAATTGATAAAATGGGATTCTCTGGAATTGACCTATGGTCAGGCATAAACATACCCTTTTCGAAGACCGACGATAGCCTTGGAGTGGTGCTAGATCGCTGTTTATCCTGGTTACCGCAGATAGACCGTATGATTCTTAAATCGAATCGCGTACTGTATGCTCTCCGGACTATGCGATCCTGTACCACTGAGCTCCGGCAGAAGCGCCTCGGCACAGGTTCCGAACATGCGAGCCCGGCTTCTATTGTAGGAAGCCTAGGCCACTTTCTCCTAGCACCGGCGCTGCGCTCTGCCGCTGCTGCCAACTGCTGCAGGCGAACTACCGACTGCTCGCTACGACCTAGCGTTACCAGCGCAGCTAGTCTTTCCCGCGTACAACGCCGCTCAGTCTAACCTCTCGAGCAGCTATTGAGATACCTACTCCCGCTACCGATGTTCCTCTAGGAGGCAATGCCTGTGACTAGCTGCAGCTGCTGAAAAGAGTAGAGGGCGGTATTCGGGAAATCATGCATAGGTTAAGGCGCGCTCAATAAATACTCGTGACTCGACTATTTAAGATAAAACGAGACAAAGAGGTTTATTTCTGAAAGTGAATCGCGCTAAGGCGCGCAAAACCCGGACAATGTTATAATATAAACGCGACAGGACAAGACTTTTATTACCGCACGCACGCCCGCGCTTACGGCGGAGCAGCTTATTCGCGGGTGACGGGGGGAATTATCTCGCGCTCCCGTCACCAAGAAATGGTGATATCAGTGTAGAGCCTACTTATTCGTGGCTGGCCAGCCATCGCACGCAATCTACGCAGAGCTGCATCTCTCTCTCTCTCGTGCTCGTCCTCGCGCTCGCGTACTCTCTCTCTGTCACTCTCACTCCTCCTATGGGTGGTGACGCCGTCGCGCGATTCGCTGCAGTGGTGGAGGCGCGGCATACACACACAAAACCTAGAGACACGGGGCTCACCAAAACGCGACTTCTTGCGTGTCACGGCGGTCGACAACATGGCCGCGCGCTCACGTTCGCAGCGGCACGGCAGCTTCTTCTTCTTCTCCACCTGCTTACGGCTTGTTCTACGCGGCGCTCTGCCAATCGCGGTACGTGTCAGCTCGCGAGATTCGAATCTCGCGATGCAGTATACGCGATTCCCTTACCTTGTATCGGCGCCCGCCACGCCCCCTACCCAGATTTGGCGTACTCTGGACGCTATATCGATCAAGAAGGAGATAGGGCGCTGATGGTAAAAATGAAACGCGGACGACTAGTTCTGGGGTTAGGGTCTTCATTGGACCTCCTATATACAATTATTTCCTCTTAGGAGGATGATTGGCCCGGCCCGGGCACCTGCGCGCCCCTCTCGGGGTGGCCCTGCCGCAGACCGGGCAGTACCAGGGACATGGCTGTGGAGGCTGGTCGACCGGACCGCCCATGGCTCCGGCCCGCTACTCCTCCCGGCGGCGTGCCTCCTCCAGGCGCGCTCGGGCCTCCGCGAAGGCCTGTTCCTCAGCCAGGCGCTGGACATGGGCCGCCTGCAACTCCTCCGTTGCTCGCCGGCTCCGGGCATCCCGACGCTCTGCACACCAGGTGGCGGAGTGTTCTAATTCCTCTTTCTTATCCTGGACCATCCGCCGCCACCCGGCGGCTTGCTCCGGTAGGGCTGGGTGAGGGCTGCACCACCCCTCAAAGGCAGCGAAGGTGGCGTCATGGGCACTCTGGACGGCCTTGTCGTGATCACGGGCCCACTCCAAAGCCGCTAGCATCTCGCCCCAGGTGGCTGGAGGGCGGACGTCGTCCTCTCCGGTCTGCATGGCACGCTTGCAGGTGGCCACTCGTGGCCATCCGAGCGGGATGGGATCCTCTGGGGGAGGACTGAGATCGTCCCGGGGCGAGGAGATTGGGACCCCCTGGCTTGCGCGGCCAGCTCCCGCTTGCCCGCCGTCTCACTCCTCCATCACGGGGCGCTCCCAGCTCGCCTCCTCATCGCGCTCGCGCTCCCGCTCGAGCTGCCTCTCGCGCAGGACATGGAGGGCGGCCTCGATCGTCCCATGGGCCACCTCCCCCAGGTCCGTTCGCATGAGGGTGGCGAGGACCTCCCCGAAGGTCTCCTCTGGGATCTCCAACATCTGGAACAGAGAAAGAGGAAATTTCGTAAGGCCGTGGTGTTGGGGTTTTGGGCGTCGCAGGATTGCTGTGGTTTCCCACCGGCCGCGACGGGGAAAAGCGGAAAGGTTAGGTGGCTTTCCGAGGCCGCCCGCTCCCTCGCTGCGGTTGGGACGGTGCGGATTTTACCACCGGCGCGGTCCCGAGTGGGTCTACTCCCACTGCTCGGACTCCCAGAGGTCTTCCGCGTCCCCTCGGCGGGCGAGTCGGGGCGGACGGTTGAGTGGGGATGGATGGGACCAACGGATTTGGCCCGAGTGGGTCTACTACCACTGCTCGGGCTCCCGCGAAGGTTCCGCGTCCCTCCGCGGAAGAGATGAGGCGGGCGTTGCCACTGCGGTCTGCTCGAGTGGGTCTACTACCACTGCTCGAGCCCCCGGGGGCCTCCCGCGTCTCCTCGGAAGCGTTTCGTCCGCAGGGGCGTCGCCGGGGGGCTCGATCATTGGCGCGGCCTCCGCGTTGATCGTCCCTTCCGGCTCTTCGGGTTCTGGCGAAGCAGAGTGGTAGCTTCTCAGCTTCTCCGCAGCCACCACCTCTTCTACCTCACCGCCGTCGCCTACCAATCTGTAGGTGTTCGGTCCAAGGGCATCCATAATCCAATACGGACCTTCACACTTCGGCGCTAGCTTCGCCGCAATGCCCTTGGCGGCCGAGGGTAGGGGATGACTGCGCTTCCACACTCTGTCACCTGGTTTGAAAGTTGGCTCGCGCCTGCCGGCGTCATAATAGCTGGCTTGGCGTTCTTGAGCCGCGCGCGCTCTTGAAGCGGCACGCGCGTGTAACTCTGGAAGGGCCTCCATTCGCTTCTTCCAGCGAGCCAAACTTTCTTCTTGAGCCGAGGCGTATGCTGCTACCTCTTGCATCCTCCGTTGCGTGCCAGGAGGTTCTGGCTGTCTCCCATAGAGCATTGGGGCCGGGCTCATCCCGGTAGAACTTGGCTCAGCCGTATTCATGGTGAAGAGAAGTTCCGGAAGCTTCTCGTCCCATGTACTATGCCGCTCCTTAAGATAGGAAGCGACCATCGTCTTTAGGGTACGGTTGGCTCGTTCTACCGGGTTAGCCTGAGGGTGATAGGGGGGAGTGTGAGTGTGATGCACACCGTGCTCCCGCAGGAAGTTTCCCACGGCATGGTTCTTAAACTCGGTGCCGTTGTCAGACAGGAAGACTTCCGGGCAACCGAATCGAAGAAAGATCTTCCGACTCAGTTCCGCTATCACCGTCTTGGCGTTTGCTTTGCATATGGGGGATGCTTCCACCCACCTGGTAAAGAGAACCTGGAACACCAGGATGTACTCGCAGCCTTTGGAGCTTCGAGGCAACGGTCCAATAATGTCTCCAGCTATGACCAGCCAGGGTTTGTCGATTACTCGGCGCCCCATGAGGCCGGCTGGAGCCCTTTGCTCCACCTTGAAGAGCTGGCACGTCTCGCAGTTTCGCACGTACTCCTGCGTTTCCGCATAGTAGCGCGGCCAGTAGTAGCGCAGCGCGACTCTGGCGAACGTCTTCTCTCTGCCAAGATGTCCAGCGGTGGCGTCGTCGTGGCATTCCTGCAACACCTCGCGACGATCTTCTTCTGGTACCACCAGCTTGCAGGCATCGTCGTCGTCGCCGTGGGTTGAGTCTCTCTCTGAGTTGGGGCGGTACCGATAGAGACTGCCTGCTACGAGTTTGTAGGTGGGGTAGTTATTGGGCTGCTCTTTGACCTTGGCGCACCACTCCTGATAGCACGTGTCCTCGGTGTCGGCGAAACACGACACCGCAGCCACTTCTAGCCCATCCTCATCCTCATACATACGAGAGAGGGCTTCTGCCACGTGGTTCAAGACGCCTTTGCGGTGTTCAATGGTGAACTTGTGGCCTTGCAGCTCCAATGCCCAACGAGCCAACTTGCTCGTTGGGTTTTTCAGTTCCCAGAGCCATCGCAAGCTGCTGTGGTCTGTCACTACCTTAAACTCGTAGCACTCGATGTATGGGCGAAACTTTTGAATGGCCCATACTACCGCGAGGCACTCTCACTCGGTAACGTTATAATTCCATTCCACTGATATGAGTCCACGGCTCGCGAACTCGATCACCCTCTCCTGCCCTTCTAACTCTTGAAGTAGCACTGCGCCTAGGCCCACGTCACTCGTATCCGTCTGCACGATGTATAACCCCTCAGGATGGGGTCGGTACAGCACCGGAGCGGTCATCACCATCGCTCTCAGCTGATCGAAAGCGTGCTGCTGCTCTTCGAGCCACTCATACTTCTGGTTTTTCTTAGTCAGATTCGTGAGCGGCTCAGCCATGGCAGCGTAGTTCGGTATGAACTTCCGATACCACGAGGTGGTGCCTAGGAACCTCCGCAGTGCCTTCAGGTTCTGGGGCACCGGGTAATTCCTAATTGGTTTGATCTTGGCCGAGTTAGGCCTCGTGCCGTCCCGGTTAACCAAAAAACCCAGGTATGCTACCTCTGGCTTGTAGAAAACGCACTTATCTGCATTAAGCGTCAATCCAGCGGCTACTAGCCGTTCTGGCACCATTCAGAGGCACTCCTTATGCTTCTCGAATGTCTCGGCGACAATTATAATGTCGTCGAGGAAGGCATAGACGTACGACTCTAGCTCGGGTCCGAGCACCTGGTCTATGAGCCACTGGAAGGTGGTGGGCGCGTTCGTAAACCCATACGGCATCCGCCGGAATTGGTATAGCCCCATCCCGGGGACCGTAAAGGCTGTTATGGGTCGCGCTTCCGCCGCCAGAGGTATCTGGTGGTACGCACTCTTAAGGTCGAGCGTGGAGATGACTTCGCCTTCCTCAACTTCCGTAGAATATCCTGCATATTCGGTAGGGGATAGGCGTCTGGTTCCGTGACTGCGTTCACCTTGCGCAGGTCTTCACAGAACTGCCGTGCTCCGTCACTCTTCCGGGTCATCACGATGGGGCTCGACCAACCGCTTGGAGAGGGCTCGATCACGCCTTTTTCGAGCATCTCCTTTACTTGGCGGTGCATCTCTTCTTGCACCTTATCCGAGAGTGGATAGTGCTTCTGCTTGATTGGTCGAGTGTCCCGCAGAGTGATCTCATGCTCCACACCCGTTACGCATCCTAAGCCTGGTGGAAGCTTGCTCAGGATGGCGTCTACCATTTCCTTCAGCTCCGCGCGCTGAAGGTCCGTAGCGACCTCGAGCCCGATGGCAGACACTGCGCCGAGATCGGCTGTCAAGCTGGCTACTTCTAGCTCGACATAGGCTTCTGAGCCCTTACAGAAGAGCCTATCCGTATCCGGGTCAAGTACAGCCCTGAACGCACGTACAAAGTTGACCCCTAAGTAGCAGTCTGCATCGAGCTGGAGCAAAATGGCGACTCTAATTTCGCGAGTAAGCCCCCCCACGGTGAGTGGGAGACACACGTGGCCAGAAGGGGCTGCGGCTACCATCCGCAAGCCTCACGCCTTATTTCTCGGACGCTACGAAATCTTTCCCGAGTGCTGTGGCTAGTTGGAGCCCGACGGTGCCCATAACCGTGGTGGAAGCTCCCGGATCCAATAGCGCTCGGAGGTTGAATTCACCCACCTCAATTCGAACCCACCAGTGCGTCTCTGCGTTGTTTGGTCGGCCGATGGAAGCTTCTTCTCGGTCGGGAGGCGGTTGAGCATCTGACTCCTCGGAGGCCGGGCGAAGGTCGCACGCGGCCGCAGTGTCCTCGCACACTGGAGTCGTGTCCGGGCTCGGCTCTCGAAGTGCCGCCGGTGTTGGCTCGAGTAAGTCTACTACCACAGCTCGAGCTCCCCGGGGACTTGGGACGGGGGCAATTTTCTCTAATCGCCCACCTTCCCGTTTCCCGAACAATTGGGGCAATACCTGGCCTGTAGCCAATCTTGCCGTATGAGTAACAACTCAGCGGCGGCCTCAGCTCCCCTGGGGTTCGACCCCTGGGTTTGACAGGCGGCGCGGATTCCCCTCCCGAACTCGCGTCCTTGACCACCGGAGTTGGCACCGGGGGCCTTTGTGCTCCCGTTCGCCCAGGCGGCTGATTGGCCACGCCCTCTACGCGGGCCACCAAGCGCATACCTCGATGGGTGCTCTGCTCGAGGGCTTGCTAGCTCGGCAAGGCTCTGCTTTGGCGCCCGCCGAAGCGTGTCCTCCAAATCCTCCGATTTGAGCTCTGTCACGCCGACCGCAGCAGCTAGTTTGCCCTCCTTGGCGTCTGCCTTGGGCTTCCTCTGCGGGTCGCCTTTGGGGCGGCTTATAAGCCATCTCCGGCAGTAGCATCGTCGCTGGCTGTGGAGGGGGCCTATAAGTTCGGGAATTTTCCAGAGTCTGCTCCGCCTCCACCGCCAGCTCTGACAGACCCTCCACTGTCTGGAAGTCTGTCCTCTGAACCATAGCTTGCAGCTGTGGTCGGAGGTTCCGGTGGAGTTGATCCAGCTGTCGCTCCATCTTGGGGGGAGGCGATATCTTGCGATTGATCGCTATGAGGTACGTGATATAGTCCCCTGGGTGCGGTTACTAGCCTCCGCTATTAGCCGCTGCTGGAATCCTTTCATCGTTCCGTACCAGCGCCTCGTCGCTGATACGTAGTTTTGCCACGTAGTCCACTTCTCCTTCTCGTTGCGGTACCACGTGGCCGCTGTGTCCGTGAAGAGCTCCGATACCGACGACAGCACCTCTTCTTCGGTGAGGTTGGCCAGGACTCTGCAATCCTCGAGCCTCGCCAGGAATACGTCTATACTCTGGCTCTTCGCGCCAGAGAAGCGTATCTGCCACTTCAGCACTATTTGACCGATATCTCTCGAGTGGAATAATCCCGATCTCGAGAAATTGGCCGACGTTCCTTGCGCGGAGTAGCTGGGCCAGCTCGTACCTCTCGCCGGATTTCGGCGGTTACCCCCCTCCCAGGCTGGGTTTACGCCCCGTAACTCAGCCTGGTCACTAGGGTCAGCTGGCGGTGGCGAAGGCTGCCTACGATCCCAGGCTTCGTTCTGCTCTGGGATCGTAAACGTGTCTTCAAACAGCACGTTCAGTCCTGGCCTGGTGTCCGCTATATGGGTGCTGGACGCCGTTTGTCGCTGGTGGTCTAGTTTGTCCTCCAGCGACCTTACTGTTGTCTCCAGCCTCGCTATGTGGATATTGTACGCTGCTTGTCGCTGGTAGTCTGCTGTTAACCTCTCCTCCAGCGACTTTACCCTTGTTATTAGGTCCACTAATAGCAGGGTGACGTCCTTAGGCACCTGGAACTCTGTCCCGTCGCTTGCCTAGAGACGCAGCATGTCTCCCTGCCGCGTATCTTCCGTGTCGTCGCGAAGATCGTCTTGTTGCGCGTGCTCCTCTTCCTTTGCGTCTTCTTGATGAACTTCGGCGACTTCCTCGTATATGGCGTTCTCGTTGTGCACCGTGGGCTCATGGGGCTGTGGGTGTTGGGCTCGCGGCGCCGCCTGTGCCGTCGTCTCCCTCAGTAGTTTCAATATCGGTTCGCTCTTCAGTACCGGCTCCAATGGGTGCACGTCCCATCTGGAGGTTTCTACGAAGGTGCCGTCGTCTTCTACTAGGAGTTTGCCCAAAAGACTTGACCTCAGTGATTTCCGCCGGGCGATCGCGTCTCCCGGTTCCTCTGTCTCGTCAAAGTCATTTAGGCAATACATTCCCAACACCCACTTAGTCAGTCTGTCCTTCTTTCTGAAAACTGTGTCATAGCGCCTTATTTCAAGTTGCGCCAGGCAGCTGTCAATCTCATTATGTGTGAGAGAATCAGCCCAATCCTCCACGGCTTCCTGGATGTAACACGCCATCACTGTCGCTCGCGAATTTTTGTGTGTGCGCAAGGGGATTTTTAGTTCAATAACGCGGAACTCAAAAGTGCTTTTGCACTGCCAGTGGTATCCTTCACAAGGTACCTACTGGATTACCACTGGCTAAAGAAAATACGAATTTCCCCAACTTGTGGTTCGGTCTCTAATCGCTAGACCCGGGTAACTCGCTTTTTAACCTGCTTGCTTGGAGGTTATGTCGCTTTATGGTTATTTCGCAAACGTAATTCGCTTGTTTACGCAATGTGCACACGTTTTTATCGCATGCGCAAACGATTCAGCGCATGCGCAAACGATAAAATCGGTGCGATCGTGATTTCCCGGATGCGTGAGCGTTCTCGCGGGATTATATATTATTAAGTCTCTGATTGCGAATTGCAAATAAACTAATTGACTTTTCTCACTTCTACTATCTACGCAAATCTATTCGGCACGCGGGCAAACGATTTCGCGCCGAAAAATCGAAATTTGCGTTTCCCGCGTACTGCACATGCGCGGAACTCAAGTCACTATATACAAAGTGTCCTCCAGCGCATGCGCAAACGATTCCGCGAGCTAAATCAAAATTTCGACTTTTCGACCCTTTGCGCATGCGCAACCTGAAATTAGTGATGCGCGCACCTCTCAGTGAGATGTGCTACCGATTCCGCGTGTTAAATCAAAATTTTAATTTTTCGACCCTTCGCGCATGCGCAAACTCGAAATTAGTGGATGCGCGCACCTCCCCGTGAGATGCGCTAAAGATTCCACGATAGTGATTTTCCACTTTTTTCCGGTTTCTGCGCATGCACGGCCTCAAAATTACTGCGCGCGATCTCTAGGCCGTCCCCCGCGACCGCGCATACGCGTATTTCCCCAAAAATGCGGAATTTCCGCTAATATCCCTTAAAATGCGAATTCGGTGCGTAATCTGCTACTTTGCGCCCCGGCGTGTACGTGAGTTGCTTAACAAAGAGATCGAACGCTAAAAACCTATTATTGATAAAAAAAAATTCATAAATAGTGTAATGAATAATAAATAAATAATTGTTAATTAATCTCTTTGTTGCCCTCACTAACTACTTCAACAATGCTCGGCCTTCACAAGCAATATCCTCGCTAAGTACGTGCAGGCTGGGTTATTCCTTCCAAGCAAGGTTATAAACCACCAGTTGGTTACCCTTGCACACACTATACACTTTTGTATTAATTAATTATCCCTCTCGAAAATTAATTATTCGCAACGCGAGTCTCGACCTGTTTAAATAATCGAATTATTCCCTAAACTATGCTTTCCAACACGTTAAGGGCGCCAGTTGTAACGGGGTTCAGTTAGAGAGAGGGTATTAATCCCTCTCAGGGGTTCGCGGGGTGATAAGCGGGGGTATTCTACACCCGGGCAACTCACCGTTGTAGAATTACCTGTAGTCCGGCAGAAGCGCCTCGGCACAGGTTCCGAACATGCGAGCCCGGCTTCTATTGTAGGAAGCCTAGGCCGCTTTCTCCTAGAACCGGCGCCGCTTTCTGCCGCTGTTGCCAACTGCTGCCCGCCAACTACCGGCTGCTCGCTACGACCTCTGCGTCTGCCACCGTGTTGGCCTTTCCAACAATCCCTTTAATAATGTCCGACTTTGCCGTAAGTAAAGCACTGTTCGTTTGTCTTTGTTGAGAACGTGCTTGCATTACTTTTCTTTTCTGAATTATTTTTAACTAAATTCTTTTCTTTGATTTTTGATTTTACGTAATCTACTGTCCTTTCTCTTTCTGGAATGACGTCTATAAAGTCACCAATATAACTGTAATTTGCTGGTAATGCTTTGATTAAATATCGCATTTTCTCAGTTTCATCTATCTTTCCTCCGGCTGCTTTAAATTCATTCACCGCTTTCTTAAATTCTACGAAGAATTCTTCAACACTTTCATAATTCTTTAATTTAATATCTTCAATTTTTCCTCGGCATATTATTTGTAATGACGTGGATTTCGTCACATATAATTTATCCAAATTCGCAATCATTTCATAAACTGATTTTCACTCACAAACATATTCTAATTGCTTATCTGTAATAGTGCTAATTAATATATTTCTTGCTTTTAAATCCTTTTTCTTCCATTCATCTGCTTTATCTGTCTCAGCCCGTTCTCTTTCGGCTTGCTCTTTGCACTCTTTATATTCTAATAGAGTCATTAAGTGAAATTTCCAACTTGTATAATTTGCACCATCAAAAATGGGAATTACTATATCTTCGATTTTTGCTTGCTTAGCCATCTCGACTTCTTTTAATTTAATATCTTCGTACACTTTTATTACTTTATTTAGTGTAATTACTTTCTGCACTATTTTCACAAAACGTTTTTCAGCAATCTTTTCCTTAATTATTTCTTCGCTTTCATCTTCAAAGTTATCTCGTATTCCTTCTTCTATGGTTTTTACTTTTCCTTTAGTGTCCATTTACCACATGTATAATCTCAAATTCTGCCACGTGCTCTATTCTTGCACCGTGCAGCGTGCTTCACACAAGAAATCTAATCTGTTGAATTATTCATAAATTTTTCAAAATTCTTTCTTTTATCACTTATAGACATATTCTATTATTTATTCACACTTGTATTTTTCTTACTTTTGCACTTTTCCTTCAATATTTTTCAGAATTAATTTTTCGCGAGCCATGTGCTTTTTTCTTGCTACGGCAAGGCTACCCCAATACTCGCCGAGGCTTGTATTGAGTCAGAGTCTTTTTTCTTTTTTACTTACCAACCAGGCACTCTGCTACCATGTTGAGGTTTGGATAATTAATAGTGTTGAGGTTTGTGGTCAATTAAGAACCATTATTTAATAGAGAGAGATAAATATAGAGTTTATTGAGGTGGCAGAAACGCCAGTCGGCACGCCCGAATTACATCGCAGTTGAATAGCGAGAGAGTAAGAAACATTCTAAGTGCGCTACACTGCTCTCGCGTCTCACGCAACTCTCATACAGACATACTGGAGTGGGGAGACACTCATGTGTGTGTTTCGTCCGCCGTCGCTTGGCAGACGCGCATACCATTGTACCTATCCTCGCGTACAGCGCGCTGCATGTTGAAACATTCACATATTCCAACAGATAGAATAAAAGATGGTAAAAGATCTACGCAAAAGTTCTCTATAGGGTTCACAACTGAATAATTTTCTCAAGACTTGTGGACTTAAAGTGATGTTTTATGTACACTCAATGGACATGTACAAATGGCAGTCATATCTGGACTGATGAGAATAACTGTGATCATGATAAAAGTTATTATGTTTAAGTGCTTGGTTGCTCCATCACAAATATTGAACTTTATGTGATCAGTAATTAATACAGGGCATAAATAGTTAAAACAAACTCGAGTTGTATGATAAGTCAATTATTTAGGTAATCTATGGATTCAGAATCAATGTGAAAAGAATCCCTGCAACAAGTGTATAATGTATGTGTATAATGTATGTAAGCGAAAATGAAACATCCGATAATTATGAAATAACTTATTGTTATGTAACATAAAACCATGATGCTTCATAGTGAAATAAATTTTAATACATTTCTGAGAACAGTCATACAGTTGTTTCCGAGAGTTGTTTGCATTACTTGAGCGTCGATAATTAATTTCACAACTTTCGTTTGTTTGATTTGCAGTAAACAATTTGAATGTACTTACTTACATATAATTTTTTCATCATACAATGATTCAAAGAAGTAAAAGACTTTTTCACTGGTATTTATTTTATTTCTTTTAAAAAATCATAAATATTTTTATTTTATAGATTATACAGAAAAAACGTCTATAATTGCCTTATTTTATACTTTCGTAGAAAGTTTTATATTAACAATATTATTATTTGTATAGTCATGAAAAAAATTATTACCATTTGCAGAGAGTGCTTATTGAATAGATGAGATTCGAAGAAATAAAAGGACTAGACAAAAATTGTGTTGTTAAAACGTACTTAAAAAATTATTTTTTTTTAAAAAACGTGTTGATTTTATTAAAATAATATTTAAGCACTCATTAATGTTTTTGGTACAGAGTTTGGCGGATATTGAGAGAGAGAGAGAGAGAGGGAGAGAGGTGTGTTTTACGGATTGTTTTAAAAAAATATTTAGGCTCGACTCGTTAAAGTCCTTGGTACAGAGTTTGACACATTTTGAGGGAGGGAGGGAAAGAGAGAGAGTGAGAAAGAGAGAGAGAGTGGGTGGGAGTTCAATTTAATGGTAATAAATTTTTCAATAGGACAGAATACCCACAATTCATGTTATAAGTTTAATCTTCATAGTTTAAACATAATGTTAATCTTAATACAACATCCATTTATTATTATTGCTTTTTTTTAATTGTTGCAGAATACTCATCAAGATGACTGGAAATACTTCGAAATCATTCTCTTCCGCAGTGAAAAGGGCTTGGGATTTAGTATTGCTGGTGGTATTGATAATCCACATTTACAAAACGACTATTTAATATACGTTACGAAAGTCATACCAGAGGGTGTGGCAGCAATTGACAATAGACTACAAATTAATGACGTAATAGAACTTGTGAATGATATTTCCGTAATTAATGTTACACATGCATTCGCGGTTGATACACTGAAAAATGCTGGACATAAAGTTAAACTGGTAAGAATTGCAATAATTTTATTTTATTTGTATTGTTCCTCTGAAAAATGCAAAAAAAGGTAACTTAGGGGGGCTAGACATCTTTTCTCTGAAATAAAGAAGTCATATTTTAATACATCAATGTAAACTAATTATTTCCCACTTTTTACACATAAAAGGGGATATATTTACCTCACCTTAGACCAGGGTTGCGAGTACTTAATTCCCCGAGGCCATAAATTCCTCTTCAAGTCCGGAAACACGTCGGAATTTCGGACTTAATCGGAATCAAGTCCGAAATCACCTTGGAATTCCGGACTTGAGAGCAGTCAAGTCCGAAAACACGTCGGAATTCCGGACTTGATGGGAGTCAATTTTGAAAACACATCGGAATTTCGGACTTGAGGGCGATGAAGTCCGGAATTCTGACGTGCTTTAGGAATTGACTTTCATCAAGTCTGAAATGCCGACGTGTTTCCGGACTTGACCGACCACAAGTCCGAAATTCCGACGTGCTTTCGGACTTGATTCCGATCAAGTCCAAAAACACGATGCCTTTCCGGACTTCAGGATGCAAGAAGTCCGAATTCCGAATAATTATTTTTTCCAGACTTTCTTTGAGACATACAAAGCTATACAAGTCTTATTACAGCAACGTTCAATGAAGACTTAATTTTAAGAATTAACTTTTTAATATTTAAATAAACTCACTGCCGTATAATTAAATTGCCTGTTAATTTTACGATATTTAACTAATTAATTAAAACTTATTCGGGTACTTCCATGCATTTGGGCATTAATTTAATTAAATCTCATGGTACCTAGGGAGTTTTTTAACCCGCTGAATACGTTTCTGACGACTATTTTGCTGTACGACAAAATCCTCATGCCCAAAAGATGATTTTCTCGCAAACCCTCGCATCTAGTGCGCATTTCATGGTACCAGGGGGTTTTTCGACACGCTGAACACGTTTTTGACGACTATTTCGGTGTACGACTGCACCCTTATACTCAGGAGCCGATTTCCTCGCGAATCATACCATAAAGCGTAAATTACATCGGACCTGGGGGATTTTTCGACCCGCTGAATACGTTTTTAACGACTATTTTGCTGTACGACAAAATCCTCATGCTCAGGAGATAATTTTCTCGCGAATCATAGCATAGCACGCAAATTACATGGTACCGGGGGGGGGGGGGAGTTCGACCTGCTGAACACCTTTTTCACGACTATTTCGATGTACAACTAAACTCTTATGCCCAGGAGACTATTTCCTCGCGAATCACAGCATGTAGTGCACATTTCATGGTATCCAGGGTTTTTTTCGACCCGATGAACATGTTTTTGACGACTGTTTCTGTTTCAATGTACGACTACACCCTTACACCCAGGAGACGATTTCCTCGCGAATCATAGCATGTAGCGTAAATTACATGGTACCTGCGGGGTTTTTTGACCCGCAGAACACGTTTTTGACGACTATTTTGATGTACGAGAAAATGTACATGCCCAGGAGACGATTTTCTCGCGAATCACAGCGTGCAGTGCACATTTCATAGTACCTGGGGCGTTTTCCGATCCGCTGAAGGTGCATGGAGCCCAGCTTCCGAATAATTCCGATCATTTTTTCGTTCTTTCTTTGCTTAAGAATTCGCGCTTATAATAAAGAGGCATTTAAAGAAATGAAATTATTCAACCCCTCAAGAAATAGCCCTCAGAAACGTGTTCAGCGGGTCTAAAAAACCCCCAGGTACCATGAGATTTAATTAAATTAATGCTCAAATGCGTGGAAGTACCTGAAAAAGTTTTAATTAATTAGTTAAAAATCGTATAATTAACAGGCAATTTAATAATACGGCAGTGAGTTTAATTAAATATTAAAAAGTTAATTCCTAAAATTAAGTCTTCATTGAACGTTGCTGTAATAAGATCTGTATAGCTTTGTACGTCTCAAAAAAGTCTAGAAAAAAAAATTATTCGGAATTCGGACTCGTTGCATCCTAAAGTCCGAAAATGCATCGTGTTTTCGGGCTTGATCGTAATCAAGTCCGAAAACACGCCGGAATTTCAGACTTGAGGGCGTTCAAGTCCGGAAACACGTCGGAATTTCGGACTTGATGGGAGTCAATTCCTAAAACACGTCGGCATTCCGGACTTGATCGCCCTAAGTCCAAAATTCCGATGTGTTTTTGGAATTGACTCCCATAAAGTCCGACATTCCGACGTTTTTTCGGACTTGACTGCTCGTAAGTCCGGTATTCCAAGATGATTTCAGACTTGATCGGAATCAAGTCCGAAAATACGTTGCACTTCCGGATTTCAGGATGCAAAAATTGCAAAATATGCAACCCTGCCTTAGATCTTGGTCTGGGCCCTTTATATTGTCCAGAACCATAATCATCGATGAAACGAGTTTTTTCACTATCCGTAAGTTTTGAAATTTTCTTGTGGATGGATTGACTCCAGATTTGAACTCAATTACTGCTGAATAAAATAATCCTCATATGAGGGTAGGGATTTTTGATCTGATGAGAAAAAAAAATTTTTTGCTGTTTTTCAAAAATTTTTTTCTGTTTTTCAAAAATTTTTTTTTATTTTTTTTTTATTTTTTTCAATTTTTTCAAAATTTCTCTGATGTAAAAATTTTTTCTGACTTTTAAACCTAAATCCCTACACTCATATGAAAATTATACTATTCAGGAATAATTTATATCAAATCTGGTGTCAATCCATCCCCAGGAAAATTTCAAAGCTTACGGACAGTGAAAAAACTTTTTTCATCGACGACTGTGGTTCTGGATCATATAAAAGGCCCATAAGAGAAAGTTCTAAGGTTAGGTAAATATACCCACTTTAATATGTAAAAAGTATGAAATAATTAGTTTACATTTATATGTATTAAAATATGACTTTTTATTTCAGAAAAAAAGGTGTCTAGCCCTCTTAAAATAGTCAACCCCCTTTAAAATGATGAAAAATCGTTTTTCTCTTTTTTACTCATTTCAATAGAAAACGCTTGTAAAATATCTATCAATTTTTTTAAGGAATTCTCTATTTTTGTTCTAAAAATATAGACTATTCACTGATTAAGCTTTTCATTTGTATTTTGTTACAAATTATATTTTTTGCTCTTGTATACATATTTATATAATCGTATTTATTTCTATGAATTTTTTTTTTCATTTCTCCGCTTCTATTATATTCAAAATTTCCTACCAGCTGAGCTAGCCTGACAAGTATCGTGAAATATAGCGTCAGAGGTGGGCGCTTGAACTTGGCATAATTACCTCTGCACTCTCAGCATCCTAGCAGTTACACACGTTTCGTCACGTAGACCACTTTTCGTCGCTCACAAACGACACGCACACTAATTACGCGTACTATATGTACACGCGCATGAACCATGTGGAGCCGAGGCAAGCCTTTTTCAACCCTCTATAAATCCTTTCTTAAAAGAATGATGACGGAAATGTGAAGCCGAAATAAAAGCTTTGTGATTGGTCAAGTCTGTTTAAAAGGAGCCCGTGATTGGTCGGTGGTGATGTTAGCTTTTCGCTTAAGGTCTTAGCTGATTGGTCAAAAGAAAATCCACAAAGTTTGGAATTATGAAATATTTAAACTAAACATATAAGTCATAAATAATATAAATGATTTAAAATTTGGATTTGTACAACAAAAAGTATTAAAATTTGATCTGTAGTTAACAATAAAGGACTGTAAATACTGTTTTGATTATAATTAAATTTCTCATCTTCAAATTTTTGTATTCTAAGAATAAACAAAAATAAATACAATCCGAGTTTCAATAAAAAATATTGGATAAACTTGTGAATGTTAAAAGTAAAATAAAATTTAAACTCATAATATTTCAATATTATTTGTATAGGTATAATCAAGGGAGAGGAAGAGCGCGTGTAGTGAGCCTGAACTTGCTAGTAGTGTAAATTAGTATATTACGCACCATGGGAGGAAAAAACTTGGACAATCCACAGCCCGTGTAAATTGCCACCCGAGCCGAAGGCTCGGGTAGCAAATACGAGCTGGAGGCTGGCCAATTTTACTCCCGTGGTGCATATACTATTTTTCCTCACACCGAGGTCGAAAATGCCATATTTCCGTTTCGGAGCCAGGCGGGAATGAGGCACTTTCGGCCCTGTGTGAGGAAAAACCATTTAAACTGATTCATACGGCTTAAGAGTTTGTTATAAACCTTCGCTCAAACTGGGGAATCTTTGATCCGGGAATTTTCATCTACTTGATCGAGGAAGGCCCGACGCAACAAGTTGAAGCTTGCTGTTTCAGCAATAGCTAAAATCTCCGCTATATAAAGTATGTATACTTTAAAAAATCCAAAAATAATACTTTGACCATTACTATAAGAATAACTAATATAATTTATCAACAGAATTCCTGACAAAAATAAAAAATTTAATTTAAAACTTATAGCAGTTAAGGTGGCACCTCTTTTTGTGTAAAGTAATAACCTGACTTATCGACAGCAACTTACAAGAAGTGTATCTCAGATCTGGGTCATGGATTCTCATCAGCTCGCAGGATCTTTTTTCTTTTACCTAAAAATAAAAGCTAGTGCAATACTAGACCCTAACGCTTTGAGGATTCTGAGATACAAGCACTCGAATTATTTAAAAATTAACTGGCACTTTCCACTAAAATTACAATTTTGGCAGATGAACCTCCTCTAATACCTATAAATACACATACAGACATGATTACTTATTTGATTATGGTATCACGTGGTATCATAATTAATTTGTCAGAGTGTCTACCACACCTCGAAAACCGGGAAAACCTGGAAAAATCAAGGATTTTTTTTTATCCTGGAAATTCTGGAAATATCAGGGAATATTGTCTTGAATCCTGGAATTTTTTGAAATAAAATTTTTATCAAAAAATAATTAATAATGATATAACATAAATTGACGCGCAGAACGCGTTCCATAAAAAGTTGTCTTTCAGGCTTATTCCGCTACATGGGGTGCAGCTAAGTACATGGGTGTAAAGTCTTATTTTTTTATATCTATATTTATGAAGGCGTACGCAACTACAATATATAGATATACAAAAATAATGCTTTCCCCTATGTACTCGGCCGCGCTATCATGCGGCGGAATAAACCTTATGGATACTAACACACACTCCCATACACATACATGTGTATGTGTAGTATACGATTGCAATGTGTTCATCCTAATCTGACACGTGCCTCGTGCTTCAGCGTTGTGACCATGTAAGTATACCTACACTCGCGAGAATAAACAACAAGCAGTTTGCGGCGTTCGCGCGGCTTGAAATTCGGAGAATTAGTCGATCGTCGGCGCGATTAGCGATGTAAATAAATGCGGGAGCCCGGACACGCGCGACATTGTCGATCTTTTGTCAGTTTGCCTGCAGCGTTAGACAAGTTTAGTTCTGTGAATTGTTTCAACGCCATTTTCTGTTCTATAAAAATTGATAAGAAAATCATTTTTTGATCTGGTAAGTAATAATTATTTTTATTATTATTTTAAAGAATTTTTTTAATTAAGTTCAAAAACAGATTATGCAACACTAAAATTATAGTTTTGTTGTTAAAAACAGCGTTTGATCAGTAAAATAATAACACAATTGAAATTATTTATTGATGAGAATAAAAATTGTTTTGAAATTAACAATCTGTAAACTAATATAGCTTCAGTTTATTTAATTGTAAGTAACAGAATAATTTGCGAATATATTTATTGCCTCAATCGGCGTTAGATAAAAAGTAAATTTAAAAGTTTTTTATTCTTTGTAGAATAGGTTCACTATTAAGAAACTTTAAAGTTGTATATAAATTAATATAGGTAATAATTCTACTATTTAGAAACTTTAAAATTGTATTATTTATTTATATTATAATATATCGATGCTTAGAACATAGATACCAAGAAGGTTTCAACGATTTAAATGGGATAAAAAATTATGTATGATAATTGATGTATATGTTAATTTACAGAATTAAGAAAGGAGAAACTTTAAAACAGAAGCTAAATTCACGTTAACCTTTAACGGATGGTCATTCTATTCAAGACGTAAATTCACGTGTTAGCAGTACTACTTTTAATACCGCTACTCACGTCGTTCGCTTCAATGTTTAAGCTGGTAAGATATATTTCTATATATTAATATTGAACAATAAATTTGAATTATGAAAAAGCTAATACTTTTAAATGAAACTATAGTTGTTGAAAAACTGCAATTAAAAACAAATTTAACGATTAAATTTTGAATTAAAATTAAAATTTAAATTACATAATATTATAACGTTGTTTTATGCTATTTAAACTAATTATTTGTACATTTATACTGATTTAAATTTTCATACAGGTCTTAAAATGGTTTTGAAACAAAGAGAATAATCGAAAAATGTGATTTTTACTTCTACTATCCAAATCGGAGAAATAGCTAAATATTCTGATTCTGATAAAAACTTTGATATCAGCAGTGAGTTCTGGATGTAAGCTAATTATTTGAAGGTCATCTACTTGTTTTATGTTGGTAAGTAAATAACAATTTTTCGTCAACAAACGTAAAAAAATGAATATAATCGACTTAAATTTATTACAATGATGTCAGAAATTAAATAATTGTTTATAATATAAGAATAGTCGTTTCAACTTTTCATAAAAATTTGTAAGGATAATAAAAATTAATCAATGTATATTTTATAGCAGGTCGATAATGGGTCCTAAAATTAGAGGAAATAAATTAGAGTGTCATTTTAGAAATGAATATAAAAATGATTTTCCTTGGGTAGAATCAGTTCTAAATGATCCGAAAAGTGTAAAATGTCAACTATGTAACAGCACATTCAGATTGAGCAAAATGGGAAGACAAGCACTAACTAGTCATAGTAAATCAAAAAAGCACCAAGAATCTATTAAAATAAGAACATCTACGATTCCCATAGAACATGCTTTAAAAGATTCAGTGGCTGTTGTACGAGATGTTACAAATATTCAAAAAGGTTCTAGTCAATACGAAAGCTCTGTAATTGACAACGAGGGACAAAATTTAGCTATGACAAAACAAAGTCAAACTTTTCAGCTTGTTAACGGGAGTCAGAGTCTTAGCAATAATATAGATAGTAACATTCAAAAAGGTTCTGTAAAATTAAGTGCAATAACAAATTATCTTACTAAAGGTGTTACAAAAGCTGAAATTTTATGGGTGATGCACAACGTTTCTCATCATAAATCACTGCGTGATATAGAATCTAGTTTACCTATTTTAGAAAAGATGTTTCTTGATAGTGATATTGCAAAAAAACTACAGATTAGCAAATCCAAAGCATCTTGTATGATTACTTATGGTTTAAAAAATTATTTTCAAAACGAATTATTAACTATACTAGAAACTTGTGATGTAATAGTTGTAGGTTTTGATGAGAGTATGAATAGTGTTAGTAAACTACAGCAAATGGATATATTTATAAGATTTTGGGATAGTAACAAAAATGAAGTATCTACTCGTTATTATACGTCAGAATTTTTAGGGCATACTGGAGCTAGTGATTTATTAAAAGCTTTCGAGGATAATATACCCAAAAAGTTGTTGAAAAAAATGATTCAAATTTCGGTGGATGGGCCTAACGTAAACTGGAGATTTTTAAAAGATTTACAAGCAAACTTATCGTAATATAACGATGATAAAATATTGATTGATATCGGGTCATGCAGTTTACATATACTTCACAATGCATTTAAAGCAGATATACAGACTGTTAAATGGCAAATTGTAGAGTTTTTGAGAGCCCTTTTTAATTTATTCAATTATTCACCTGCGCGTCGACCTGAATATACAAACGCTTCCAAGTCAACTTTATTTCCGAAAAATTTCTGTGGCGTTCGCTGGTTAGAGAATGTTCCTGTTGCCGAAAGAGCTCAGAAAATCTTACCTTATGTTATAAGTTATGTTGAGAAAATGAAAAAAGAGAAGACTGAGCCATCATGCAATAGCTTTGCAGTAGTAAAACAAGTAGTTTCTAATCAATTGTTAAACACTAAATTAGCTTTCTTTCAATCATTTGCAACATATATAGAGCCATTTTTAATGGAATTTCAGTCAACTTATACAAAAATTCCTTTTTTATTCGATACTTTATCATCTTTATATTTTAACATTGTAAAATCTGAGATCTTAAGCAAGTACGAAAAAAATATTTTAAATATAGATCTTAAGGATGAAAATAATTTGTTACCTGCGAAAAAAATCAAATTATCAGTCGCTGTTAAAATTGCATTAAAAAAGACAAAAGATGTCTCCGATATCGATAAGCTTCGCTTCAAAAATGAATGCCGTACGATTATGAAGCTGTTTCTCATAAAAATTTCCGAAAAATCGCCCTTAAAATATTCTATTGTGAAAGCAGCTTCTTGTCTCGAGCCTTCAATCGCCATTCAGACAGAGGTAGCAAAAAAACTCATTCTATGCTTTTAGAAAAATTTGTTAGTAATTGTATAATGGCTGCGATCATGGCTGATAAAGTTGAGAGAGAATATATACAATTAATACAGTTTTATATGATACAAGAGAAATTCAAATCGTATAACAGAAATAAATGTAGGTTAGATCATTTTTGGATAGAAGTTTTGGAATGTGTTGTAATAGAGAACTACTCTAATATATTCAGTTTTATAAAAAAAATTATGATATTATCTCATGGCAATGCAGCACTAGAACTCAGCTTTTCCATTAATAAAGAATGCTTAGTTGACAATCAAAAACAGCAATCTTTAATTGCACAGAGAGTTATATGTGATGCAATAAATGCGATGGATGGACCATTAGAAAACTATGTAATCGACAAAAAGTTAATGTTGGAAGTAAAAATGTCATCGGCTGCATATAAGAAAGCTCTGCTCCAAGAAAAAGAAAACAATCAAAAAGCTGAATGTGGACAAATGGCTGAAAGAAGAAAAACAGTTGAAATATTAGAGTTAGAAGCAAAAAAAAAAATAAGATTTTAAAAGAAGCAGAAAAAGAGGCAATGAAGTTAGAGAAAAAAGTAATGGTTTTGAAAAAATCTTAAAATAATGAATGTCTTAGAAATTAAATTATTTTCTCGTCGTTGTACATGTGATATTACATCTTAAATTTCTCAATATGATTAATAAATTATATTTAAAAAGTTAAGTTTTTCTTATTTAATGTTTTTTAAAACATCTGGAATAATCAGAATAATAATCCTGGAGAACCTGGAAAAATCAGGGAATTTTTTTTTGAACTTTTAGTAGACACCCTGTTTGTATAACCTTATTTCATTACGTAAAAGCCCTTAAATTGCTTATTTGGCGATAAAACTTTGCATATATACCTACAAATAAGCATTCAGACATTATTATCACTTACGTTATGGTTTTATATGGTAAAATATCTTATAATTTTTCATAAAAATACTATTATTAAATTTATATTACCGTGTTTGAAGTCATACAATGTCTTCTTTCTCAATATTTCTCATTTAAATTACAATATAAGCAATTGTCGCCTTGGAGCATGGTTTTACATTTTCAGTCCATCCTTACTATTCTCTCTCAAAGAATAATTCATGTATTCATGTTCCAATGAGGGCTCTTTATCTATAGAACACTGGAAAATGGTTATAACGATATTATAATGTCTACAATCCAAAATATGTTTATCTGTTGTGGTGTACTATAATAAGCTGCCTCCTGAAGGCAACCTGCAACACATTAAAAAAACAAACACAAAGTACCAAATTTTTTAAAGAATTATGTAATACAAATAACGAGGTTATACGTATCTAATATAAGCACAATTGAAGTCCTTGGACGTCCTGTTCATGGTGTACTTTGCCTCTTGCACCTTGCATCATCTTTTAAAACGTCTTCTTGGACCTTCGTTTTCCGTCGTCTCTTTTCTTCTTTTCTTCTGTTCACTTATTCACTACACTTTACCCTAAACGCCACTACCTGAAAATACACTCTTCAAAACTATAACGAAGTTCCAAGATAAAATATGGAGGAAATAAGAAACTTGTTTCTCCATATTCTATCGAACTCGTTTGGCTCTCGTTCCCGCGAATTCGCGCATCTCGAGCGTTTGTTTACATCGGTCGGACGATGTATTCGCGAGCTGCGCGTGGGGACAGTGCGATTTTGGTGGTTGCAAAGTCGCGCTCGATTCATTTTCGAATCAGATTCCCTCGGGCTGTCGAACCGCGCGCACGCGTATTTTCGGGAGAAAACGGTCAACGTGCGTCTACGTCGACTCGACCTGAACACTCCGAAGTCGAACGGAGGATAAGGTCTCACGCACGAGCGGATTAGCGAGCGAGCGACGAGAGGAGTGCACACCTCTCCGGTAAGACTCTTTGTTATTTCCGGCCTCGCTTCCTTCTTTTTGTATTTTCGGCTCGCTGCAGCGAGTGGCTGATGGTGGGTTCACCGACCCCGCGAAAATAAATACATTGATCCGCCCGCGCCGAGCAGCGGAACCCGTCTTCTTGTCTGGGCGCAACGAGACGCGTGTTTGATGTAAAGTTTTTTAGAATAGACCTTGTTATTGTTGTTCTATGTAACTGAGGCTATTCTTCATTTCTTGACCTCAACCTAACCTTCTCTCGGATACCGCCGCCTCCGCGGGATCGTCATTCCGAGACGACGATCATTCTGAGTGGCCGTGCCTCGCGTCTAGCTAGTGCGAGTATTAACCCTTTCCGGCACACGAAAAAGTCGAGTTCAACCGCGAACTCGACCTCTGCAATCGGGGTTCCGGAGATCATCAACTCCGGGTGCTTGTCGTAGAAGCAGCACCCGACAGCACCGAGTTCTAGGGATCGGATCGCGGAATTAACTGAAATTGTTTCCCTGGCCCCCGTTACAATCCATACAGGATCAATTATCAAAGTTTATAATCTTAGTGTGCTTGAAAGATCAAACAGCGTAATCGGTTTCAGTTGCTTTTATAAAAAGATTTATATGTATATTTGGATGCCCAAAAATAGTACTAACCGATAGAGGGGCAAATTTTACGAGTAAAATAATGAAACAGATAGCTAAAAGATTTAAATTTCATAAAATTGAAACTACAGCTTTCTCTCCTCAATCTAATGGTTCACTAGAAAGAGCACACCACCCGTTGTGCGAATATATAAAGAATTTTTCTACAAAAAAATATGAATGGGAGGAACTATTAGATTTAGCGCAATTTTATTATAATACTAGTGTACATACTAGCCATCAATTCACACCATGAACTAGTTTTTGCCTACCCTGCTAGAATTCCATCTAGCGAATCAGTAAAAACATCAGAGTTATTACCGACCCATAATGGGTATTTAGAAAAACTGATTAATTATATGAGAGAAATTGCCTCAATAAGACAAAAATTCATAATGTCAAAAGAAAAATCAAAATTATATTATGATAGATTTATTAATCCATTAGAATTAAAAATGGGAGATGAAGAATGTTTAATCAAAGAACCAAAACCAAGGAAACTTGAAAAAGGTCATTATCAAGGTTCTTTTGACATTATTAAAGTAAATAAAACTAATAATCTTATCATAAACTATAAGGAAAAGGCAAAAACCGTCCAAACGAATAAATTAAGCCTTGTCAATAATAACAAACAACAATACAACATTTTTGTTATAGGATTTGGACAACATACTCAATATTAATATCTATCATAATCTCTAATTATTTTTTCAAATTTAATACAGCAATAGAGAATTATAATTGCAGCCTAACTTTTTCATTTGAAGTAAAACCACCACGCATCATGGTCAACGAGAATATAAACCTAAGGTGATCCAGACTCTACCGAATTTACAACTTAAAATTATAATCATCAGTCATTTCTACTATTGTTCGTATCCAAATTGGTAGCAATTTAAATAAGATAAGTTTGAATAATGTAATTATAAGAATCTTTTATGAAGACAGTGTAAAGATTCATACATGACACATTTTAGAAACAATACTACAACTAAGAATGACATCGTTAATAATTTAAAATACATATTTTTCGATTACATATATTTCGATTATATATTAAAATACCTCAGTTTTTATTTTGCAACAATGAAACAAGCAAAAATTTTATTTGTAAAAATTATGTGCTATGGAATAATAAAATTATATAATATAAATATTTAGTCACAAAGTAAGAAAACATTAAAGTGATCAATTTAATAACTTATCATTCTATCTATCTTTGAATAAGAAAATATAGAACCAATCCGAAAGAAAAAGAAATAAAAACATTCCTAAACCTTCCAACCCTAACAAACATATGATAAAAATAATTTGACTGTAATTTTATGCAAAATCAGACTGTATTTGTGTTTGGGAATTCAATAATTTGAATTCCCGCGGTTACACTCAGCTCGGTACGACTCACGGCGCTGCCACGGCGCGGCAGCACCTCGCGGCCTCTCGGCGGAACAGCCGGGACGCTACACTGATTAACAAGGTAAATTCGCGCTGTTTCGGTCTCTCTCGCTCTCTCACATGCAAATGTGAGAGAGATTGTGTTTTGATTAGCGAAGTGAATCTTTACGAGGAAGAAGACGGATATGCTCTCACTCGACTCTCAATCTCAAACTCTCTCGTCATCTGGACGGCGTGCTCGCCACGAGGCCGCATGGCCAAGTCACACGGCATTCTCACTACTCAAGGTCTCTCTCTCTCTCTCTGCAACGGTCGACCACGAAGAATATCAGTGTGCACGTTCGGAAACTCTCAAGTCGGATAAACTCAAGTGTGGTCTCGCTCACTCTACTCAAATCATTCTACTCAAATAGTTTCCATGGAATGGTCGGCCTCGTGGAGAAACTCACTGTGCACATTCGGCGATTCTCAAGTGAAACCTTCAAGTGTGATGCCTGTCGCTTTCTCAACATGGACTGCTGCTCGGCAACATCTCATATGGCGTCGTCTCGCACGGCAGGGTTCACGCAGCAGTGTCTCGTACACGGAAACTTCTCACACGGCGGTGATACTCAAGCGGCATCTTTTCACCGGCGCTCGATGGTTCGAGCGCACCACAAGGCAATAACTCACGCGGCATCTGCTGTACTCTGGAGGCTGCTCTCAGCAAAGGAAACTTCACTGGTATTCTCAGCTGGCTGTTCTCATCTGACGCAACTCACCTGCTGCTGTATCATCGGCTTTCTCTCACGCTTTCCGGATTAATATAATCGCTTCAAAGCCAGGTAACCTCTCACACATGCACAGCCATTTTGTTGATACACGTAAGCAGTGGTACAATGTGAATGTACTCTGCACATGCGATGTTCGGTAACTCTCAGATCAAGTTAATCAATAATACTAACTGTGATCATTTCTGTAAGTAGTGCCTTCACTGTACGGGAATCTCTCAGCATAACTCAAATTTCTCAGCAAACTCATCCACACTCACACAGGAAACTCATACACTCAAACAATTATGTAACAGTCATACACTCAACCTATTTATTGTAACATTTACACACATTTTATATTACACATTGTATATTTTATAGTTATTTTCAATATATTATAGTTTAATTTACAAAAGTGTTTGGCTCTCAATTTTTATTGTAAACACCCACAGCATGTCCTCATTATAAATTATGGCATTCTCAAACAATTTGCTACAAAAAAATAAAAATTTGTTCGCATTCACAAATGAAATTTTATGAATTGTTCAAGAACAAAAGAAAGAATTCAGGTAGCTATGCTCACATTGCTAAGATTAAAATGAAGATAATGTATTGGAAGTGATCAGTTTCATCATATACTGACATAATCATCCTACAAGATACATTATTCGGCCCTGTATTGAGTAAAATAATATTCTACTCTAACGCACTACATACTCTCTAATTCAAACATGTGAATGCTACTCATGCCAGAAAAAATCTTGAGTTCTAAAATGAACATTAAAATGGCTAAGATTTTTAAAGGAAGGTAATACAATGATGCATAAGAACAATAACAAGTCAAAATTTACGAAAATTACTCCAACCTACTAACCTTCTTTTTCACAAAAGATATACACACTACATATAATTAAATTTCTCTTTTGGAAATAATTATAATTTTTCTCAGTATACGGTTAAAAAATATTTTTATTATGGCTATATCAAAAGCTCTTTAATATTATTCTACTTAAACAAAGAGGAAAAAATAATATATCTTTTGCCAAATATCTCAGCAGGGAGGGAAGTGAATGATCACTTGAATCATTCCTTATATATTTCTCCTCATCTTTTATTTACTATAAAATTATTTCATAAGTACATTATTTCTAACCTTAATGAATGACTCTATTTTTTTCTAAATACAGCAAAACAAAAATTAGTACACATTACCGTTAATAAAATAATTAAATTGTCGAAATTCTATGTACTGTAACGGGGTTCAGTTATGGAGAGGGTATTAGTTCCTCTCAGGGGCTCGCAGGATAATATACGGATGTTTTCTACGCCCGGGTAACTCACCGTTGTAGAATTACCTGTAGTCCGGCAGAAGCGCCTCGGCACAGGTTTCGAACATGCGAGCCCGGCTTCTATTGTAGAAAGCCTAGGCCGCTTTCCACTAGAAACGTCGCTGCGCTCTGCCGCTACTGCCAACTGCTGCCCGCGAACTACTGGCTGCTCGCTATGACCTAGCGTTACCAGCGCCGCCGGTCTTTCCCGCGTACAACGCCGCTCGGTCTAACCTCTCGAGCGGCTATTGAGATACTTATTCCCGCTATCGATGTTCCTCTAGGAGGCAATGCCTGCGACTAGCTGCAGAAACTGAAAAGGGTAGAGGGCGGTATTCGGCAAATCATGCATAGGTTAAGGCGCGCTCAATAACTACTCGTGACTCGACTATTTAAGATAAAACAAGATAAAGAGGTTTATTCTTGGAAGTTAATCGCGCTAAGGGGCGCGAAACCCGGACAATAATCTAACAAATAATAACCGACAGGCCGAGACTTTCGATACCGCACGCAGGCTCACGGTTACGGCGGTGCCGCTTATTCGCGGGTGACGGGGGGAATTATCTCGCGCTCCCGTCACCGAAGGACGCTAAGACAAGTGCAGGGCCTACTTTCTCGGGGCTAGCCAGCCATCGCGCGCGAGTCTATCCAGAGCGGGCTCTCTCTCTCTCTCTCTCTCTCTCTCTCTCTCTCTCTCTCTCTCTCTCTCTCTCTCTCTCTGTCGCTCTCGCAGGCCGCTTGATATCCGGGATGAGGCACGCCGCTTCTCTTGCTCCCGCGCTGTCCTCGTGCTCACGTTCTCTCTCTTTCTCTCTCGCTTCCACTCCTCCCAGTGGTGGCGGCGCAGTCGCGCGATTGGCTGCAGTCGTGGAGGCCGGGCACACATACAAACTCTCCGATGCACGGAGCTCACTCACGACGACTTGGTCAACAACATGGCCGCGTGCTCACGTTCGCAGCGGCGCGGCGGCTTCGTCTTCTTCTCCACCTGCTTGCGGCTTGTTCCGCGCGGCGCTCTGCCGATCGTGGTACGTGTCAGCGCGCGAGATTCAGATCTCGCAACGCAGTATACGTGATTCTCATAACTTATATCGGCGCCCGTTACAGTACAATCAAGATATATATTCCTATACAAGTTATAATGTATATGATATGCTATATTTATTACGTAACATTTTATTAAACTAATATAAAATTTAATTTATGTATGAATGAAGGAAGAATCCATAGTGATCCGTACTGCTATTTGAACGCTAGGAAAAATCGGCATTAAACATGCGATACAAAATAAAACCATAGGTTAAGTGTAGTCTAGTGTTAGGAAAAAAAATAATTGATGTATTTTATAGAAATATATAAACGATACGAAATTTTGTTTAAATTTATTAAATTTTTATTATTGTGTTCATTATATGAATTTTCATTATTGTATTTATCATTTGAATTATCATTTTATTATAATTAGAAAAATCCTGTAACAGAAAATTACTGATGGTTCAACTATTCTTATAATTGTTGAATCTCTACGATATGCAACGGTCTATGGAGGGAGGTGTTACGTCCGTGACGTATCCGTAAATTAAATTTTATATCAAAGAGCGCGGGAGCGCTCCGAAGGCAAGTATCTGTTTAATGTAGAAAAAGCCTGAGGGACAACCGTGCTATTCATACATGGAAATGGGTGCGCGAGAATTTCATGAATTTTTTACAACTTTGCATTAAGTTTTATTCTAATATTTTTTAATGGGTAGCTTTAATATACTCCATGTATAATAAATTTCAATTAAAAATATTATGTCGTTTTGATGTATATCTCGTTTACATATTGGTTATTGCTGTTTTCAGATTCTTTTTTTCTTTCTTCTTTTCCCTCTCGATTAGCTGTTTTGTTCCGACCGCAGCAATATATAACTATATACATAGTTTTATATATAAAACTATGTATATAACTATATACATAGTTTTATATATAAAACTATGTATATAGTTATATATTGAGCTGCGGTCGGAACAAAACAGCTAATCGAGAGGGAAAAGAAGAAAGAAAAAAAGAATCTATATATATATATATATATAAATATATATATATATATATATATATATATATATATATATATATATATACATATGTTTTAACAGATTTATGGAGCCCTTTTATACACATGAGCATATTTATGGAGCCCGTTTTCTTTTATGGAGCCCGGGTCCCATAAAATATTTTTCTCGGGCGTTTATGGAGTCCGATCTACAGTCTATACCCCCAGGGTCCATTATTTCTTTAGTCACTTGCCATAGGGATCTCTGGGCTGTAGGTACTAATATACAGGGATGGGCTCCATAAACGGATGGGGGGATAATTATATATATATATTATAGAGAGAGAGAGGAGAGAGAGAGAGAGAGAGAGAGAGAGAGAGAGAGAGAGAGAGAGAGAGAGAGAGAGAGAGAGAGAGAGAGAGAGAGAGAGAGAGAGAGAGAGAGAGAGAGAGAGAGAGAGAGAGAGAGAGAGAGAGAGAGAGAGAGAGAGAGAGAGAGGATATAACAACGACAAAATTGTGACTCTACACTAACCTCAAAATATCGTATGGTATTTTTAAATATACGTAACTAGGTAAAAAAAAAAGATATGAATTTTAATCAGCTGATGGCATGGCATGTGCATACTTCAATACATAAATAAGTATTATACACGGTGTCTCATTTTAATCTATGGCAGCCAAATATGTCCGAATGCAGGCCAGATACAGAAAAATGGTTCAGATGAAAATTGTTCGTGACGATGATGGGTCAACTTTTGGTCACCTTCAATTTGACCTTGAGATCATTTTTCAAGGTCATTTCAAGGTTAAGATCATTTTTTCAAATTAGAACCCCTATTCTGACGTCGGAATCGGATACAGCGGGAAATTTTACGTCCAAAACCGTTCTTTGAACATTTTTTTGTGACCTCCACAAGGTTAAATCAAGCTCAAATGCTTAAAAATTAGTCAGAACGCGAAATTTCATAGTTGTCTCAAACAGAACAAGCCTTGATAAACCCAACCAATTAAGAAATTTGTGTGGTCGCCAATTATGAATATGCTGTTAGCTTTCTGTGGGGTACGATGCGATGGTACCGCATGGAGGCTGAAATATCCCCAATGAGGTTATTTTGAATCACTATGAAAATCACTAAAAAAACATTTTGAGAGCTTCAGGGGTCGCTGATTATAAATTCGAAGTCAGATGCGACGCCGGAGTAACACATGGAGATTGAATCGCTTTAAGTGGGATCAATCATCCAATTTCCATCAAAATCGCTAAAAATACTATCCTGGGAGTTATCGCGGTCACTTATCTACAGAAGTTCCAGCAACATTGCTCTATTGGCTTTAAGCTCTTTTTGATAATACTGGGTCCTTACTTTTAGCGTTACCCAGACACAACGACGCGGACGAAGTAAGGCCTGTTTCCTTTGGGGTGCTTGTTTACGTGAGTCCCCTTGCCTCTCACGGCGGTCCTTTTTTGACGTGAGTTCCCTTAACTGGGGTGCTTGTTTACGTGGGTCCCCTTGCCTCTCACTGGGGTGCTTGTTTAACGTGAGTCCCCTTGCCTCTCACTGGGGTGCTTGTTTAACGTGAGTCCGCTTGCCTCTCACTGGGGTGCTTGTTTAACGTGAGTCCCCTTGCCTCTCACTGGGGTGCTTGTTTAACGGGAGTTCCCTTGCCTCTCATTATTATTACTGCAGTTGACATTATCTATCAACGGAGTACATGTTCAAAGTTACCTCCGTTGTCTTCCAGGCACAGGCGTAATCGCCGTTGGAAGTGATCTACAGTCCTGAGCAACGCTGCTCTAGAAATGGATTCGCAAGCTCTACGAATTCTATCCATAAAATCTTCCCTTGTTGTAGGCCGTTGAGCAAAAACTACATTTTTTACGTACCCCCACAAGAAAAAATCTGATGACGTCATATCTGGTGAATTAGCAGACCAGTTAACTGGACCTCCTCGTCCAATCCACCTGTCATTGTAGTTGTTATTTAAAAATTCTCGAACGATTCGTGCAAAATGTGGTGCCGCACCATCTTGCTGAAGCCACATTCTTTGTCTTGTAGCTAGGTCGACGTTTTCCAAAAGTACTGGCAAATGATCTCTTATTAGCTCTAAATAGCTGTTTCTATCGACATTTCGCTCAAAGAAATACGGACCTGTCAAGTAACCATTGACTATTCCACACCACACCATTATGCTCCACCGATTTTGATGATCCAGCGCTCTGTGCCAGTGAGGGTTCACATCTGACGAATAATGGCAATTGTGCCTGTTCAGTCGTCCATCGCTACAAAATTTTACCTCATCCGAAAAAAGGACGTATTTGAAAAAGTCTGGATCATTTTCTATCATTCTTAAAGCCCAGTGACAAAATTCAATGCGCAATTGAATATGGTTCTGCCTTAGTTCCTGAACTAAAGTTAGATGGTAGGCATGATAGTCAATAATTCTCAGAATCCTTGAAACCGTCGGACGGGAAATACCAATTTCTCTTTCAATTTGGCGTGTGCTAATATGCGGGTCGAGATGAACAATTGCTAAAATAGTCACGACACGAGCATCGTTTTCATCGTATTCGTGGTGCCTGCGCTGACGACTAAGGGGGCCACCGCAAGCTCTTTGAGTTAAAGTTCTGATTGTGAAATCAGTAGGATGTCTCTTTTGTGGATTTCATCTATTTGATCAGCTGGATAATCAGCCATGATGTAACTTTACTTATAGATGAAACAATTGAAAAAGATATAATTTTTAAAATATTGAGAACAAATAAACCTTCGTGTGTTGGAAATTTAACTTAAGCTACAAATTCAATACAAATAGTTGAAAATTCAATTCTTACTTATTTTTAACATTGTAATAGTTAACACTTGTATTTTAACCTCTTACTTAGTTAATCTTGTTATCAATTATTAAATTTTAAACTTTTGACATCGTTATTCCTGTGATAAAGATAAAAATTTCTTTTACTTTATATTTTTTTACGTAACGCTTATTCCCATACAATCATGCATTTTCGTAAGCGGGAGGGTGATTTCTTGAGTTTTAATAAAAAATGGAAGGTGATGGCATAATTCTGGCCCCAGATTCGGTTTTAGCACATCAAAATTCATAAGAGTTGATGGGTCTGGTGTTGGATACAGATCCCTTTTTTATTGAATCTGTGAATTATCCAGCTGATCAAATAGTTGACATGATAATGGTTTTAGAGCAATGTAATGGCAATTATCGTGCAGCAGCTAGGCGGCATGCTGAGCTGTATCTACAAAAAAGACATCCTTTGATTGGTTGGGTTTATCGAGGCTTGTTCTGCTTGAGACAACAATGAAATTTCGCGTTCTGACTAATTTTTAAGCATTTGACCTTGATATAACCTTGTGGTGGTCACAGAAGAATGTTTAAAGAACGGTTTTGGAAGTAAAGTTTCCCGCTCTATACGATTCCAACATCAGAAATAAGGGTTCTAATTTGAAAACATGATCTTAACCTTCAAATGATCTTGAAAAATGACCTCAAGGTCAAATTGAAGGTGACCCAAAGTTGATCCCCATCATCACGAAAAATTTTCATCTGAACCATTTTTCTGTATCTGGCCTGCATTCGGAGATATTTGGCTGCATAGATTAAAATGAGACACCGTTTATATAGATTCTCAAAATGTAACAAAAGCTGTTAAGAAGTAACACCTACTTAAGATTTTTTAGACGCAGTATTGTACTGATAGCAAATAACGCAGTGATCTGCCCGATACAGACATATTATTGTCATATATTATTCAAAAGTGTCATTAATCAGTGTTTTGTGTAATAAATAAAATATAGTGGGCTTTTATGTCAGTTTAATATAGCTTATTTTATATACTTTGATAGAAGTGTTGCAAAGTGAAAAGCACAAATGAATAAAATAAAAGGAGTAAATAAGTAAGTGAATTTGAAAAATTCATATAAAAATATGTTGACTGTGCGTCTATATGAATGTAGAATCTATATGCAATTGAACCCTGAAACACGATTCTATTATATTAATGATGGTTCAGTAATTTGAGAAAACAACGTGCAAAGATATTAGTACACTGTTTAGACTATCTTATTTTCACAAATAACTTTAATTATTGAGATAAAAAGTTGGGGATGTTGTGATAAGTGTTAAATATATTATTATTATTATTTCTTATTTTATAACACAAGAAGTGGATAAATAAGTAAATTTAAAAAATGCATTTAAAAATATATTTATTATGTTAGTGATCTATGGATCCAAGGTCTTCTGTGAGTGAACCTTGGAACACGAGTTTGTTATGTGTGTGTGTGTGTGTGTGTGTATGTGTGTGTGTGTATAAAAAAACTATTTGAAATAAACAATAACTAGGGGGGCTGCGCTAACATAATAACACTGTTTATTATGTTATCATCTACTTTGCTGCTATCTTCATTGGTATCTTCGTTATTATTTACTTTGCTTACTTTATCGATATCTCCAGGGTTGCTTACGTCGCTCACGTGAAACTTTTTTGCACCATCATTTGCTTTATAATACATAAGATGCTCCAATGCTTGTTGGTACATTGCATATTTTTCACGATCATCTTGAATTGATGTCGAATTTATAATTTCACTCATTTCTTTATCTAATCGTGACGTAGGTGTGCCAGGTGTTTGCATGGTAGCCACGTTTTCACTTGATAAGTGTTGGTGTAAGTTGTTTATACTTTCTTCAGGGATCAAAATCATTTTTCTTGCATGCTCCATAGTTTTATCACATGTACCAAGATGAGTCGTAAACAAGTCTGGTATTTGATAATCAACTTCTTTTTATTTTTCAAACTTTTAGTAGAACCAGTTAATTTTCTTAAAAATAATGCGTACTTTTTTAATTAGGCACGACCGCTTCTCGGGAGAGCCTTATATTTTCGTCAATGCGAAAATTGTAACACTTCAAAAACTGAAAGTTTACGATATAAAAACTATTTTCCATCCACAATGAGTTCATTTTAAGCGTTTTTGGAGATGTATGTATGTCGGTACGTATGTATGTAATCAAGTAACCCGATTATCTCAATGAAATTTCGATGGATCCAAACGGGCTTTGGGGAAAATAATTGTCTAATTATACGTAACTGACAGTTCCCAAGCGAAGATGATCGATGGAAAATTTTAGAAATGGGAGCTTAAAGAAATATTTAAAAAATCGATTTTTTAGCTTAATGTCTAGAAAAATTATTTTTAAGCTAATATCTATAGACCTATCTGCTAAAACTAATTAAAAGACACCTTTTTTCTGTTGGGAATCTTTTGCTCCGAGCAATATTTACCAACACAAATGCGAAAAAACGTCAAAAAAGGTAAAAAAATCTACGATTTTCGACTATAACTCAGCAGGATTTGATTTTACACATAAATATTAAATACAAAAATTGTAGATAATATTGAAACAAAACTTTTTCCTATTTAACATTATCATGTAAAATTGATTCCTGATGAGTTAAACTCATAAAAACGATTTTTAACGCCTGAATGTACCTAACATGGTCGATTTACGTTTATAACTTAGCAGAATTTGATTTTATACAAAAATGTTAAATACAACAGTTGTAGATAATAATTAAACAAAACTTTTTCCCATTTAACATTTGCATCAAAACTCAATACCTGACGAGTTAGACCTATAAAAAAGATTTTAAACGTCTAAATATACATAAAATGGACAATTTTCAGCTATAACGTCACAGGATTTAACTTTACACAATTATGTTAAATGTAAAAGTTATAGATTATAATAAAATAAAACTTTTTCCCATTTAACATTTTCCCGTAAAATCAATACCTGGCGAGTTAGACCTATAAAAACGAATTTAAAGGCTTAAATATACATAAAATGGATGAATGTCGGCTATAACGTCACAGGATTTAATTTTACACAAATATGTTAAATGTAAAAATTGTAGATTATAATAAAACAAAAATTTTTTCCATTTAACATTTTCATGTAAAATCAATTCTCGGTATCTAAACTTATAAACACGATTTTTAATGCATCGATGCACCTTACATAGTTAATTTTCGCTTATTATTTAACAGAATTCGATTTGATACAGAAATATTAAATAGAATAGCTATCTATAAAATCGGAAAAATCGATATCCAAAGATAATATAATTACAAAAATATAATAATGAGATACAAAAGTACATTTGATTACAATATTCAACCTGATAAACACATTGGTAAAAAATAATTAAAGAAACGAAATATCTATTTCTCTTTTTTCTACAAAAAAAAAACAAATATTATGCAAACTAAAACATTGTTGACATTATATTATGCTCTTTATAATAGTCTTCAAAATTATCGAATAATATCTTGTGGTTCTTTATTTATGAATAGTCGAAGATCATTAAATAATTTACAAAATACAATTTTTAAAATTAAATTTAAAAATACTTTTTTGTTTGAGAGATGCCCTTTAAATATCCAATAATTATTTTGTTTTGAGTCCGTTTTCTATCATTATGAGAAACTAAATATCAGAGACAAACAATTAATACACAAGAAATAGAACTGTACAGATACCAATAAAAAAAAACTCAAACAATAACTAACAAAAACTGTTACATAGAAGCTGTCAGAACTTATAATTCCTTGTCAAATGATCTAGAGAAATTATAATGTAGTAGAATTAAAATTAGAAAAATGTGTAAAAATTGGGTTGGTAAAAATATATAATTATTTTATCTTACTGTTTCGATAACAAATTTAAGAAATTTGATACAAGATTGCACAGCTTAACCTGTTTACTATGTTCACAGGACCTAAGCGATTGAACTAAAAGAATCAAAATTGTCTAATATTATATAAGTACGTGTTAAAGTAATATCATATTTACAAAAAAAACTTGTGTGTAATGTATGTGCTATAAATTTTGTAGTATGGCAAATGTCAATGTATAAAGAATGCAATATTTTAACTGACTCTGTCAGTCTTAGTGTGCTACAAAATTAGGTAAATAGGTAAATCTCACTGGGTAGAAGTTTGCGAAATACATAATGATGTATACAACAGATACCCTGAAGTGAGTTCTTACACCTTAAATAAACTTAGAAATTTACCAGTTGAGCTAATACTACCAGCGATAACTACCTACCCGTATTTAACCACACACGCAGCACTTTTATGATATCCCCAGTTCCTAATTACCTGTCCCCTCGCACTATAAAATACGAGGGTCATTTGACAAGTACCTAGCCTCACCGCCAGATGGTGCCACTATCGCACCAGAAATACACTACAGTGCAGTATCTTCCTGTAAACGGTTACAGACGAAATTTCAGCCGGATTGGAGTTGTAGTTTATTTTTGAGAGCGTGTGAAAGCAAACGTGTCCGTTGATTTTTGAAAAAATGGAGAAAGAACAATATCGGTCGGTGATTCGATTCTTGTTTTTGGAAGGGAAATCGCGCAGTGAAATTAAAGAACGCTTGGATGCAGTGTATGGGGATGCTTCTCCTTCGATGGCGACCGTCAAATTTTGGTATAACGAGTTTCAACGTGGTCGTACGTCGGTTTTTGATGATCCACGCCCAGGTGCTCCGAAAACAGCCACTACGGAGGAGAACGTGACAAAAATACATGATATCGTTTTGTCAGACCGCCGATTAAAGGTGCACGAGATAGCTGCGATAGTAGGCATCTCAGAAGAACGCGTGTGGTATATCCTACATGAGATTTTAGGCATGAGGAAGCTGTCAGCAAGGTGGGTGCCGCGTTTGCTGACTGCAGACAACAAGCGCATCCGTGTGACCAGTTCAGAGCAGTGTTTGGAGCTGTTTAATCACAATCCAAAAGAGTTTTTCCGTCGTTACGTGACCGTCGACGAAACATGGATTCACTACTACACTCCAGAGACCAAGGAGCAGTCAAAAAAGTGGATCTTACCCGGTGAACCTACTCCGAAGAAGGCGAAGACGGTCCCGTCGGCCGGAAAGGTGATGGCCACTGTTTTCTGGGATTCTCAAGGTGTGATTTTTATTGACTATCTGGAGAAGGGCAAAACGGTCACAGAACAGTACTACGCCGAACTATTGAGCCGATTTGACGCCGTGTTAGAAGAAAAACGGCCCCATTTGTCTAAAAAGAAAGTGCTTTTCCACCACGATAATGCACCGGCTCACACTTCTGCACTCGCCACGGCTAAATTGGTCGAATTACGCTACGAACTGCTGCCCCATCCACCGTATTCTCCAGATTTGGCTCCGTGCGACTTTTTTTTGTTTCCGAACCTAAAAAATTCGCTCGTCGGGAAGAGATTCCACTCCAATAACGAAATAATCGCCGCCACGGAGGCCTATTTTGCAAACCAAGAGAAAACATTTTTTTCAACGGGGTTAAAAAAATTGGAACACCGCTGGACCAAGTGTATTCAACTAAAAGGAGACTACATTGAAAAATAAATTTTATTTTTTGTAAAATTTTGGTGTTTTCATTTGTAGGCTAGGTACTTATCAAATGACCCTCATATAAACACTTGAAGATCACTTAGAGATGCAGAAGCAATAAAATAGGGTTGGACGGTCTAGGCTGGCACTATACTCCATAGATGCCAGTATGCTGAGAATTATCTAACAGCGATCCACAACTTCAGTAACCATACCACTTGGGAGGAAAGTACTGACAGAGACCGTCAATTGTATCTCAATGTCAAGGATTGCCTCAGTCTAGGGATCAGCAAAGAACATGAACAGCAGATCAGTCCCTATTCTGGGAGCAAGCGAGGAGAGTTGAGCATTTAAAAACCACATATAACTAATAAATAGATGACACAAAAAAACATTACCATACAAAATAAAATTCTGCAGCAATGGTTGTTGTTCACACGCTATACCAGCTACCTGTAACAACTAGAGGGGAAGGTTTGGTGGAAATCTTCAGCTGTTGTTTCACTGCTAGAACAAGCTCCAGCCTGAGAGTCGCTGAAGACATAAGCAGCAGATTAACTGTACACATAGCCACTAGTATGAGAGGCAAACAAGGAAAGTTGAGCACCTAAAAACCTCATATAATTAATAAATAAATGACCCAGGCAACATTTCTTCCACACCTAAGAAATAGTCTGTAGCAGTGTCCGTCGTTTACACTTCTCTCGCTGCTACATATGTACCTGCAACAACAGAAAGTACTATCAGCTCACCCATCATAGAGGTTAGGAACGAGAAAGGGCTTACTAAATCTGCTCTCGCCGTTGACGCGCTGCCTTCTTGTCTATACGACGAATTATTATCAACCGGCGAACACGATGAAAGGGACGAAATTCACTAGAGCGGCGTATGACAACAGCCGCTGGCATCGCTGGGGACGCCGGAAGCCAGACGTTGCGATTGTAGACATCACACACCATGGACACACGCGTGCACACAGCACGCCGCACTCAGTACTCACTAGAGCTATTCGCCTTAAGAGCATATAGCAGAAAGCGTGCGCGATCCATATATAATATATAGATATGTATTTTATACACAGGGAGCGTTCGCGGTCACACGGGTTGTATCATGCGTTTTTCCGCTATACTTATGTGCGCGAATGCAGCCTAGCCGATATAGCCGTTACGGCTACTGCAAATGCATTAGTACTCATGCTCGCAGCGCAATGCCAGATTGCCGTTGCCGAATGCATCAATGTGTATGACTTTTTTCTTCTGTTTTTTTCTCCTTTCGTAATTGAGATTGTATAGGTATATGTAGTTAGGAACACCCATGAGCAGCTATAATCTCCACCTTTCGTTAGAACTGTATGAAATTTAAATCTAAGTTTTTTTTTATTAATCTAGAGTAATGAAACAATAGTTTTCCCCAAATAATTTAATAGAATTTGACTATATACAAAAATTTCGAATGCAAAAGTTGTAGATAACATTGAAGCAAAATTTTTTTTCTATTTAACGTTTTCATAAATAAAAATAAAAACGATTATTATAATTTCGATAAAAATTATGAAAACCGTGTTTTTAATATTACTATATGCACTTTGATCGTATCAATTAATACTTAAAAATTTAAATGGATCATAGGCTAATTGAAAAGTTATTTACATATATCTATATATGTAGAATTAAAATGCAAACCTTTTACAAAAAAAAAAAAGAAACAAATGTGTAAAAGTAAACGGATAATTTTTATTTAAATATTATTGCAGATGTATTTATGTTTATTTTAATTATATAAACGATAAAAATAAAGTATTAAAATTTTTGCAATAATAAAATTATAAGGTTCTTCTGAGCATTGCGGTCGTGCCTATTATGTAAAAACGAAGTTTTTACATAGGGAGAGGGGGGGCGACGAGCGAAGCGAGGAACAGGTATGTGTGGCGGCGGGGGGGGGGGGGCGTGTCGAAGACACGCAGGGGGGCTCGGCCCCCTAGTATATAATTATAATGTTTGTTGATTTGTATTTATGTATTGATTGTTTTGATTATGGATGAAAATGCGAGAGCGATATATTTATATATACTACTCTGTGTAACGTGAGTTTGTCGGTTGGCGATGTAGCTTTTGTAATAGGACGTAGAGCTTCTGACTCTTAAAAATACCCACGATGATAATAACTATATTGTATGTATTTTTTACTATTCTCTCTTTGTGATTACAACCAAAATAACCATGTTTAAGATTCTATTGTGTCTTTGTTTTTATAGTTAAATAAATGATTACCTGATGAGGCTAGAAAACTAACTAGCGAAACGTTGTGGTTTTGAAAATGGAAAGCTAAAGTGTTTTTTTTTTGTATCTGGGTTGATCCTCACCATCGTTTCTTATCATTGAAATTATTATGGAGGATAGATATAATAGTAATAATCAATTCGGTCTCCGATGGAAATATGACCAGACTCCAGCAAGGAGGAGTTTTTTCAAATTTATTTTGAAGACACATGGCTATCAAGTTGTAAATATATTGAGAACTTGTACTTCGTTCAGACATGATTTAGCAAAATCAAATGCAAGGCTCAATTTTCTCATCGCTTGTCGGCAAGAAGAGATTATTCCGTCACACATCACGAATGCACAAAAACGCCTTTTTTTGTTTTCATAGTAAGTCGAGTCAACAGTCATACACACTATCACAGAAAACAAATTCGAAAAAATTACTAAAATTAGAAATTAATGATTTATTTGTATATATTACACATTGTAAAAAACGTCTTAATGCACTTTCAGTTGTTATAGATAATTTAAAATTAGATTTTAGAATTTTCAATAAGTTTAGAGAATTCACAGAAAATAGAAGTTCGAAAATATACAAAAACATAACAATAAAGTTAGAAAAAAAATTTCATAGTCTAATGAAAAATGTGCGTACTATACATAAACACAATAGAAACGATTGGGTTAAAAATCTATCTGATGTTATTATACCTCAGGAAGTTATGGATGTAGTTTCCTTAGGTCCTAATTTTAATACAAAAAGTGATTTAACAAAAAATGATGTATTAACTACAATTAAAAATGTGGAATATAGTTTTTATAATAAAAATATGGGTATGACTAATGAACTCAGAGATTTAATAGTTAGAAATATTGAAAAATTTAGCAACACAAAACAACAGTTATCGAAATATGATAAAGATTTCTCCAAACAACTCGCAGTTATCCATAGATTTTCGGATAATCATAAGAATATTTTTTTTTACTCGTGCAGATAAAGGTAGTGTGACAGTTTGTTTGAATACACATGATTATAAAATGATAATGAAGGGTTTATTTAACTATAGCAACACTTATAAGATTATCAAAAGAAATCCGTTAAAAGCATTACAAACTAAAGTCCACAAAATTCTATCTTGCTTTAATGCGAATGGATATTTACAAAAGCAGTATCATAACAATAGCCTCACCCAAACAAATATACAGTTGTCAAAAGCATATGGTTTGCCCAAAATTCATAAGGTTGATATACCGTTTAGACCTATTATCTCCACAGTGAATAATCCTATTAATTTTTTAGCAAAAATTTTGAATAATGAATTAACAAATTGTATTAAAAAATCAAAATCACATATTAACAACAGTATTGAGATAAAGGAAAAATTAGTAGATCTGACAATCCCATCAGATTGTATTTTAGTATCGTTAGATGTAAGTTCTCTCTTTACTAGTGATCAACAGACTCGAAAAACGTTTTAATGATATACATTTTAATTCAAAAATACCATTTCAAGACATAATAGATACAAAAAAATTCTTGTTTGATAACACCTTTTTCATTTTTGATGATACAATCTATCAGCAATTATTTGGCACTCCAATGGGGTCTCCTATTTCCCCTCTTTTTGCGGATATTGTGATGGATGTTCTAGAAACTACTTGTTTGAAATTACTAAAAGAAAAATCCGATTGTATACCATTGTTTATTATAGATATGTTGATGATACCATACTGTGTATTAAAAAAGATCAATTACAATCTGTCCTTGATACTTTCAATGGATATGACAAATATCTACAATTTACTCATGAAATAGAAATAGATAATGGTATTAATTTTTTAGATTTAACGATAGTTAGAATGGATAATAACATAATCACTAATTGTTGAGTTAAATATGAATATTGCTCTCCAATTGTTTATTTTGAAATATAATGGATCGATCCGAAGGAGGCAGGTAAAAAGAAAAAACAAGTTTTTACTTTAAATTTGTGCAACGTTTCGTTGGCATGGTCCGCCAACCTCTTCAGGCCTATTTTACCTAGCACATAACGTCAATTTAAAGTAAAAACTTGTTTTTTCTTTTTACCTGCCTTATTCAGATCGATCCATTATATTTCGAAATAATCACTAATTGGTTTTAAAAACCTACTTGTTCTGGCAGATTATTGAATTTTAATTCCCATCATACTAAACAACAAAAACGCAATATCATTTCAAACCTTGTTGACAGAGTACTATTATTATCGGACAAATCATTTCACAGTCAAAATGTCATGTTAGTAAAAGAAATGCTAATTAAAAATGATTATCCTGAAAATTTCATTAACACATGTATTACAAATCGCATACGTAAACATAAATATGAGAATGATAACTCACTTATTAACAACATATACAACCATATATCAACTATAGCTTTACCTTTTCATGAGAAACTCTTTTATTCCTGTAAAAAAATGTTTAAAAAATGTATACCACTCTAACCTCAAAATCACAATTTTGGTATGATTTTTCGGCTCTCGTGGTATAAAATACCGTTTGAAACGAGTGCAAAATGTACTATTAATATTCGATGTATTCCTACGATGAACCACAAAATGAATATTATTGTTAAGTTAGGCTAAGATAGAACAGAAAAATGGAATGAGATTAGTGTGATATATAAATTTAATTGTAGTAAATGTAGTAGTGTGTATGTAAGTGAAACAAAAAGATGCTTAAAAACAAGGATTAACGAACATAATGAATCTGTAATAGATGGATTAAAACAAGAAGATTCCCAAATATTACTTCCTGTTCCACAACATATCAAAGATAATCCTACACATAATTTTGATTGGGATAACACATTAATATTAGATAGGAAAAGTAACAGAGAAAAACGTCGTATTTCTGAAATGCTGCACATCAATTTTATTGATAACACAATCAGACAGGAAGACACACAATTTTTAAATAGTCAGTACAAAAGAATGAACAGAATTTTTAATAAATTTGATTTGAATTCTCATCGTTTTATATAATTATAATGTTTGTTGATTTGTATTTATGTATTGATTGTTTTGATTATGGATGAAAATGCGAGAACGATATATTTATATATACTACTCTGTGTAACGTGAGTTTGTCGGTTGGCGATGTAGCTTTTGTAATAGGACGTAGAGCTTCTGGCTCTTAAAAATACCCACAATGATAATAACTATATTGTATGTATTTTTTACTATTCTCTCTTTGTGATTACAACCAAAATAACCATGTTTAAGATTCTATTGTGTCTTTGTTTTTATAGTTAAATAAATGATTACCTGTCGAGGCTAGAAAACTAACTAGCGAAGCGTTGTGGTTTTGAAAATGGAAAGTTAAAGTGTTTTTTTTTTGTGTACCTGGGTTGATCCTCACCATCGTTTCTTATCATTGAAATTATTATGGAGGATAGATATAATAGTAGTTATAATTCTTAATGAACTAGTTGAAGGCCCAGCCTCTACATCGTTTGTATTTTCTGAAAATAAATTATTAAACAAATTAGTATATAGTAGCATCATTAGAAAATAAAAATAGATCACTTATCGCACCATATGTGATATTTTCGAAGAGAACGTCATCTCCTTTATCGTTATTATAAAATCTATCAATCTCTGTAAAATTTTGAATATATTATTTTAAATAAATAAATAATATTAAGTACGATATTTACTTACGTATAAAGTGATTGTACTGCCGCATTATATCAGCGGTAAATGGTGAACCGCTCAAATTTCATGATTTGAAGTGATCAGCAAGTATATAATTATTTCCAATTAAATACAATTATTATAAACAAATATTTGGCGCTGCGATGAGACATCAAGACTTATAATCTCATATCCTGGTGGAATTATGACTAAGTTAATTATTTAAGTTATTATTTGATTAAGTTAATCAAAAAATTAAATAACGTCAATTTTCCAATGGATAATATAGAGTCTGCTTCTAGTAACTGTACTATTGCGAGAGGATATGGTCTTACAAAAATCCACAAAGAGGTTATCCAGAAAAAGGTTATTCAGTTAGACCGATCATATGAGCTGTTAATACACCCACATATGCTATTTCTAAATTCTTTGCTAAGTTTTTGTACAAGACATTAAAAAGACCAGCTTCACATGTGGATAATAGCTGGAAACTTAAGCAAAAAATTAACCATATCATAATTCCACCAGGATATGAGATTATAAGTGTTGATGTGGTTAGTTTATTCACTAATGTCGCTGATTATTTAATTTTTAATGCATTAGAAAAAAGATGGCAATATTTATTTAATTTTATCAATATTAGTTGTAATGAATTTAGAGATACCATTCGTTTTATACTTAACATTAATTATTTCCAATTAAATAACAATTATTATAAACAAATATTTCGCGCTGCGATGAGTAACCTTTTAAGCTCTATTTTATCCGACATTGTGATGGAAGAGTTCGAACAACAGGCACTTTCGAAAATTTGTTTTCCAGTTCCGTTGTTTATATATATGTTGACCACATTATTATGTGTGTACCGTCGCATATGATTGATTACACCGTCACGTTGCTCAATAGTTTTGACAATAATTTACAATTTACTGGTAAGAAATCAATGAATAATAGAATCAGTTTTCTTGATACTTGTATTATGAAAGAAAACGATAATATTTTAGCCATTATTTGGTATAGAAAACAAACCTTTTCCGGAAGACTGTTGAACTTTTATTCACATCATCCAATTAGTAACAAAATAGGTATCGTCTGTTCATTAGTTGACAAAAGTATTAAGTTATCGGATAAGAGGTTTCACGAAGAAACTTTAAATTTGATAAAAAATCTACTTTTAGACAATAATTATTCTGTAGACTTTATAACCAAACATATTAAAAAAAGAATTACCCAGATTATTATCGAAAACAATAACCAAAATTCGTACAATATCAATTACAATAGTATTATAACTTTTCCATATGTAAAATTCATTAATCCACATATAAAAAATATCCTTAGAAAAAATGGTATCAATGTTGTCAACTCAATTATTAACAAAATTAACAAATTAATTAAATTAGGAAAAGATCCATATACTATAGACGAGAAAGTGAATGTTGTTTATAAGCTAGCTTGTAAAGAATGTAATGCTAAATACATTGGCTGTCATAGTCTGTAAAGGGGTAATCCGATACAGGTAAATCCTCAACCTCCACGTCCACGTACGTGACAGCTGGAAATGTCTTCTGTCGCGTCAATGCTTCCAACAGCAACGCTACAACAGAAACGGCTGTCGGAGGCTCTGGGTGACGGGTTACACCCTTCCCGTGCGGAGCACGGAGCCTAAAAAGGGAACCTCCGAGCTTCATTAAGTGAAAAGGGAAAAAGAGTCAAGAATAGTGGTACCTGACTCTGCTACAGCCACTTATCATAAAGAAATAAACACACAACACCTCTAACACGCAGTACACTGACACACGAACACGCACGACACTTACACAGCAGAACCTTTGGACGACGGGCCACGGGCTTCGCTGTTCTGGCTTGCGGTCCCGCAACGCCGGCCCGCAGAGGGTACATCGGATAAAACCAGTCCGGCTGCCATCAGATAGTGGCCGGAGCGCTCCTAGGCCGCCGGTAGTGAGGGGCCCGAACTCTGCATTAACCAGCAGGGAGGCTGCCATGCATAACGGTGTATAATCCCTCTCCCGTATCAGTGCCGGGTGGTTCCCGGGCGGGACGCTGCTGCAGGGTGTGGGGGGCTCCGACGAGGCCACTGCGGCCTACCGGGGTGGCAGAACTTCCCGGGAGTGCGCCGACGGATGCCCCTGATTCTAGGCCGAAGGTACTCTGACCAACACAACACAACCCACACGAAGTTAGTTTTCAGGAGAGTATAACAAACAAAACGCAAGACAAAAGTACAGAAAACGCAGTTAGAGCGCAAACTGCATCGGGTGTCCCGCCCAACACCGAGTCCCTGACACCAGGAAACACTCAGGAGATCAGACATAGAACAGCCAGCACGTCGAGCTTTTATAGCGTCATCAGCGACGAAAGCACCTCTGGCACGTCGCCTGACGACGTCACAGGGCCCTCCAACTTGGAGAACGAGGTAGACAAAACCGTAAGTAGCATGCTGGCGGAGATCAAAATAATGGAGAGAGCAACGGAGAAGCAGAAGAACATCTCCAAAGATGTTAAAGAGGGGCTGAAGACGCTCAGGGCTCTGCTGGCGGTACTCCAAACCGCACGCGAAGAAGCCAAGAGGACGACCCGTACAATCAGGCTTCCTAAACGGCGTAGAGGTGCAGGTGACAGTCCTGAATCACAGCCTGAGACCCAAAAAACCAAGAAGAAGAAGACTGCCAGCAACATCCAACGCTCCCAAATCCAGGTACCACACGACAGAAGGGATCTGGTTGAAACCCAAGTAGGCACAGATGAAAATCCCCAAGAAGGCTGGAAAACTATGGAAAACAAAAAGAAGAAAAAGAAGAAAAAAGCAATGGAGGGCCCCAGACCGCCACTACGTCCAAACTGCAAGGCCTCTAAACAACGGGGCGGCGTAGTTGCTAATCATGCCCAAAGACGGCAAGACCTTCGCGGACGTGGTGCAGACGCTACGTACAGTTGTCACCTCTGATAACAACCTCCAAATCAGAGGAGTCATAAAGACGAAGGGCGGCGCCGCACTAGTACGCACCAAAGGAGATGGAAGCACTCACGGAAACCTGAGTAGACGTCTCCTGGAGATGCCAGGCGAACAGGGGACAATCAAGGACATGACCCGAAAGGTGACCCTGGAGATACTGGACCTGGACTGCCTTACAGATACTGACGAAGTACGAATCGCACTAGACGGAGTACTAAACCTGGGCGCGGATAGACGGGTCTCGGTCCTCGGGTCAAACAGCCGAGGACAGAAGATGGCTATATGCGAGCTCAGAGATCGAGATACGACACGGCTACTCGGGACGGGACGTATAAAGATAGGGTTTGTCAGCTGCCGAGTGGAGATCCGACTGATGGTGCCGAGATGCTACAAGTGTCTCGGCTACGGCCATTACCGTACAAACTGTAAAGGACCGGACAGACGCGACTGCTGTTGGAAGTGTAGAGGAAATGGACACAGGGCTGGGGCTTGCACGGGTGCTCCCCTCTGTTTCCTGTGCCCATCACAGGAAGGCGGAGGGGCACCACACGTTCCGGGCACGGCGCTCTGCACCGCATTCAAAACAGCGCTGATGGAGGCAAGAGCGAGACAGGTGACTGTTCGCACTTAGCAAGACGACGACAGTGCTCCAAGGCAACTTGAACGGCAGTAGCCTGGCTCACGCCTTACTACCCCAGCTTGCCGAGGAGATGAACGCGGACGTTATAATGATTAGCGAACCGTACAGAGACAGAGACAGCCCGACTTGGCTCGTTAATACCTCCCGTTCTGCGGCGCTGTGGTTTCGGGGGCGGGCCAGGTCGCGTATCACAAGCTAAGGGAGGGGCGAGGACTACGTCTGGGCTCGGGTGTCTGATGTGACGTATGTCAGCGTGTACCTCACTCCGAACTGTAGCACCGCGGAGTTCGAACGAAAGATGGCGGCCCTCGAGGACGCGCTTAGGGATATCCCCGGCCCCGTTATCTTCGCGGGGGACGTTAACGCCAGGGCCATTGAGTGGGGCATGATGACGTCGAACAAACGTGGATGGCTGCTGTTGGAAATGGCCGCGAGGCTAGACCTAACAGTAGTAAACGTGGGACAGGCGCCCCGGCTATGGCGCATCCATCCCAGACGTGACCTTTGTGACGACTGGACTTCTCCGAAGTGCCGAGGGGTGGCGGGTGTTCGAGGGCTACACGGCCGGTGACCACCAGTACATCATCTTCGGAGTGATCGACAAAGCACATAACAGAACAGGGACCGCCCCAACGCCCACGGGAAGGAACATGAGAAAACTAGACGTTGACAAACTGACGGCTCAGCTGGACAGGGAACCGGACCCGATAACGGCGATCCCCCGCGGCATCGGTGGTAGGGAAAAGGTTGAAAAGTTAACAGAGGAAACGTCGGGGCTCTTGAGACGGCTCTGCGACGCCTCTATCCCAAGAAAACGGACGAGACGTGACAAAGAACCGGTGTACTGGTGGACCGAAGATATCCCGCGCCTCCGACGCGAATGCCTACGGCTCTGACGGAGGGCCCAGCGCGCCCGCGATAGAGCGGACGCGATGGCCCACTCGGAGGAGTAGTAGCGCGCAAAGAACTGAGGCGCGCTATCAATGACAGTAAAAAGGAAAGTTGGACCAAACTGATTAACGAGGTGGACTCAGACCCTTGGGGAGCGGGTTACAAGATCGTCACCCGCAAACTGGGAGGCAACAATCCACCGGTAGTCAGGGACGAAGAAACAATGGACAGAATCATTAATGGACTCTTCTCTACACACCTTGAACAAGGGTGGGGGGGCGACGATACTGGCGATGACGAGGTGCAGAAGTTCACCCGGGGTGAGCTCAGCTTGGCTGTTGCGCAGCTCCCGGCGGGGAAGGCACCAGGTCCGGACGGCATCCCAGCGGAAATCCTCGGTATTGTTGCAAAACGAAGCCCGGGGATACTCCTGAACCTATATAATACATGCCTGGCGGAGGGCGTGTTCAGCAAAGATTGGAAGACGGCGCGGCTGATCCTCATTGATAAAGGAAAGGGTGGGGACCCGGACTCGCCGTCATCCTACAGACCGCTAATCTTGCTGAATACACTTGGCAAGCTCTTCGAAATGCTCCTGAGACCGCGAATCCAACAGGCGGTTCGGGACGCTGGCGGCCTCAATGACAGACAGTACGGTTTCAGACAAGGATGGTCGACGATAGCCCCTATCGCTCGAGGTACGAAACGCTTTCAACTCGGTGAGGTGGACGGACATCGTGCGGGCATTCTCCGACGCTTTCCTGCTGCTCCCATACCTTCTCCGAATCCTCAAGGACTATCTACGAGACCGTTACATTACGTACGGGACGCAGGCTGTGGTCAAGAAAAGAAAAATGACGGCGGGAGTAGCGCAGGACTCGATCGTTGGCCCCGATATTTGGAACGTAGGTTACGATGAGGTGTTGGATCATCCGATGCCGCCGGGGGTCTATCTGGTCGGCTACGCAGACGATCTAGTCATCGTCATCGCGACCAAGGATATACGATTGGCTCAGATGAGGCTGACCCAAGCCACGAGACGGGTAGACGAATGGATGCAAAGTCGGGGACTACAGCTGGCCATTCAAAAGACGGAGTTACTATATCTAACTAGGAAACGGATAGACACGACGATACCCATGACGTTGGGGACGTCCGTTGTGTATATCTGGGGGTGACCCTGGATACGAGGATGACCTTCTGGCCGCACATACGTGGCGTCGCTGAGAGAGCGGCGTTAAAGACCGCCGACCTCGCCCGCCTCATGGAAAATACGAAGGAACCGAGACCGAGCATACGACGACTGCTTATGACAGTGACCAACTCGATGCTCCTTTATGGGGCCGAGATATGGGCGAACGCGACGCGAATAGAAAAGTACCGCAAAAAGATCGCGGCGGTACAAAGACTGGGAGCGCTAGGAATAGCGTGCGCGTACCGCGCCGTCTCAGAGGTGGCGGTACTAGTGATCGCAGGGGTTGTCCCAGTAGACATTCTTGCTCTCAAGCGGAAGAGGATCTACGAGTACAGCGAAGAAAGGAGAAGAGCGAGGGCCTCCATAGGCGCACGGACGACGACGCTGACATCCTGGCAAACGTGATGGACAGACGGCGACAAAGCCAAGTGAACTAGACGCCTCATAACGGACGTGCGACTCTGGCATAAGAGAGGAGCTGGGGAGGTGAACTTTTACCTGACCCAGTTCCTATCCGGACACGGATACTTCCGCCAGTATCTGCATCGGATGGGGAAGGAAATGACCCCGTCCTGCAGGTACTGCGGACATATTGGAGACGACGCGGAGCACACATTTTTCGTGTGCTCCCGCTGGATAGTCGCGAGACACAGACTACAGACGAAGACAGGTGAGATCACACCGGATAACGTCGTGACATTGATGCTATCAAGCAAACAAAACTGGGACGACATAGCATGCTACGTGACTCACGTACTACAAGGCAAAAAGACTGACGGTTGCCTTGAAAACTGATACAGAAGACGAAAAATAGACAGACCAGACAAGATATATAAGATTGCCGTAGGGCATAGAAACGTCGACCGGTCCGAAGTAATGTGTATAACAGTTCCGGGCCGAATTCCGGCGAACGTCGCGGGAAAGGTTTTGGGTGTTTAGGGGGTAGAAATCCCTCACACCGCAGAACCCGACGCTTCATGATGGTCTTAGTGGGCCCCCCTTCATGCTGTAAGCAAGGACGGGGGCCTCGGAAGATTCACCTCGTACCTCGAAAAAAAAAAAAAAATGTAAATACGTTGGACAGACTTCTCACAAGTTATTAAAAAGAAGGAAAAAACATTATATTGATTGTAAACACAAAAGAGACAGGTCAGCTATAAATCAGCATATACAAAACACACAACATTCATTGGACTTTAATAAGATGAGAATTTTAGATCAAGAATCAAACCGACATAAGAGATTGCTTCCTGAAATGCTTTTTATCCACTGCCAAAATAATAGCCAATATAATACTCAAGATTTAAAAATAGACAATATGACACTCAAGATTTAAAAACAGAGTACAAAACTTTTATAAGAAACAATAAATTTTTTAGTTAGTTGCGATTTATAGTTGTTAGAAATGCGAAAAAGAAAGCAATGATTCGGCAGATATACTATGAAAAAATGTAGCCCTACACTATAATTAACACTACTCATACATATATGGTATGCATATACATAGTAGCTTTAGCAACTAGGCGTGTGGTATGTCTCTATCCACCGCTTTCCTCCTCCTACTCACTTCTGGTTCGCACACGTGTACATAGCTGTAATCTAGTAGTCAATCCCCACTTTCCTTTTTTTTGGTCTAATGTCTGCATACACACAAATTAAGATTAGTATAAATTCGAGAACTTTGGAAATCACTGTCATTGACATGCTATGTTCTCTCCCCATCGCATAGCTTACTTGTTTAAATTAACGAATTATATGTAAGTTTATTGCGTATAAGTTATAAAATAATTTTATAGTCGTGTTATTTTAATTTGTTGTGTAATTATTTATAGATCTTAAAAAGGAGTAGAGTAAATAACGACTCGAAACGTCGATGTAATAAAAAATCGTTTCATATTTATTAGACAGTAGGACCATTTCCTTCAAAGAATACCTTAAAATGTTTTTCAGTTTTTGATTTTTTGATAATTTTTTAACGCCTTTATATTCGGGGTATTTGAACATGTGTTGCGGATTCGTAGTGTTAGGTATTGGTGATGCGGAGCATTCGGGAAACAATAGAAGCGCCCTTGTAATGCCGTTGTGAACAGGCGACAGAGATCGGCCAATCCGGGCACGTACTAATTATGTATGCATGAAAATGCGTGTGAGCAAGGCGGAAACGGCGTGGGCTTTTGCGCTACGCGCTCCCGCTTCTCGCTCACTTGGCGTCCGACTGGCTTCACGAGCCTCATCACCGCGCATGGCGCAATCTCTGCAATTAGGCGAAGCGCCTTAACCCACAAGTGTTCCTACTTTTTTTCAATAAACCATTTTAATTCGCCAAAAGTATCTCTGCTTGTTTTGTGGCCTATCATTTTACTCGTAACCTTAATAGTCAACGATCGCAAATCTAGTACAAAATATCAAACACGGTCCTTCGAGCCGGATAGGTCGTGGATCAAATGGAGGTATGTAGTTAATTGCATATCGGAAAAGTGGAACAGCTGAGTGATCGCGTCCAAAGGCGTTCGAATACGCCGCCGTGCGAAACTTTCGTATCGCGCGGCCAGCGGCAGATGCCAGTCGAAGCAGCCGCCATTTTGAGCGCTGGCCAACAGACGCTCGAGCAATCGCGAGCTCACGGCAGACGCCGGCCAGAGTAGCAGCCATTTTTTTTGGACGCGTGCTCGCCGGCACTCGCGCACCTGCAGATGCACGCCTGCGATGCCTGTTGATTCAAGTGCTGGAGCAACGAGGAGGAGCTGGACAGCCATCTCGTCGGCATCTGTAACCCGAGACGAAGGGACAAAGGAGACGCAAGAAGAAGGCCGCACGGATCTTCACAGCCCACATCGCCCAGCGCGGCGAGACAGGGTGAATTGCGGAGCATGCGAAGCAGCTCGCTACGGCCCAAGCTCACCACGACGGGAAGCGGCCGCGCAAGAATTTCGCTGCGTCGAGAAAGCGGAGCAAGGCGGGAATCATCGTTCTCAAGCAGCGCGGCGCCCGGCTTTAGAGGTTAAGTCGCTGGAGCAACCTCATGGCGAGAACTACAAAGGCTCACGTTACTTCACTCAAGTATTTCCTATTTGGATTAAAGTATCGTTCTGATTTTATTATTTCTATCAAAATTTCCTGCTTTACAAGTAGAATTGACACAGACTGGAATGTCAATTTTTAATAGCCTGTTAATCTCATTATTTATTGTTTAGTATGCTGAGAATAATTTTGATTTATTATCTAAATAGTTTCAAATCAGCAATTTAATCGTTAGCCATTATAGCTTTATTACAAAATTTCTTACTTAGATTGTCTACTTATTACGTATGCATATTTTCAGCAGACGCAAACCCCACGCTGCTTGATCTGCACGCCATGCAAAGCACATGAGCCAGCTGCATGCCCTTGGAGCATGCTAGATGCTTAAGCCACAAAGGCAGTCACTTCGCACATCAATGAACCCGCTTTCAGCCAGCTTGGAGATCAGTTCAACTGGCCATCAAGGTGAAATTCCAGCCCAACTACACAGCAAAAGGCTGCTGAGCCTGTTTTAAGTGATAAGTGCGAGCTGCGAATGTAAGAGTGCATTGAGTGTGACTGATGTGTGATGAAAGTAGACTCCTCACTTCCTCACAGTAGGTTAGTAATTAGTGGCATAGCTGACAGGCTCAATAAGTCAGGGCTAGTGCAGATTTAAGGCATGTGTGTGATTCAATTATACAATATTTACATTGTGTGCAAGTATGTTGACGTTAAGAAATTGTCAGTGTGCTTAACGTCATTCAGTATACTCAGGCTAAGGATTTTGTCAATGTGCCTTAAGCCTGTGGAATGTATCGAGCGAGGTAAACATTAGTATAGCTTAGAGTAGCCATCACTTAGATTCTCAATTTCTTTAGAAGCGAGTCAACTGCCTTAGGCATTGATAGCTTGAACCGCCTAGAAGGTTCATCCCCAAAAACTTTAAAACTAGCCAATTGTCTGAAATTTGTCAGTTTGAACCGCACAGAAGGTTCACTCATTTGACTTTTCTCTTTTTTGCAAAACCGTATAGAAGGCTTAACCTCAAATCAGCGAAATTACTCTCTCAAGAACTATTCTCAATTTTTCACTATTCTTTTGATTTTCTCAGTTATTCATGAGCAAAATGGATGCCTTATATGAAATTCAAAGGGAATTGCAAAGGCAGAACAAAAATGCCTACTCGAACTTCAGAAAGAAAGGGGCAGCAAAGATGAACAAAGTTACTGCTCAAACTCGTCTAAACGGTCTTGAGCATTGGTATTCGCAGTTTGAAACGAATCATGCCAAGATTCTCAATCTCGAAGGTGATCTTCATGATCATGATTATTTTAAAACTTTTCTCGCTGATCAAATCACCGACGACTATTTTGATCGTAAAGGTGAATTTGCGCAATTTATAGCAGATGCTGAACAGCTGGAAGCCGAACAGCAACATTTGGATCCAGTCTATCAAGCTCCTCAGCCACGTCAAATGACCATGGTTGAACATCAATCACTTCCAAAAGTGAACCTACCCAAGTTTTCCGGCCTTCTGTCAGAATGGGAGAAGTTTCGCGATCTCTTTTGCTCCATAGTGCATAGGCGAACAGATCTAGACCTGTCCGTCAAATATGTTCACTTAAGATCAAATTTGTCTGGTGAAGCCTTAGAGCGCATGAAATCAATCCCAATTTCCGCAGAACACTATGAAAGGGCCTGGAATTCACTTGTCAAGCACTACGACAACAAACGTCGTATTGTTAACAATCTCGTTTTGAAACTATTCAATGTCCAACCTATGAAATCTGAGACAGCCTCAGAACTTCAGCGTATTTTCATGGAAATTTCCGGACCTCTTGAAACTCTGAAATCATTAGGCCGAACTAATGAAGATTTAGCTAATGATCTTTTGGTTCATCTCTTTGTCAAGCAATTCGATCCTAATACAAAAAAGGATTGGAGAAAATCTATCGCCAAAGAGGACGATGCTGCCAGTACTGTTGAACAAGTGCGAGAATTTGTTGAATCACAACTTGAAAATTTAGAATCTGAGAATTCTCATGAGCAATCTAAAGCTCAAACAAATCACGCTGCAAAGTCCAAGGGCAAAACGAAACCCAGGTCGTTCCTAGCAGAAAGCGAATCTAGCACAGCTTACACTCTTCAAGCGGTTAATTCAGCTGCTAAAAAACTCAAATGTTGTTTTTGCGGTGGTGATCATCTAACCCACAAATGTGAGCAATTAGTGAAAAAATCTATCTCAGAGAGACAACAGGCAGTAAAAGCTAAGGGTTTGTGTTTCAATTGTTTAGGCTCTAAGCATGCTACTAAGCAATGCAAATCTCGTTACTCCTGCTTTCAATGTAAAGCAAAATATCATACACTTTTACATTTAGATAAACCTGAAGTTTCTCGCAGTGAATGTGACAACAGTTCTGCTTCAAACGCTAGCGTTCATCTTGATGCTAGTACCAACGTTGTCGCTTCTAGTTCTTTAACAAATACTGTTCACACCACGCAGAATAAAAAGGGAACAGGAATTCTCTTAGCTACAGCTCAAGTCTGTGTAGTTGGATCTATCAACAGACAAATCACTGTTCGAGCACTTATGGATTCTTGCAGTCAAGTGTCGCTCATTACACAAAGCTTGTGTACTCGTTTATCGCTAGAGCATAACACCACTCACGTTTGCATACATGGTGTTGGCCATAAAAGCTCTCTAGTAGCTAATAAAGTAGCTAATTTCTCTTTAAAAACCATTTCAACTCACATTTTGAACTCCAGGTGGAAGCATTAGTGCTACCAAAACTCTCTTCGTACAAACCCCCTATTTTGCATCAGGAAGTTTCTTTCAACCATCTCAGTGGGCTGCTGTTAGCAGATCCTGCTTACTTATTTGAACATCCAATAGATCTACTATTAGGTGCTAATGTATATGCTGCAATCATCCAAGAAGGCATTACCAGAGGCTCAAATGATCAGCCTATTGCTTTGAACTCTAAACACGGTTAATAGCAGGTAGCATTTCCTCATCCATTCTAACCACAAAGAGACCGATAACAAATGTTCCAACTGTGCTTCATTGCTCATGCTCTTCAGCTGAGAATGATATCAGAACTCTTACAAGAATTTTTGCGGACGGAGGAAATAGTTGTAAAAAATTCTTGCTCGACAGAAGAGCAGAAATGCGAAGACCTTTTTGTAAATACAACTTTCAGAGATCAGGCAGGTCGTTACGTGGTAAAGCTGCCCTGGAAGAATCAGGAGAAACTTTCCGAAATATCAATAGGGTCATCGTATTCTCAAGCCTTGCGAGCTTTAAAACGGTTAGAAACCAACTTCGCTAAAGACGCAAAACTAAAGGCTGAATACACTAAGTTCATGCAAGATTATTTAGATTTAGGGCATATGAGTAAGGTATCAAATCAAACTCCTTCACAACGTTCTAACTTTTTCCTTTTGCCTCACCATGGAGTGTGGAAGGAGTCGAGCTCCACAACTAAGTTAAGAACAGTATTCAACGGGTCTGCTAAACTTCCTACTGGCAAGTCTCTGAACGACTTATTGCACATAGGTCCCAACCTGCTAAAAAGCCCAATAGATCTCATATGTCGCAACAGAAATTATAAGATAGCCTTATCTGCGGACATTGAGAAAATGTACCGGCAGATCCTAGTCCATGAATCAGACAGAAAGTATCAAGCTGTGCTTTGGCGTTCAGATCTACAGCAAGACATAGCTATTTTTACTCTCAACACGGTTACTTATGGATTAGGCACTTCGTCATATCTTGCTATTCGTTCTCTACTACAATTAGCAAACGATTACAAAACAGAGCATCCAATTACCTCAAAAGTTGTAATTAGTGATATGTATTCCGATAACGTGCTAACCGGTGCACACGACACTCAGGAAGCCGTAGCAAAAATACAAGATCTCATAGCGTTATTTAAAAGGGGTCGAATGAACTTACGCAAATGGTCATCCCATGATCCTAACGCTCTCTTATTCCTACCACAGGAAATGATAATTACTGATAAAATTAGCTTGTTCTCCAAAGAAACAGCTGTACCGCTGCTAGGCATAGCGTGGCACATAGCTGAAGATTACTTTACCTTTCACTTAGTAAAGGTGACTCTAGAAACTCTAGTAACTAAACGCACAGTGCTCTCACGCATAGCGCGCTTATTTGACCCTCTTGGTTGGATAGGTCCCGTCTTAGTAGAGGCAAAAATATTAATGCAATCCTTATGGTTGCTCAAGCTAGACTGGGACAAGGAGCTCTCCGACGAAGTTGCCAACAAGTGGTTGACCTGGCTAGAGGACTTGCCTTCTATAAGTTCAATTCGAATTCCACGGTGGACAGGCTTTACGCCTCACACTAGATTTGTAGAACTCCATGGATTCGCTGACGCTTCTAAGCTCGCTTATGGAGCTGTCGTTTATATTAGGTTTGCCAACGAGTCAGGCATCTCCACCCCGCTATAGGTAGCAAAATCCAAAGTTGCTCCACTCAAAACTCTGAGCATATCTCGTTTGGAACTCTGCGCTGCTCTATTGCTTGCTCGCTTAACCAAGCAATTTCTAGATACTACGCTTCTCGAGATTAGCAATGTTCATCTGTGGACAGACTCTGCTGATGTGCTTCTCTGGCTTAGAGATCACTCCTCACGGTGGAATGTGTTCGTTGCTAACAGGTGCTCAGAGATCCACACTACTGTGCCCAATGCCTTTTGGCATCATGTGAGATCTGAGAATAATCCTGCAGACGTACTCTCAAGGGGAATCGCTCCCTCAAAACTGCAATCACACGCACTTTGGTGGAACGGTCCGAAATTCCTAAGAAACACATCAGAAACTTGGTCCAATGAGCAAACTACGCTCAACTTTAGTATAAACAGTATTATTACTGCTGGCTCGTACAAAGTCACCTTGGTTCAAAAGGACGATGACTCGTTTCAAATCTGGGATTTAGCTAGTAGGTATTCTTGTTTGCGTTTCATAGCTAAAATTCGTCAAAAACTGGTGACGAAAGGAAAACATGATCGTCAAGTGGCTTCTCCTCATTACCTTCAAACAGAAGATGCTACAAGCACGCCCTGGGTCAGCATGAGAGAGCTGCGCAATGCTCGTTCGTTGTGGTTCTTGCTCACACAACGCGCTCACTTCAAGGCAGAGTTTGCCACACTCAGTGCCAATAAAAGGCTGAATAGCAGCAATCCGATTGCCAACTGAAATCCTTTTATTCACAATCAATTGATTAGGGTGGGCGGTAGATTAGCAAACAATTTAACGCATGAAAATGCTAAGCATCCTGTAATTTTACCTCACTCCTCTGTTCTCATAACTCTGGTGATAGCGCAAGCGCACCGTCTTACTCTTCACGGCGGTACACAACTTACTTTAGCCACTCCCAGGCAACAGGTATGGATCTTACGCGCACGCACTAAGGTGAAAAGGCTGATCCGATCTTGCATCCCATGTGCTCGTTATGCCGCTAAAACTCCTGCTCAACTCATGGGTGAATTGCCCTTCCCGAGAGTGATACCTACGCCACCCTTTGAAAGTACAGGCGTTGACTACGCTGGCTCTGTTAGCGTCAGACTGAGTAAAAGCCGAGGGAAAGGCACGCTCAAGGGTTATATCAGCGTATTTGTCTGTATGTCTACTCGCGCGGTACATTTAGAGTTGGTTGAGGATTACACAAGCGAAGCATTCATTGCAGCTATGCATCGTTTTACCGCTCGACGCGGTCATTGTAAGTATCTTTACTCGGATAGAGGTACCAATTTTGTAGGCGCGGACGCCCAGCTGGCTCAAATGTTAAAGGAATCCTCCGCCTTTTATGCTAAGATCACACACTGTTGGCCAGTAAAGGAATCACTTGGAAATTTAATCCCCCCAGCGCTCCGCACTTCGGTGGTCTTTGGAAGGCAGCGGTTAAGTCCATGAAGCATCATTTGCACAGAGTGGTAGGCGACCAGGTGCTTACTTTCTCTGAATTAGCAATATTGCTATGCAGGGTCGAGGCGTGCCTCAATTCACGTCCCTTAGTAGCCCTGTCCGACGATTCTTCCGATCTTACCTTTCTCACCCCCTGCTCATTTTCTGATTCAGAGAGCTTCATTTCTAATACCAGAATCAGACTGTACCACTACAAAGGTACCATTAGGCAAACGCTGGCGGCACATTATTCAGCTATCTCAGCATTTCTAGGCTCGCTGGAATCAGGAGTATCTCTCCTCTATGCAGAAGCGTAATAAGTGGTTGTTCCCACAGCAATCCCCTATCGTAGGCGACATTGTACTCATAAGACAAGAGAACTACCCTCCGGGTAAGTGGCCCATGGGAAAAATTGTAGCTCTGCATCCCGGAAATGATGGTCTAGTGCGCGTTGTATCAGTAAAAACGAGCACTGGCGTTATGCGTCGTCCAATTGTTAAATTAGTCAAATTGCCAGCTGCGGGATAGTATGCTATCAACTTTAACACGCTTGTGAATTTCATTCGTCGCCGACCGACGAAGGTGGGCGGAATGTTGCGGATTCGTAGTGTTAGGTATTGGTGATGCGGAGTATTCGGGAAACTATAGAAGCGCCCTTGTAATGACGTTGTGAACAGGCGATGAGGATCGGACAATCCGGGCACGTACTAATTATGTATGCGTGAAAATGCGTGTGAGCAAGGCGGAAACGGCGTGGGCTCTTGCGCTACGCTCTCCCGCTTCTCGCTCACTTGGCGTCCGACTGGCTTCACGAGCCTCATCACCGCGCATGGCGCAATCTCTGCAATTAGGCGAACCGCCTTAACCCGCAAGTGTTCCTACTTTTTTTCAATAAACCACTTTAATTCGCCAAAAGTATCTCTGCTTGTTTTGTGGCCTATCATTTTGCCCGCAATCTTAATAGTCAACGATCGCGTATCTTAAAAATTAACAAAAGGAATTCATAATAATTTTAGTTGTTTTATTTTCCAATTTTGAAACATACATAAAAACTCAATATTTTGATTTTGCTTTCACAAAGAGAAAGCTTCGTAAAGGTGAAATTTTTCGACCTAGAGAATTCGATGATTTTCGATATTTCCGAGCTCCCTGAGGCGAGATATGCATTTTCTAAAAATGTCTGTGCGTATGTATGTATGTGTGCGCGTGTGTCTGTGTATGTGTGTGTATGTGTGTTATAAACTTGTCCGCAGCATAACTCGAATCTGGCCAGAGATATCAGTTTTATCTTTTGCAGGTATTTAAAGTTAATCGTCAAGTAGGTTGATACCTTTCTCACTTTTCTCTAACCTCTCCTTTAGACATGTACCAGGTCCACAAAAATGGTACCCTGGAGCATGTATTTCAAAAGGTAAAGAATTGATTAAATTATCTACAAGACTTGATTCTGGGTGTGTGATCAAATCTTCTTCAATGTTTACTCTAGGCGATCCCATGGAAGAATACGAACTTTTGTAACGTGTCTAAGTATTTCTTGGGGGCGTAATCTTTTTTTCAACTTTCCTGAAGTAGCTATTTTGGCTGGTTTTTCGTTTGTTTCTTCATTATTAGATTGTTGAGTTTCTTCGCCGTCGTCACTGTCAGGTTGTGGTGAAGAAACAAGTTCCAAATTTTATTGTTAGCAATAAATTCTCGTGGTATATTTGCTCTGCGAAGCGCTTCGGTAAACTGCCTATAACCACTTGACAACGGCTGTTTTCTATTTCTCAGAGCATCGTTAATCAAATCTACTATATTTCCACCTTTGACGACACTGCCATCTAGGGTAATCTTGCCAAGATCATCCCGTGTGACATCACCAGAAGCAGACAATCGTATTAATACCTGTTTTGCTTTAAATCGAAACTTTGATGGTACACTGTTTATTATGTTATCATCTACTTTGCTGCTATCTTCATTGGTATCTTCGTTATTATTTACTTTGCTTACTTTATCGATATCTCCAGGGGTGCTTACGTCGCTCACGTAAAACTTTTTTGCACCATCATTTGCTTTATAATACATAAAATGCTCCAATGCTTGTTGGTACATTGCATATTTATCACGATCATCTTGAATTGATGTCGAATTTATAATTTCACTCATTTCTTGGTCTAATCGTGACGTAGGTGTGCCAGGTGTTTGCATGGTAGCCACGTTTTCACTTGATAAGTATTGGTGTAACTTGTTTATACTTTCTTCAGGGATCAAAATCATTTTTCTTGCATGCTCCATAGTTTTATCACAGGTACCAAGATGAGTGGTAAACAAGTCTGGTATTTGATAATCAACTTCTTTTTATTTTTCAAACTTTTAGTAGAACCAGTTAATTTTCTTAAGAATAATGCGTACTTTTTTAATTTATTTTTATAGTTTTTCTTCAAAGGTACGTTACAACGTAAAATATTTAAACCACATTCGCAAATGAGAATAACAAGTTTTTTATCTGCTTCTTGTAATAAAACACGTCGTTGGTTGTTATCAAAATGAAGCAGAGCTTTTAAAGTATTTAAATTTTTTTGTCCAAGACGATTGTATCTACTCGAACCCATTACAAACGTATGACTGGTATTTATAGATTTCTTGGATACATAAACATAGTGATATTTATCATACGGAAATATATTACTACGAAAACGGCAATTATCAGGTGTATCGTGACGTAAGTCAAGCAATAGATAAGAGTGTGCATGTTTAGTTGCATCAAGATAAGTTTCTTGTAGAAATTGTGGATTTTCAGAACACACTTGGCGAGCTAGATACTGTATCTGGGATTTATCCCTAGGGTTTTTTGAAAATAACTATATAATTAGAATTTAACGAGATTTCACGTTGACCTTTGTGGAAAAGATTTTGCATGATGAATATTACGCTTAAATTATTATGATGACTACCCTTGGTAAACAGATTAGCAATAACACCACTACCACCCGACGACTCGCGCATCAAGTCATCTATAATTATCAATTTTGGTCTGTGGTCATCGACAAAGTCTGAATTTTTGGGCAAACCCTCGTGAAATTCGATATCATCCCCCAGTTCTGTATAGTTGATTACCATTCGGAATAGTAAACTATTATTCGACTTAAGTGTACGTTACCCATATTATCTATGTTTTAAAAAGTTTTTAACAAACACGGTTTTTCCACACGATGAGTCGCAAACCATAGATGTCCAAGGACGTTTCCACCGTGGATCCATGACGAAAACTGTTTTATTAAACCAGATAATATTTTTATAAGTCTCGAGGTTTGCGGCGGTGACGGCGGTGACGCGCGTATCCCAACTGTTCGAGAACTGATAAACTAATTTGAAGTGACAAGCTATTTTGTAGCTTCAAAAACTTGTAATAAACGCGCTCAACGTATACCGGAAAGCTTAATGTGAATCGAAAAGCTTAATGTGGTACATCAGGCTGTTTAATACACTTTTGAACCTTTCGCTATCGTAGCCTCAGTCAAATTTATTTTTCTTAAGTATATTGCATTTGGAATAAGGTTAATTGACAAACAAACAGTTTTGATTGAAGAATAAGCAATTAATATTAACTATTTTACAAATATTTTGAGATCTGTATACAATTAATTCGTTTAAACAATTTGAAATTATTCAGAATTCGTACAAATATTTTCGAAATAGTATTTTCTCATAAGTTTAACGTTATGAAGCGCAAAATTTGTTCTATAAGAACCATTATGGTTAATACAAATAGTTACAATTTTTTTTTATTGTACAGGTATAGAATAACCTAATTCGTAAATATCGACGACATTAAATTTAAAACGTTTCAACCACTCCTTTCTAATCTGACTTCTGACGAAAACTTTATTAGCATCATGTAATCCTTCTCGAAGAATCTTGCCTATATTGGGTATATTGGCATAAGGAATATTGACATAAGGAATTTCACCAGACTTCCATGAAAGTCCATGATAGTACTGCTCCAACCATGTATTTTCTTTTTTGTGTCTATCCGTAAGTCGGCACCAATTATATGATCTTGAAACAAAAGTACTACAGGTTCAGAGTCTTTTTTCAGGGGTAATATAGCAAGCTCCTTAAGATCATAATCATCTGTAGACTGTTTAAACCTCTGCATATCAACAATATACTCCATTCTTTTAGACAGACTTCTCGGTGCCGCAGTTGTCACATATATACTAAACTAAATAGCCTTTATTCAAGATGTTTTATACCCATAAGGGTAACTTTTACGTAAATTTTCGAAACGTCTCTTTGCATACACAGGTTTACATATCTTATTTCTTCCCGTGTTACAACATCATGAAAGTTTGTACGTCTTATCGAATGGACCGTTAATAATATAGATAGAACCTCACCTGTAACTAAATCACGTATAGAGTAAAAGTTTATTTTCTCAGCGTTCGAATAATTTAACCGTATACCTCCGACTTTACATATGCAAGATTCAGTAGCGTCTGGTTTCTTAACTTTATAAGCATAAAATTTCGATCCCCCTGATACAAAAGATGTTATATAGCTCCCTGTATCGTAACATGTTAATTCATCTGTGATTTCTCCTAAAAGTGTTCCCGTAGGTGGTTCGTACTCTTGTGTATCTGTATTACTTACATAAATGATTGAATCGGTATCATAATATAAAGTTCTCCTAGAGGTTCCAAGTAGCTGAAAAGTTTTAACCGGGCCTGTGCTGTGCTGTAAGCAGCAACAACAACATTAGTAGCCGGTGATGTTTCCATTGCCTCTTCAGTGTAACGCCAACAGACGTACAGGGGGCCATCATTAACAGGTAAATACGCGATAACTTCGACTTCAGAGTTGTTTAGCATTTCTACAAGTCTTTGAGGATCTGTCACTATTTCTGTCTTTGGCATATTCTCTCTTTGTCCAAATTTACCCCATAAAGAATTAAGTCAAAGTATTGCTACGGATCTTTTCTCAGGTTTGAGAGTTATCTGACTCTTTTCCAGTTGTATACCCTCGGTCCGTTTAAAATCTTCAATATACTGCTCTATTTCTTCTGGATCATTGTTATATTCTGCAGGAAACCCGGATGCAAGGGTCTTCTGTTTGAAAAATTCATCGATGTAACCTGGAAATAAGCCACCTTGGCCAGTAGCAGGGTCATATTGTGTAATTTTATATTGCCAAATTTCAAAAATTTTTTTAATTCTATAGCCAACTTCAACAGCTTCTTTACCTCCTCAGATACCCATGTACCGATAAATACTCTGTCTTCTTCATATTCGTGTATACAATACTCTTGCACTTTATCTTCTACACACTTTCGACATAATGGAAAAAGTAATTTGCCATACATTTTTACAGTTAAAACAGGGTGATATAAATTACGTGGTGGTAATATGGCGCACCTAATAAGTCCATCGACTTTATCAATATTATTTATATTACCAATCAATTGAAGACACTCTTCTTCGCCAACATATACTTTTGGATGACCAACAGGGTATTTACCTCGTTTACATATGTACGGATAAAGAGAACAAACATCAACGTATTTAATTTTTTGATTATCCTGTACGTCATAAGCTTTAGCTGTACTACCTGTTCTGCCGTCAAAGAAAGCATTTCTAGCGTTTAAGGGTTCCTGCATTTTAAGTTTAGCCTTTTGTACAAATTGACTCATACTTACATTTTCCAAACACTCTTCCTCATATTCACAATCCCATTTTTCTATGAGATAATAATTATATGATCTAATTTTTTCAGAAATTCTGCAAGTTCTTTCATACCTATCATCCATTGTTTCATTACCTACTACCAGACGTATGTCTCTGTTAATGCGATAACGTCTTGGACAACCATGCCAGTAACACCCATGAAACTGTAATACTATTCCCTTACTTTGCGTGTTAGTTTGATAAGATGGTAGAAAACCATCAATGATGGGTCCCTGTGGAAGTCGTTTTTCATGGCAACGATCAGCATGTTGTATTTCACAATCCATAACCTTTTCCATCCATTTTAACCATAATATTACTTTAAGTGATTGTTTATTTGCTCGTCTGTATCCACCTTCAGGTATAATTCCAATAGTTTTTGGTTTTAGAAAGTTTTTTCTATATACACGAAGACAAGATGATGCAATTGTTGCTGCTTCAGTAAAATGATCAACTTTAGAACAATTCAAAAAAGTGTCTCGAAAAGCCAAACATGCGAGTCTTAAAATTTTAACATCTTGTTTACAATATTTCAAAATTTCTTTCTGAAAATCAAAGTTGTAACCATGTTCTTTTCATAGTATCTGGTGAATAGGATGCAAGAGGTGGTAGTTCACCAATATAATTTTGATTTTCTAGCGTGTTGAATAAATGTGGAAATGTACCTTTCTCAATCTATGTTAAACCATAAGCCGTTGATAAAGCTCTAAGAGGCATATGAAGATAATTCAAACTATCTAAAAATTTAACATTCATAAGCTTCATTAATATTATTTTTGTCCCGTTTAATATAATAGATGGTTTAACTCGGATGACATCCCGTTCAGCAATATATTTAAGAATAAACTGACCATCAAAACCTTGTGCATTATGTGCTATACAAATAATCTGTTTAAACGTCTTTCTTTTTAAACACAAAATCGGTAAATTGTTTGACAGGATCACGATCAAATACATATTCCCGAACACCACACTATGTACACATTGTCGATATGTCTGTATTTTTATCACAAAAACTACAAACTTGTTGTGCAACACACAAGTTTGGTACATGCATTTTAATTTTGTCATCGCCTTCTACTCTTTCACATTGTTGTGTCTCAAAATCATAGAAAAAAAATAAAGTTATTGAATTTTTACTTGGTTCAATTGGTTGTACGTAACAAAAATGATCTGTTGGTAACATTTCCTTACAAATTTTACAAAATGATTTTCCACATTCATGTTTTTCTTCTTTTATTCTAACCGTTTTATCACACACTGTACAAATTCTTACACTCTGACAAACTGATAGTTTTTTGTCAAAAGATTATGGTTTTTGATGATTTTTATAACAAATATTACCGAAAAAATCTCTACCACAAAATCTACAGCTCATTTTAACATTTTCAGCATCACAAGGAGGCTTTTGAAAACACTTACTACATTTTTGTGAACATTTATGATTTTCTTCACAGGTAAAAATATTATTATACGGTATACAGTAATCTCTGCTGCCGGCAACAGCAACCAAATTTAATATAGGTTGATAATGATGTGATATTTCGTAATACATAATCCTTAGAGTATGTTTAATTATATTATTCGTATCGAGAAAAAATTTCGAACCATCATACAATGGCTTATCACCATGTCCAAATCGTTAAAACGTGTAGATAACTATGACAATACCTATTCTAGCAAAAAATGTCTGAAACGTATGAATTTGATTTAGCATACACCCCGCCTCGGGTATAATTACACTAGAATTGCGTACAAGATTTTGCGCACATTCAGCTTGATACTTTTGACGACTGTTTCTAATTTCTTCCCACTCTTGTTGAAGCGCTCCTGAACGTATTTGTCCCCGTATCGTATGCGCGTATGAAACTACTAAAGATCTTGGTAAACATAAATTATCATCGTTTCTAATTTTTAATATAGAACGCTTAAAAACACCTTCATGAGTTAAAGTTACGCGACCACATCTTACGGGGACAGATACAACGCTACAAGATACTAATAATGTATCATCAATTTCAAAATTATCAGCGCTTTGTACAATGCTTGCTAGCTTATCTCATAAATCGTTAGCAGATGTCGGCAAGAAGAGATTATTCCTACACTCATCACGAATGCGCAAAAACGTTTTTTTTTGTTTTCATAGTAAGTGGAGTCAACAGTCATACACACTATCAAAAAAAACATTCGAAAAAATGACTAAAATTAGAAATTAATGATTTATTTATAGCAACACTTATAAGATTATCAAAAGTAATACGTTAAAAGCATTACAAACTAAAGTCCACAAAATTCTATCTCGTTTTAATGCGAATGGACATTTACAAAAGCAGTATCATAACAATAGCCTCATCCAAACAAATACACAGTTGTCAAAAGCATATGGTTTGCCCAAAATTCATAATGTTGATATACCGTTTAGACCTATTATCTCCACAGTGAATAATCCTATTAATTTTTTAGCAAAAATTTTGAATAATGAATTAAAAAATTGTATTAAAAAATGAAAATTACATATTAACAACAGTATTGAGATAAAGGAAAAATTAGTAGATCTGACCATCCCATCAGATTGTATTTTAGTATCGTTAGATGTAAGTTCTCTCTTTACTAATATTTCATTCCAACTAGTGATCAACAGACTCGAAAAACGTTTTCATGATATACATTTTAATTCAAAAATACCATTTCAAGACATAATAGATACAAAAAAATTCTTGTTTGATAACACCTTTTTCATTTTTGATGATACAATCTATCAGCAATTATTTGGCACTCCAATGGGGTCTCCTATTTCCCCTCTTTTTGTGGATATTGTGATGGATGTTCTAGAAACTACTTGTTTGAAATTACTAAAAGAAAAATCCGATTGTATACCATTGTTTATTATAGATATGTTGATGATACCATACTGTGTATTAAAAAAGATCAATTACAATCTGTCCTTGATACTTTCAATGGATATGACAAATATCTACAATTTACTCATGAAATAGAAATAGATAATAGTATTAATTTTTTAGATTTAACGATAGTTAGAATGGATAATAACATAATCACTAATTGTTGAGTTAAATATGAATATTGCTCTCCAATTGTTTATTTTGAAATATAATGGATCGATCCGAAGGAGGCAGGTAAAAAGAAAAAACAAGTTTTTACTTTAAATTTGTGCAACGTTTCGTTGGCATGGTCCGCCAACCTCTTCAGGCCTATTTTACCTAGCACATAACGTCAATTTAAAGTAAAAACTTGTTTTTTCTTTTTACCTGCCTTCTTCAGATCGGTCCATTATATTTCGAAATAATCACTAATTGGTTTCAAAAACCTACTTGTTCTGGCAGATTATTGAATTTTAATTCCCATCATACTAAACAACAAAAACGCAATATCATTTCAAACCTTGTTGACAGAGTACTATTATTATCGGACAAATCATTCCACAGTCAAAAAAGAAAAAGAAATGCTAATTAAAAATGATTATCCTGAAAACTTCATTAACACATGTATTGCAAATCGCATACGTAAAGATAAATATGAGAATGATAACTCACGTATTAACAACTTATACAACCCGATATCAACTATAGCTCTACCTTTTCATGAGAAACTATTTTATTCTCGTAAAAAAATATTTAAAAAATGTATACCACTCTAACCTCAAAATCACAACTTTGGTATGATTTTTCGGCTCTCGTGGTATAAAATACCGTTCGAAACGAGTGCGGAAGTTAATTATTTACTTCGGGTGACTTTTCGCACTCGCTTCGCTCGTGCGAAAAACGTCACACGAAGTAAATCATCACCTTCCACACCAGTGTCGAAATGTACTATTAATATTCGATGTGTTCCTACGATAAACCACAAAATGAATATTATTGTTAAGTTAGGCAAAGATAGAACAGAAAAATGGAATGAGATTAGTGTGATAGATAAATTTAATTGTGATAAATGTAGTAGTGTGCATGTAGGCGAAACAAAAAGATGCTTAAAAACAAGGATTAACGAACATAAAAAATCTGTAATAGACGGATTAAAACAAGAAGATTCCCAAATATTGCTTCCTGTTCCACAACATATCAAAGATAATCCTACACACAATTTTGATTGGGCTAACACATTAATATTAGATAGGAAAAGTAACAGAGAAAAACGTCGTATTTCTGTAATGCTGCACATCAATTTTATTGATAACACAAACAGACAGGAAGACACACAATTTTTAAATAGTCAGTACAAAAGATTGAACAGAATTTTTAATAAATTTGATTTGAATTCTCATCGTTTTATACAGGGTGTGTCAAAAGTTCCGGGACGGCCAGTTATCTCAGCGGGAATGCATTTTCGGAAAAAATATTTCATACAAAAGATGTAGGATTTTTCCCTGGCTATCTGATGGTGACCTTGAATTTGACCTTGGGCTTGACCTTCAAGGTCATTTGAAGGTCAAGTCGAATTTTTTAAATGGGAAGCCCCCTTTTTTATTGCGGAAACCGAAAGAGGGAAAAATTCTCTTTCCACCGATATAAGATACATACGGGGTCAAATGTGATCTAGAGGTCGTTTCAAGGTCAAGTCGGTAAAATGAGGTCAAATTGATCTTTGGCAGTCCATAGCATGGAAACTAAGGGCGTTGGGAAAAAACTTTCCATACGAAAGTTTCCGCAAATCGAATGGAGCATCTGATGGTGACCTTGAATTTGACCTTGGGCTTGACCTTCAAGGTCATTTGAATGTCAAGTCGAATTTTTTGAATGGGAACCCTCTTTTTGTTGCAGAAATGCGGGCCACGGACCCATGGGTTTTCGGGATCGCTGAACCCGTATCTGGGGTCGGTTTGCCCCGCTGGATCGACCCAAGGTCGTTCCAAGGTCAAACTAGAAGGAATTGCAGAAGGTGCTTAAAACCACGGACCCATGGGTTTTCGGGGTCGCTGAACCCGTATCTGGGGTCGGTTTGCCCCGTTGGGTCGACCCAAGGTCGTTCCAAGGTCAGCGGTGATTAGCCAGGTCCCAGGTCTGGGTTTTGATCCAGAAACGTTTGCACAAAAAATGTTTTTTAACACCCTGATACACGAAATTCGATAGGGTGTCCAGATGATCGGAGTATAAGAACGTTGACCTTCAAATGACCTTCAGCTCACTTTTAACCCCGTATGTATCTTACACCCCTGGAAAGGTAAGTTTTCCCGCATTTCTGCAACAAAAAGAGGGTTCCCATTCAAAAAATTCGACTTGACCTTTAAATGACCTTGAAAGTCAAGCCCAAGGTCAAATTCATGGTCACCATCAGATGCTCCATTCGATTTGCGGAAACTTTCGTATGGAAAGTTTTTTTCCAACGCCCTTAGTTTCCATGCTTTGGACTGCCCAAGATCAATTTGACCTCATTTTACCGACTTGACCTTGAAACGACCTCTAGATCACATTTGACCGCGTATGTGTTTTATATCGTTGGAAAGAGAATTTTTCCCTCTTTCGGTTTGCGCAATAAAAAAGGAGGGTTCCCGTTTAAAAAATTCGACTTGACCTTCAAATGACCTTGAAGGTCAAGCCCAAGGTCAAATTCAAGGTCACCATCAGATAGCCAGGGAAAAATCCTACATCTTTTGTATGAAATATTTTTTCCGAAAATGCATTCCCGCTGAGATAACTGGCCGTCCCGGAACTTTTGACACACCCTGTATAATTATAATGTTTGTTGATTTGTATTTATGTATTGATTGTTTTGATTATGCATGAAAATGCGAGAGCGATATATTTATATATACTACTCTGTGTAACGTGAGTTTGTCGATTGGCGATGTAGCTTTTATAATAGGACGTAGAGCTTCTGGCTCTTAAAAATACCCACGATGATAATAACTATATTGTATGTATTTTTTACTATTCTCTCTTTGTGATTACAACCAAAATAACCATGTTTAAGATTCTATTGTGTCTTTGTTTTTATAGTTAAATAAATGATTACCTGATGAGGCTAGAAAACTAACTAGCGAAGCGTTGTGGTTTTGAAAATGGAAAGTTAAAGTGTTTTTTTTTTTAGTGTACCTGTGTTGATCCTCACCATCGTTTCTCATCATTGAAATTATTATGGAGGATAGATATAATAGTAATTATAATTCTTAATGAACTAGTTGAAGGCCCAGCCCCTACATCAAATATTACATCCGTAACATCGTTTGTATTTTCTGAAAATAAATTATTAAACAAAATAGTATATAGTAGCATCATTAGAAAATAAAAATACATCACTTATCGCACCATATGTGATATCCTCGAAGAGAATGTCATCTCCATCATCGTTATTATAAAATCTATCAAGCTCTGTAAAATTTTGAATATATTATTTTAAATAAATGAATAATATTAAGTACGATATTTACTTACGTATAAAGTGATTGTACTGCCGCATTATATCAGCGGTAAATGGTGAAACGTTCCAATTTCGTGTTTTGAAGCGGTCAGCAAGTATATAATTATTTCCAATTAAATACAATTATTATAAACAAATATTTGGTGCTGCGATGAGACATCAAGACTTATAATCTCATATCCTGGTGGGATTATGACTAAGTTAATTATTTAAGTTATTATTAGATTAAGTTAATCGAAAAGTTAAATAACGTCAATTTTCCAATGGATAATATCAACTTAGAGTCTGCTTCTAGTAACTGTACTATTGCGAGAGGATATGGTCTTACAAAAATCCACAAACAGGTTATCCATAAAAAGGTTATTCAGTTAGACCGATCATATCAGCTGTTAATACACCCACATATGCTATTTCTAAATTCTTTGATAAGTTTTTGTACAAGACATTAAAAAGACCAGCTTCACATGTGGATAATAGCTGGAAACTTAAGCAAAAAATTAACCATATCATAATTCCACCATGATATGAGATTATAAGTCTTGATGTGGTTAGTTTATTCACTAATGCCGCTGCTTATTTAATTTTTAATGCATTAGAAAAAAGATGGCAATATTTATTTAATTTTATCAATATTAGTTGTAATGAATTTAGAGATACCATTCGTTTTATACTTAACAATAATTATTTCCAATTAAATAACAATTATTATAAACAAATATTTCGCGCTGCGATGAGTAACCTTTTAAGCTCTATTTTATCCGACATTGTGATGGAAGATTTCGAACAACAGGCACTTTCGAAAATTTGTTTTCCAGTTCCGTTGTTTATATATATGTTGACCACATTATTATGTGTGTACCGTCGCATATGATTGATTACACCGTCACGTTGCTCAATAGTTTTGACAATAATTTACAATTTACTGGTGAGAAATCAATGAATAATAGAATCAGTTTTCTTGATACTTGTATTATAAAAGAAAACGATAATATTTTGGCCATTAATTGGTTGACAAAATAGGTATCGTCTGTTCATTAGTTGACAAAAGTATTAAATTATCGGATAAGAGGTTTCACGAAGAAAATTTAAATTTCATAAAAAATCTACTATTAGACAATAATTATTCTGTAGACTTTATAACCAAACATATTAAAAAAAGAATTACCCAGATTACTATCCAAAACAATAACCAAAATTCGTACAATATCAATTACAATAGTATTATAACTCTTCCATATGTAAAATTCATTAATCCACATATAAAAAATATCCTTAGAAAAAATGGTATCAATGTTGTCAACTCAATTATTAACAAAATTAACAAATTAATTAAATTAGGAAAAGATCCATATACTATAGACGAGAAAGTGAATGTTGTTTATAAGCTAGCTTGTAAAGAATGTAACGTTAAATACGTTAGACAGACTTCTCACAAGTTATTAAAAAGAAGGAAAAAACATGAGATTGATTGTAAACACAAATGAGACAGGTCAGCTATAAATCAGCATATACAAAACACACAACATTCATTCGACTTTAATAAGATCAGAATTTTAGATCAAGAATCAAACCCACATAAGAGATTGCTTTCTGAAACGCTTTTTATCCACTGCCAAAATAATAGCCAATATGATACTTAAGATTTAAAAACAATATGATACTCAAGATTTAAAACAGACAATATGACACTCAAGATTTAAAAACAGAGTACAAAACTTTTATAACAAACAATCAATTTTTTAGTTAGTTGCGATTTCTAGTTGTTAGAAATGCGAAAAAGGAAGCAATGATTCGGCAGATATACTATGGAAAAATGTAACCCTACACTATAATTAACACTACTCATACATGGGAGCGTCCAGCAGAAACGGGCCACCGAGCGCGAGCGGTGCCTTTTTTCGCGTAAAAGGCGCTCTGTTTAACTCGTTCATAATAGTATGCTGCGTCTTTGAAAAAAAACGAAGGACCCATATCGATAGATTTTTTCCTGCTCTTTCCAACAGTGCCATTGTTTTTATTGCGAAACGCTTTCTTCCGGATGAAAACTCGAGTTGAATATTGAAAGCCATTTTTCTCAAAGTATATCATGTTTTTTTTCAAAATAAACTACACCATTGGAAAGCACAACTCTTAAGCTTCAAAACCCTATCTTGGAGAAGTTGGAGAAATAAAGGGTTTAAAAGTAACAACATGAAAAAGGCAGCGCCGAGGGTCCGTGCGAGCCCCTCGCGCCCGTGCGTACGGCACGTTTAAGTGCACGCTCTATTCAATTCGCTAATAATCGTGTACCAAGTCATTTTGCTGTTGATGCTGAGTGGCATTTTCATGCAACAGCCCATGGAAAAAATGCATGTGATGGAGTAGGTACTTCCGTGAAAAGCAATGCCAGACGAGAAAGTTTACGGAAAGTATCCGACAATTATATATTGACGCCCCAAGATTTATACAAATGGGCAACTGAGTATTTCAAAAATATTGAGTGCTTTTTTTCATAAAAGACGATTACATAAAGGCTACAGAAAAGCTACAAAACAGGCTAGCCTCAGCTAAGACAATACCTAGAACTCAATTGTTTCATTGTATTAAATTATTAAATGATGCCAAAAAGTTAGAACTTAAAAGATTTTCAGCGTCAGAAGATTCTCAATTATATCCACCGATTAAAAAAGAAAAAGTACTTAAAACTCAAACAAAGAAAGAAGCGGATGTCGCAAAAAGGACAATTCTTATCAAATCAAAAAATGTAAAATTTAGAATTTAAAGGAAAAGGTGTTATGCCAGATTAAACAATCTATAAGGTCATTTTAAATTTCTGTTTCACTGCTTTCAGTGCGTTTATGGATATTTTTATGTTTAATATATTATGTTTTTCAAATTTTGTTATATAAATGAACAAAGTTCATTGTAATATTATACTAACTGTTACAACTAGATCAAAACATTTTATATTTACAAAAAAGAAAGGGCGAAATAGCACATGGCGTGTATTAATCCGCCCTTGAGCATAGCATAAAAAGTTCGGGCAGCCGCTGTCTTTTTGATGTTACTATTTTTGAGCATTTCATGTTTCAACTTAAAAATATAATATTTTATAGTTTAAGACTTGTACTTTTGAAGAATATAATTCATTTTGAAGAAAAGACTGATATTTTATTGAAAAAATAGAGTTTAAACATTCAAATGGAATTTTCAACTAGAAGGAAGCATTTCGGAATAAAAATAATAGCACCATTGGAAAGAGCAGGAAAAAATCTATCGATATATGTCCTATGTTCTTTTCTCAGAGACTTGGTACACGATTATTAGCGAATTGAATAGAGCATGCACTTAAACGTGCCGTACGCACGGGCGCGAGGGGCTCGCACGGACCCTCGGCGCTGCCTTTTTCATGTTGTTACTTTTAAACCCTTTATTTCTCCAACTTCTCCAAGATAGGGTTTTGAAGCTTAAGAGTTGTGCTTTCCAATGGTGTAGTTTATTTTGAAAAAAAACATGATATACTTTGAGAAAAATGGCTTTCAATATTCAACTCGAGTTTTTGTCCGGAAGAACGCGTTTCGCAATAAAAACAATGGCGCAATTGGAAAGAGCAGAAAAAAATCTATCGATATAGGTCCTTGGTTTTTTTTTCAAAGATGCAGCATACGATTATGAGCGAGTTAAACAGAGCACCTTTTACGCGAGAAAAGGCACCGCGCGCGCTCGGTGGCCCGTTTCTGCTGGACGCTCCCACATATATGGCACACATATACATAGTAGCTTTAACAACTAGGCGTGTGGTATGTCTCTATCCACCGCTTTCCTCCTCCTATTCACTTCTGGTTCGCACACATGTACATAGCTGTAATCTAGTAGTCAATCCCCACTTTCCTTTTTTTTTGTCTAATATCTGCATACACACAAATTTCGATTAGTATAAATTCGAGAACTTTGGAAATCACTGTCATTGACACGCTATGTTTTCTCTCCATCGCATAGCTTACTTGTTTAAGTTAACGAATTATGTGTAAGTTTATTGCGTATAAGTTATAAAATAATTTTATAGTCGTGTTATTTTAATTTGTTGTGTAATTATTTGTAGATCTTGAAAAGGAGTTGAATAAATAACGACTCGAAACGTCAATGTAATAAAAAATCGTTTCATATTTATTAGACAGTTGGACCATTTCCTTCAAAGCATACCTTAATTTTTTTCAGATTTTGATTTTTTAGTAATTTTTAACGCCTTTATATTCGGGGTATTTGAACATGCCTACTGTGTTAAAATCACGCGCGTATCTTAAAAATTAACAAAAGTAACTCATAATAATTTTAGTTGTTTTATTTTCAAATTTTGAAACATACATAAAAACTCAATATTTTGATTTTGATTTCACAAAGAAAAAGCTTCGTAAAGGTGAAATTTTTCGACCTAGAGAATTCAATGATTTTCGATATTTCTGAGCTCCCTAAGGCGAGATATGCATTTTCTAAAAAATGTCTGTGCGTATGTATGTTATAAATTTGTCCGCAGCATACTCGAAACTGGCCAGAGGTATCATTTTTATCTTGGGCAGGTATTTAAAGCTTATTTTGAAGTTGTGCAGGTTCCATTATATAGTTGATCGGATAATACTAATAAGTGGGTCAAAAAAAATAAAGCAGAATATCAAAAAATCCATTTTTTGCTTCCTCCTAGAGGAAGCTTTGTGATAGTAAATTTTTGAGTTGTTGTAAAAACATGTTATAATTGTGTTTCGAGGTGTTAGGAATCAAAATAAATGGTTTTTGAAAAATGTCTGTATGGATGTGTGTGTGTGTGTTTGTGTGTGTGTGTGTGTGTGTGTGTGTGTGTGTGTGTGTGTGTGTGTGTGTGTGTGTGTGTGTGTGTGTGTATGTGCGCGCGTGTGCGTGTGCGTGCGTGTGTGTGTGTATACGCCTAGATCTCAGCTTCTACTCGGTCGATTTTGACCGGACAGGTCTCATTTTTTTGTTTTTTTTGCGTGATGGCGAGTCAAAAATCCGTTTTTTGATTGGAGCGATGCGTTTTTGTCTTTTTTCAAATTTTCGATTCTCTCAAAACTGTTTTTTGATTTTTTTTAAAGATAGGATCGAGTTATTCGAATCTGATGGTTAGCGTTCGAAAGAGAATTAAAATACATATATTTTCTAAAAAAAAAGTTTCTAGCTATCACGGTTCTTTTGTTATTAAGAAAAACGTATGTTTTTAGAAGCTTATAACTCCTAAACTTAACGGTCAGTTTTTTTGAGAAAAATCATGATAATACAGAATATAAATAGCTATAATCTGTTAAAATTTGAATACATTCTGTAGGCTAGATTTTGAGTAAAAAATTGAAAAATGAAAAAAATCAGATTTGTATGTCCAACGATTACAAAAGTAAAATTGACTTAATGGCTTCAAAATTCCTTTTAGAGGTAGATTTTTTGTAGTTCTCGGTCGAGTTCTTTGGGCAAAATGATTGGTCCATAAATTTCAGAGATATTTGAGGTTAAAAATTTTTTGACATTTTCTTAAAATCGTAATTTCTCGAGAACGGCTCTATGTATCTGAATGGGGTGGGTGGCATTCAAGAGATAATTAAAATACCTATATTTTCTAAAAAAATTAATTTTCTATCTATCACGGTTCTTTAGTTATCATCAAAAACAAAAACGTGTTTTTTTTTTAAAACTCATAACTCCAATGATGTTATCATCAGTATATTATAAAAGTATATAGTATTGGCGTCAAAATGTAATTGGCGTCTAAGTGTAAATGGAAAAATAAAAAAAAAAGAAAATTAAATATTATATTATACAAATGGGTATAACATTAAATTGAAGGTTTTATTTATTTTTTTTGTATTGATTTTATGCGTTTTTGAACCTAAGAGCAAGGCTAAATTCATTTTCGCTATGTTACATAATTTTAGAACAGAGGGAGAGAATGAATTTCTTTACACGATAGGTAAAGAAAGTTACTTTTTAGAACATATTTTTATGTAGTAAAACGCCGAAAATCATTCATGTGTTACAAAAATTAATTTAATCTCTAAATTAAAAAAGATTAAATTTTATTTTTAAAAAACGCGCAGTGATATCTACCGCTAGGTGGTGTGGAATTAGGAAACGTCATTGAGTAGGCATTCGATGATTTTTTTTTTAATTTTTAAAAAACCAACCAACAAAATGAATTAAAATGTTTAAAAATTATATCTATTATAATCTATTATAATTATGAATTATGCATTATGAATGCCTTATATTCTGCATTATTATAATTTATTTGTGAGCTATGAACTTTTTTAAAAAAACACGTTTTTGTTAATAACAAAAGAACAATGATAGCTATAAATTTTTTTTCTTAAAATTTTTTAAAATATTTATGAATTATGAAATATAAAAAAAACACATTTTTGATAATAACAAAACAACCGCGATAGCTATTTTTTATTGTGTGTGTAGTGAATTCATACACCATAGATCCTTTCGAGCATCATAAATTTATTGATACACCGACGTTTCGGGAGTATAATTAACTCCCCTTATCAAGGCTAAACACAATAAACATACAAAAAAGATTAAACATAACGGCAATTATAAAATTTCTTGTCACATTAAAGAAAAAACTTTCTTTTCCCTTACCATTCGAGGTGGTATATCAATTTACAAATTTATAAAGAGGCCATAGCGTGGACTGCGCGTGTCAAATAGTTTTTCTTTTTACAATAGATTTTTATTAAATCACCAACATTTGTAAAGCAATACCTGTATAATAAGAATATTTAGAAAATTAAATTGTACTAAAGAAAAAACCCAAAATAAGAAAAAAGGCATGAAAATTTAAAAAAAAAACTTACATGTTACAAATCAGTCGTTTAGTCATAACGTCAAAAGCTGTTTTACCCAGGATGATGTAATCTCACTGTCCAAAAGAGACAATAAGAGTTACGGGCATCTCCGGGGCTATTTATACGGAATAAAGTAGTGGGGATAGAAATTTAGTAAGGAAATTGACTTAGTAACGCAGTGCCCACCAATGAAAAACTACTCTCTGCTACGTAACCGACGAGAATTTATGAATTTGTTAGGTTTGTTACGAATGTTGGTTGATTTATTAACAATGTCGACTGTGGATTTATAACAATTTTTTAGTTTGATAGTATCAAACTGTCTATTCATATTATTATTGGTACTATAAATGTGTAACATCTCAGAAAACAATCTTTTATTCTTATAACTTTCGTGATAAGCGATATTGACCTTATCAAAATCTATTTTATGATTATAGAAGTTTGCATGTTCGGCTAAAGCCGACGTGGTGTCACCATTCTTAACACTACGCTTGTATTCATTAATGCGTAATCGTAATTGTCTACCTGTCTGTCCAATATATGACATTTTACAATCAGCACAATTCACTTTGTAAACTACACCACTTTTTTCAAACTTATCAACATTATCCTTACCTAATTTAATGTATTTAGAAAGTTTATTGCATGGTTTTTATATAACCTTATAACTATTACGAGACAGAATTGATTTTAATTTGTAACTGAGATGTTTAACGTATGGGATAACGATGAGCGATTTTTTAGAATCATCTGCAGTATTCGAATCGTTTATGTCAATTTGTAATTTTTTTGTAAAAGATAACCTACGTTGTATACCCTCGTTAATAAATTTTAACGGATAACCATTCTCAACAAGTAATTGTTTTACAATATTTAAATTTTGTACATGAAATCTACTGTGTGATAAATTAATAGCTTTATCAACCAAACCATAAACAATCGCTCTTTTTTGTGATAAAGGATGATGCGAATCAAAGTGAACGAATCTACCAGAATAAGTACTTTTTCTGTACCAATTTGAAATAATTTTATTACCTTTTCTTATTAGAGACATTTCTAAAAAATTGATAGATTTATTCTCTTCATTTTCCATCGTGAATTTCAAATGTTCATTAAACTCATTAAATTCACATAAACATCGATCTATATCATTTTCCTTAATAATCAATAGACAGTCATCAACATAACGTTTATAGAAAATAACACTATTTTTAAGGACATTGAGACAATGAAGTTCTAAACATTCGAGAGCTAACTCTCCAAACCACGGACTAGAACAACCACCCATAGGAGGCCCATGAATTTGTTTGAAGTACTTGCCATCAAATTTAAAATATGTAGAAGACATAAGAAAAATAACATCATCAAGAAACTCTTGTAAACTTAAATTAATTCTGCACTTTAAATATTTCCATTTACGTCTGATCCCCGTAAGCACTAAATCAATATTTATGTTAGTGAATAATGAAACAACGTCAAAGGAAACTAATCTACAATTATCGCGTACGTTAATTTTTGAGACAGAATCTAATATCCGTAACTATTTTTAAGTGAGGATTTAGGTTTCGGCAAATACTTTATAAAAAACGTAGAAATAGCTTTATCAAGTTTATACGTTGGCGAGTTAACCGTCAAAACAATAATTCTGATTGGCAAATCTTTTTTATGGATCTTTATTAAGCCATATGCACGCGTTAGATCTGTATTATTATTGTTTGTTTTCAAAATGTCAAAGCTGGAATCAAGGTCACAAACGCCACGGTTAATCCACTTTTTTATTAATAAATCTACTGACTTTTTAGAATGTTAAGTGGACTTTTGGAAAGTTGCTTATAATATTTATCATCCGAGAGAACTTCAAGGACTTTTTTATTATAATTTTCCCTGTCAATTGCAATCGTAAAATTTCTCTTGTCAGCTTTAGTAAATAATATATTTTTGTTATCTTTAACAAATTTGTCAGTAGTTGAAATTTTACTCATAATAACTGCATCTGTATGTGACAAATGTAATTTCTTTTTTGCAATTTATTAGATTCATCAGACACGTTTGTAATATAACAATCCAAATTTTTAAGAATTTGAAAATATGTGCTCTGACTCGGATTGCATGTAAAATCAAAATTCTGCCCTAGCCTAACAATGTCCTGTATATGTTGTGGAATGTGATTTTCCGTTAGGTTTATAAACCATTTGTCATACATATTGTTATCATTAGTATTATCACCATTAACACAGATATTATTATTAAAGTTACACATTGTTAATACTTGACAGTTTCTCTGTGAGTTATCGTCCGCAGAACTCCGTTGGAAATTACCATAATGATAATCATAATTATATTTATCATAAAATAATTTGGAAAACTTTTTGTTGTGTACGTTTTGCCATTTGAATTTGATAGAAGAGAGAGAATTTTTATAATGTTTAATAAAAGCTTTAACTATTTTTAAATTAGTAAATTTCTTAGTCATAACAAACAAATCATTCTTTTTCTTTTGCAATCTATTTATCTTTAAATAAAAATCAGTAATTTCCAATTTAAGCCATTTGTTCAAGACTAGATTTGTTAAGCTATTAATTTTGTTTTTTGAAATATTACTATCCAAATTAATGTAATTAAAAGCTTTGGTAGTATTAACAATGTGTTTAGGAAAAACGTCATATTTCTTACATTTGGATAAAAACTCTATATCACAGTTCATTTTTGTTATCGAATGTAAAATTTTTGTAAGTTGTATAAACGATTTTTTTGCGGTAATACTAATTTCGGTTTGTATAAAACGAAAAATAACTAAGTTATTAACCTGATCACTCTGTATGAGAGAGTATAATTCAGCATTGATATTCGCACGTGTCTTAGATGTCAAAATCCGCATAGATGTCAACGTCCGCTCGGAGTTTATCATAGCCGTAGGCTGCGTCTTTTGTTTATATCTGCAGTTAATTGCCTCCTCTTCACAATTTGGCATCTGTAAAATGTCATATATTGGACAGACAGGTAGACAATTACGATTACGCATTAATGAACACAAGCGTAGTGTTAAGAATGGTGACACCACGTCGGCTTTAGCCGAACATGCAAAATTTTATAATCATAAAATAGATTTTAATAAGGTCAATATCGCTGATCACGAAAGTTATAAGAATAAAGGATTGTTTTCTGAGATGTTACACATTTATAGTACCAATAATAATATGAATAGACAATTTGATACTATCAAACTAAAAAATTGTTATAAATCCACAGTCGACATTGTTAATAGATCAACTAACATTCGTAACAAACCTAACAAATTCATAAATTCTCGTCGGTTACGCAGCAGAGAGTAGTTTTTCATTGGTGGGCACTGCGTTACTAAGTCAATTTCCTTACTAAAGGACCCCGCACACAATGTATGGAAAATAATTATTCGGTCAAATTGGATCAAACTTGGGTAAGATAGATCTTGAGGTCCTGAACAAAAGTTATCATGGGCAAAACCCCCCAAAATTTGACCGAATGATTTTTTCCCATACATTGTGTGCGGGGTTCTTTCTATCCCCACTACTTTATTCCGTATAAATAGCCCCGGAGATGCCCGTAACTCTTATTGTCTCTTTTGGACAGTGAGATTACATCATCCTCGGTAAAACAGCTTTTGACGTTATGACTAAACGACTGATTTGTAACATGTAAGTTTTTTTTTTTAATTTTCATGTCTTTTTTCTTATTTTGGGTTTTTTCTTTAGTACAATTTAATTTTCTAAATATTCTCATTATACAGGTATTGCTTTACAAATGTTGGTGATTTAATAAAAATCTATTGTAAAAAGAAAAACTGTTTGACACGCGGAGTCCACGCTATGGCCGCTTTATAAATTTGTAAATTGATATACCACCTCGAATGGTAAGGGAAAAGAAAGTTTTTTCTTTAATGTGACAAGAAATTTTGTTGCCGTTATGTTTAATATTTTTTGTATGTTCATCGTGTTTAGCCTTGATAAGGGGAGTTAATTATACTCCCGAAACGTCGGTGTATCAATAAATTTATGATGCTCGAAAAGATCTATGGTGTATGAATTCACTACACCCACAATAAAAATTATCATTGAATGCGAGCAGCTTGGGAGAGCAATAACCTTTTGAATATACAGGCATTGGATCTGAACTATGATGCCAAATTGTGAAGAAGAGGCAATGAACTGCAGATATAAACAAAAGACGCAGCCTACGGCTATGATAAACACCGAGCGGACGTTGACATCTATGCGGATTTTGACATCTAAGACACGTGCCAATATCAATGCTGAATTATACTCTCTCATACAGAGTGATCAGGTTAATAACTTAGTTATTTTTCGTTTTATACAAACCGAAATTAGTATTACCGCAAACAAATCGTTTATTCAACTTACAAAAATTTTACATTCGATAACAAAAATCAACTGTGATATAGAGTTTTTATCCAAATGTAAGAAATATGACGTTTTTCCTAAACACATTGTTAATACTACCAAAGCTTTTAGTTACATTAATTTGGATAGTAATATTTCAAAAAACAAAATTAATAGCTTAACAAATTTAGTCTTGAACAAATTGCTTAAATTGGAAATTACTGATTTTTATTCAAAGATAAATAGATTGCAAAAGAAAAAGAATGATTTGTTTGTTATGACTAAGAAATTTACTAATTTAAAAATAGTTAAAGGTTTTATTAAACATTATAAAAATTCTCTCTGTTCTATCAAATTCAAATGGTAAAACGTACACAACAAAAAGTTTTCCAAATTATTTTATGATAAATATAATTATGATTATCATTATGATAATTTCCAATGGAGTTCTGTGCACGATAACTCACAGAGAAACTGTCAAGTATTAATATATATTTTTCTTATGTCTTCTACATATTTTAAATTTGATGGCAAGTACTTCAAACAAATTCATGGGCCTCCTATGGGTGGTTGTTCTAGTCCGTGGTTTGGAGAGTTAGCTCTCGAATGTTTAGAACTTCATTGTCTCAATGTCCTTAAAAATAGTGTTCTTTTCTATAAACGTTATGTTGGTGACTGTCTATTGATTATTAAGGAAAATGATATAGATCGATGTTTATGTGAATTTAATGAGTTTAATGAACATTTGAAATTCACGATGGAAAATGAAGAGAATAAATCTATCAATTTTTTAGAAATGTCTCTAATAAGAAAAGGTAATAAAATTATTTCAAATTGGTACAGAAAAAGTACTTATTCTGGTAGATTCGTTCACTTTGATTCGCATCATCCTTTATCACAAAAAAGAGCGATTGTTTATGGTTTGGTTGATAAAGCTATTAATTTATCACACAGTAGATTTCATGTACAAAATTTAAATATTGTAAAACAATTACTTGTTGAGAATGGTTATCCGTTAAAATTTATTAACGAGGGTATACAACATAGGTTATCTTTTACAAAAAAATTACAAATTGACATAAACGATTCGAATACTGCAGATGATTCTGAAAAATCGCTCATCGTTATCCCATACGTTAAACATCTCAGTTACAAATTAAAATCAATTCTGTCTCGTAATAGTTATAAGGTTATCCAAAAACCATGCAATAAACTTTCTAAATACATTAAATTAGGTAAGGATAATGTTGATAAGTTTGAAAAAAGTGGTGTAGTTTACAAAGTGAATTGTGCTGATTGTAAAATGTCATATATTGGACAGACAGGTAGACAATTACGATTACGTATTAATGAACACAAGCGTAGTGTTAAGAATGGTGACACCACGTCGGCTTTAGCCGAACAAGCAAACTTTTATAATCATAAAATAGATTTTAATAAGGTCAATATCGCTGGTCACGAAAGTTATAAGAATAAAAGATTGTTTTCTGAGATGTTACACATTTATAGTACCAATAATAATATGAATAGACAGTTCGATACTATCAAACTAAAAAATTGTTATAAATCCACAGTTGACATTGTTAATAGATCAACCAACATTCCTAACAAACCTAACAAATTCATAAATTCTCGTCGGTTACACAGCAGAGAGTAGTTTTTCATTGGTGAGCACTGCGTTATTAAGTCAATTTCCTTACTAAATTTCTATCCCCACTACTTTATTCCGTATAAATAGCCCCGGAGATGCCCGTAACTCTTATTGTCTCTTTTGGACAGTGAGATTACATCATCCTGGGTAAAACAGCTTTTGACGTTATGACTAAACGACTGATTTGTAACATGTAAGTTTTTTTTTTTAATTTTCATGCCTTTTTTCTTATTTTGGGTTTTTTCTTTAGTACAATTTAATTTTCTAAATATTCTCATTATACAGGTATTGCTTTACAAATGTTGGTGATTTAATAAAAATCTATTGTAAAAAGAAAAACTGTCTGACACGCGGACCCCACGCTATGCCCGCTTTATAAATTTGTAAATTGATATACCACCTCGAATGGTAAGGGAAAAGAAAGTTTTTTCTTTAATGTGACAAGAAATTTTATAATTGCCGTTATGTTTAATATTTTTTGTTCATTGTGTTTAGCCTTGATAAGGGGAGTTAATTACACTCCCGAAACGTCGGTGTATCAATAAATTTATGATGCTCGAAAGGATCTATGGTGTATGAATTCACTACACCCACAATAAAAATTATCATTGAACGCAAGCAGCTTGGGAGAGCAATAACCTTTTGAGCGATAGCTATTTGTTTTATTATAAGATATAGATATTTTACTTCTATTTCAAATGATAACTTTATTTATCAGCTCAAAATTTATATAAATTTGATATAAATAAATAATAAATAAATAAATAAATTTAAAAATTAACAATTTTTAATATTCATAAATAATTTAATTATAATTATGCAGTAAAATTTTTAAAAAATTATAAATTTTGTTATTAAAAATTAATTAAAGGAATCAAAAAATTACGGTTGAGGAAGCTAAGGGCCAATGAATTGGCAGCGTTTTTTTTTTCGTTGCCGAATTTCGAAATCGATTGAGAGTAAGCCCATTTCCTGAAGGGTTTTGAAATTATCTGTCAATTCAAATTTTTGTCGGCCTGATCGGATATTATTAAGTCGATTAAAAAAAATAAAGAAAAATATTGAAATATCGAAATAATTTTTTTTCTTCGCCGGGTTTGGATATCGGTCGGAAGTAGGCCCATTTTCTGAAAGGTTTTAAAATTTCCTATGTAGCCATATTTTTTTGGCCCATTCGGATATTATTAAGTCGATTAAAAAAATACAGAAAAATATGGAAAAATCGAAATAATTTTTTTTTCTTCTCCGGGTTTGGACATCGGACGAAAGAAGACCCATTTTCTGAAACGTCTTGAAATTTCCTATCTACCCATATTTTTTCTGGCCCGATCGGATATTAAGTTGGTTAAACAAAATAAAGAAAAATATGGAAAAATCGAAAATAATTTTTTTTTTTGCTCTGGGGTTTGGATATTGGTCGAAAGTAGGCCTATTTTCTGAAAGTTTTTGAAATTTCCTATCTATCCATATTTTTTGTGGCCCGATCGGATATTATTAAGTTGGTTAAACAAAATAAAGAAAAATATGGAAAAATCGAAAATAATTTTTTTTTTGCTCTGGGGTTTGGATATCGGTCGAAAGCAGGCCCATTTTCTGAACGGTTTTGAAATTTCCTATTTATCCATATTTTTTTGGCCCGATCGGATATTATTAAGTCGATAAAAAAAATACAGAAAAATATTGAAATGTCGAAATCATTAATGTTCTTCGCCGGGTTTGGATATCGGTCGGAAGTAGGCCCATTTTCTGAAAGGTTTTAAAATTTCCTATGTATCCATATTTTTTTGGCCCATTCGGATATTATTAAGTCGATTAAAGCAAATATAGAATAATATGGAAAAATCCAAATAATTTTTTTTCTTCGCCGGGTTTGGATATCGGTCGGAAGTGAGCCCATTGTCTGAAAGGTCTTGAAATTTCCTATCTGCCCATATTTTTCCGGCCTGATCGGATATTATTAAGTCGATTTAAAAAAGTAACGAAAAATATGGAAAAATCGAAATAATTTTTTTTTCTTCGCCGGGTTTGGATATCGGACGAAAGTAGACCCATTTTTTGAAACGTCTTGAAATTTCCTATCTATCCATATTTTTTTGGTCCGATCGGATATTATTAAGTCGATTAAAGAAAATACAGAAAATATAGAAAAATCGAAATAATTTTTTTTTTGCTCTGGGGTTTGGATATCGGTCGAAAGTAGGCCCATTTTCTGAAAGGTTTTGAAATTTCCTATCTATCCATATTTTTTTTTGGCCCAATCGGATATTATGAAGTCGATTAAAGAAAATACAGAAAATATGGAAAAATCGAAATAATTTTTTCTTCTTCTCCGGTTTTGGATATCGGACGGAAGTAGACCCATTTTTTGAAAGGTCTTGAAATTTCCTATCTATCCATATTTTTTATGGCCAGATCGGATATTATTAAGGGGGCTAGACACCTTTTTTCTCTGAAATAAGAAGTCACATTTTAATACATAAATGTAAACTAATTATGTCATACTTTTTACATATAAAAGTGGGTATATTTACCTTACCTTAAAACTTTCTCCGATGGGCCTTTTATATGGTCCAGAACCATAGTCATCGATGAAACAAGTTTTTTCACTATCCATAAGCTTTGAAATTTTCCTGTGGATGGATTGACTTCAGATTTGAACTAAATTACTCCTGAATAGTATAATTCTCATATGAGTGTAGGGATTTTTGATCTAATCAGAAAAAAAAAATTGTGCTGTTTTTCAAGAGTTTTTTTTTAATTTTTTAAAATTTTTTATATTTTTTCATAATTTTTCTGATGTAAAAGTTTTTTCCGACATTTAATCCTAAATCCCTACACTCATATGAGAATTATACTATTCAGGAGTAATTTAGTTCAAATCTGGAGTCAATCCATCCACAGGAAAATTTCAAAGCTTACGGATAGTGAAAAAACTGGTTTCATCGATGACTATGGTTCTGGACCACATAAAAGGCCCATCGGAGAAAGTTTTAAGGTAAGGTAAATATATCCACTTTTATATGTAAAAAGTATGAAATAATTAGTTTACATTTATGTATTAAAATGTGACTTCTTATTTCAGAGAAAAAAGGTGTTTAGCCCCCTTAAGTCGGTTAAACAAAATAAAGAAAAATGTTGAAATTTATTTATTTATTTATTTATCCAGAGTATCACATACATTACATTACATAGTAACCCTGCAGAGGGAAATAAATTCTCTGTTTGCAGGTCCGGAGTATACTTAATACTATTCCATGTAGTTTTATACTTAACCAACATTATTTATAATGTACTTTTACTATTAATTAAAAAGTTGTGAAATCTCGATCTCTAAAAAATTTTTTTACAAAAGTAAAAACTAAACTCTCGGAAACTACTGTATGACTGATCTCAGAAATGTATTCAAATTTGTTCATCTTTCTATACAAATTAAACACAGGAAAGTACTGAAATAATATAAAACTTTCTACGAAAGTATAAAATAAGGCAGGTATAGACGTTTTTTCTGTATAATCTATAAAATAATAATATTTATGATTTTTTAAAAGAAATTAAATAAATACCAGTCAAAAAGTCTTTCA
>CM070877.1:90386021-90388521 GCA_036365515.1 Torymus aiolomorphi
TTATGTCAGTCAAGTTATCTTATGGGTACTTGACTACAATAAATTGATTTCAGTACTTTCTTGTGTTTAATTTGTATAGAAGGATAAACAAATTTGAATACATTTCTGAAAACAGTCATCATTCCGAGAGATGTTTGCATTACTTGACTATTGATAATTGATTTCACAACTTTCGTTTGTTTGATTTGCAATAAACAATTTGAATGCTTACATATAATTTGTTCAGCACACAATGACTCAAAGATGTGAAAGACTTTTTGACTGGTATTTATTTGATTTCTTTTAAAAAATCATAAATATTATTATTTTATAGATTATACAGAAAAAACGTCTATACTTGCCTTATTTTATACTTACGTAGAAATTTTTATATTATTTCAGTACTTTCTTGTGTTTAATTTGTATAGAAAGATGAACAAATTTGAATACATTTCTGAGAACAGTCATACAGTAGTTTCCGAGAGTTTAGTTTTTACTTTTGTTGTAAAAAAATTTTTTAGAGATCGAGATTTCACAACTTTTTAATTAAGAGTAAAAGTATATTATAAATAATGTTTGTTAAGTATAAAACTACATGGAATAGTAACCAAACTTATTCTTGCCTATAAGTTTTTACTGTAGTTGACTTTCTCGCTCATGTTCATTGTATTTCTTAAGGGCATCGATGAAATAATGCGTGCACAAGATACTTTAATTCATTCTGTGCTCAGAATGAATTAAATTATCTTGTGTACTCATTATTTCATCGATTCCTTTAAGAAATATAAGTTTTTACTTTTTTAAACAAATTTTTTAGTGAGATTTCACAACTTTTTAAGAGTAAAAGTACATTATAAATAATGTTTGTTAAGTATAGAACTACACTTTAATTGATTTCACAACTTTTTTGGATTTGACTTTCAGTATCGTAAAAACGTAAATAATTTTTTAGGATATTGTATAGGTTTCGGAAAATAATTTCTATGGTTTCCGAAAAAATTCTTATCGTTTGTAAAAGTTTTTGTAAAGTGATTGTAAAGGTTTTGGAAAAGAATTTCTCCTTGCTTGCAAAAGTTTTTTTTGCCTAGCGAGCCGAAAGTACCACTTTCGCTCCCGGCGCCCGATCGCGAAGGTTGTATTTTCGACCTCGCTTGGCAAAAAAATAGTATACGCTCCACGGGAGTAAAATTGGCCAGCCCACAGCTGGTGTTTGCCTTCGGCTCGGGTGGCAATTTACACAAGCTGTGGAATATCCAAGTTTTTTCCTTCCTTGGTGCGTAATATACTATTAAAGGATTGTAGAAGTTTTGTAAAATAATTTATTAAAGAATTTTTTAAAAGATGTAGTGATGGCCCATTTTTGGAGATATTTTGTAGAGAAAATATAATAATGAATAATTTGCAGAAATGATTTTGTTATTGAAAGTACGGTTTTAATTTAATGAGTAATACTACAGATAAGAAAAATGATTTTTGTAAGAAAAAGAAAACATTTTCATAGCTAATACATACAAACAAATATTGTAAAGATATAAAGAGATAATTTAAATAGCAAAAATCAGTTTTGTGAGAAATAGAAAATGTTTTTATAGGAATTATAGAAAATAGTTTAAAAAATATTTTTTAAAAGTGTTTATTATATAATTGTTTCAAAAAAACATTTAAGTTCCGTCAAGTTCTTTGTAGAGAGTTGCACAGTTGTTGAGAGCAAGATTGTTTGGATAAAAACATTAAACTTATATTAGTATTTCAACAGAGAATTTAAAGTTGTTAAAAAAGATAATAATATATTTTTTCTTTGTAGCTATTGCAAGGAATAAAAGACAAAAGCACAAGTTATCAGAATTACAATTCAAATCTCTGTATCACCAGCTGATTCTCTTGCTTTTATAAAACTCGTAGCTCAAAGTTGGCTGAAAAGTTGAGTTCGCATGTCAACTGCCATTTTCGTAGCAGCAGTCGGTACAAAGTTTTTAAACACTACTCTTTCGCATCTATTTCTCTGAAATCACTTAATCCTCTAGCTTAAAAATGCGAAGCTCAAAGTTTGCCAAGTTAACTACCATTATGTAACAACACCTGATACTAAGTTTTTTCACAAAACACTCTTATGCATCCATTTGTTCTTGTTTTTTTGACAAATTATTATTACATTATTAAATTTGTGCTAAAATTTACCTCTAGCCTTCTATTGCGCATTCTAAAGCTGGAATTCGTTTCATTATTTTGGTAACCACATATTTCTTTTTCATAATATTTTTTTTTCATCATACAGTTGATGAATTAAACATTATTATTATCTGAATCTTGTATAGAAAAATATGTACTAAAAACTTCTCTGAAACATTTTGACATCTCCTACCATAAGAAAATCATAAAATAGATTACTGAGCACTTTCATTCCTTGAAATATTCGCAATAACACATCATTTTTGCTCTTTTCAGTTCTTCCATGTTCATTAGACATAACTTTTCATTGGCACTTGAATAAATATGTACAACAGTACAGCACTGATATCGA